>CM028368.1:19188879-19788879 GCA_016624345.1 Platycodon grandiflorus
CGCAGAATGTTGTCGGGTCTCGATGGGTTTATCGAGTTAAACGACGAGCTGATGGTACTATTGATCGTTACAAAGCCCGGTTGGTCGCCCAAGGATTTAGTCAGCAAGAAGGTGTGGACTATGATGAAACGTTCAGCCCGGTTGTCAAGCCGACTACAATTCGAACAGTTCTTACCTTGGCTCTCTCCCGCAACTGGCCTTTGCAACAACTCGATGTTCGCAATGAATTTCTTAATGGTATTCTCTCCAAGGAAGTTTACATGTCTCAACCACCTGGCTTTGTTGACTCTCTTCACCCGGATTATGTTTGCAAGCTCCAGTACCGGGCTCTCTACGGCCTTAAACAATCTCCTCGGGCATGGTTTCATCGACTCCATAAATTTCTTCTCCAACAAGGTTTTTTTAACAGCAAGTCAGATTCGTCCTTGTTCATCCGTCGTGACTCGCAGCACACTCTCTACCTATGGTCTATGTTGACGATATTATTATTACGGGTAGCAATTCAGCAATGATTCAGACATTTATTGATACACTTTGTTCGACTTTTGACACTCGTCGCATGGGTGAACTGGGTTACTTTCTTGGTCTGGAAATTCATCGCACATCCAAGTCACTTGTTTTGTCTCAATCTCGCTATGCCACTGAGCTTCTCAAGAAATTCGATCTTGCCAATTGTAAGCCAGCTCCGACTCCCCTTTCTCCTGCAACTCGTCTCTCGGCATTAGACGGTGATCCTCTTCCCCATCCCTCCGAGTATCGCAGCCTTGTGGGAGCTCTTCAGTACCTTACATTATCTCGTCCGGACATCTCCTTTGCTGTCAACCAAGTCTGTCAATATATGCACAACCCTCAAACTTCGCATCTTAAAGCTGTCAAACGTATTTGTCGCTACATCAAGGGTACTCTCACCATGGGTCTCAATTTTTCTTCATCCTCCGATTTCTCCCTCACTGCTTATTGTGATGCCGATTGGGCTAGTGACCCTGATGATCGTCGTTCAACTACGGGAGCTTGTATCTTCCTTGGTCCAAATTTAGTTGCATGGGCTGCGAAGAAGCAATCTACTGTTTCTCGGTCCAGTAGTGAAGGTGAATACCAATCCCTTGCTACAACTACTGCTGAAGTTCGCTGGTTTGGCTATCTTCTTCGTGAATTAGGCATTTACCTCCACTCCCCTCCTCTCATTTTATGTGATAATCAGTCCGCTATTCAGCTTGCTCGCAACCTTGTGTTCCATGCTCGCACTCGTCATATTGAGATCGATTACCACTTCGTCCGAGAACAGCTTGTCCGTGGTGTTCTTCGCATCCGGCCAGTTTGTGCCCTCTGCTCATCAAATAGCCGATATATTCACTAAGGGTCTCTCCCGAGATCGGTTTCTGCTGTTATGTTCCAATCTCAAGCTTCTCTCCGTGCCGTTTCGATTGCGGCCGGGGGTGATAGCTGACGATTCTGTTATTAATTATGGTATATTTGTATATTTAGTAGGCTAGGATTCTCTTACCTTTGTTATAGTTTATTCTATGTATTGTAAACCTTTCCATACCTTGTAAATCTTGATCACCAAGTTATGGTGTATATATATATATATATATATATATATATATATATATATATATATATAGTGGCACTGCCCAAACACTGACTTAAGTGAGGCTTTATCTCTCTCACTTTCACGCTAGGACTCGGCATATTGAGATTGACTACCACTTTGTACGTGAACTTCAACAAAGAGGGTTTCTTAAATAGTACTTTGTCTTGATTCATGACCAACTGGCTGATATCTTCACGAAGAGTCTCACAAAACCCCGACTTGCTCTTCTTACATCCAAACTGCAGCTCCACTCAGTTCTGCTTGGTTTGAAGGGGGGGGGGGGGTTACAACGAACATTTGTAACAGACTACATTTGTAGTCTCCTGGCAATTGTAATTAGTTGATTTTGTAAAGATCTTGATTGGTTTTAATTAGTTTTAGATAGTCCATATAATATACATGTGTATCTAGGAAGTATCACAGAAAAGATTTGTATTCTCAATATATAAATATCACAAGTGACGGTAGCCAAGGTTAAGAGGGACTGCACTGCTTCTATTCTCCAACGTCTTCTTCTTATCTTTTCTGCGCTTGTTATTATGCTTCTAATCTTTGTCTTGCAGGTTGGTGATCATTCTTTCAAAAAGTTGCAAGAAGAACTCGAATGCAGAAACTAACCCGAGCGTGATATGTTCAAGAATTCTTAAACATGTGTTGGAAATTAATAGAGTTCAAACATGGTTTTGAACATTCAAAACATCAAACTGTTGTACTCAAAAGTCCTAGATTTACATTTTCTCTGAAACAAATATCTACTCAGAAATTGTTCTTGTTCTTTTTCTCTTCTTCTTCGTCTTCTTCTTGGTGATCATCGGCGGGTGTCTCAATAACCTCAAGTACCCAGAAAAAACACATTTCTGCGGTGCGCCGTTTTACCTTGTTGTGTCTTGTATTACTCAAGGTAAGAAGACCCTATCATTTCTCTCTGTTAGTCTCTTTCTCTCTCCCTCTCTATATCTCTCCTCTCTCTCTATCTCTCTCTCTCTCTCTCTCTATCTCTCTCACTCAATTTCTCTATCTCTCTCTCAATCCCTTTCTCTCCCTCTTCAAGAGGACTGCATCACAGAACAAGCTACGGCTTGTGCCCAGTGCCTCAACTTTGTTTTCACGTGCTCAGGATCATCACCTGCATAAAATCACCACCAAAAAACAAACACAAAATTTCAATATATAGTAAGAATAAATTGTAGCCAGCTTGGCTTGTGCTACCAACCTCAATGAAACCTGATTCAGGCCTTTAAAAGTTGGTTAATCTATACTAAAGCTTTGTTGATTTTTGCGTAAAGTAATTCTAGAAAATGTTTTCTGAAAAGAGTAATGCTACATACATACGAACAACTACAAATATTTACAAAATCGTTTACAAAAGCAACCGGTTAAAAATGGGTGTTGTGAAGGGCTTCCGACGCAGCCAAGCAGTTAATTCGTAAACTGATAAGTAAACCATTTTTGTGGATATCATATAGCATTTCCCTACAGAAATTATTGGAGGGATGGGACTCGATCGGTGAACAATTTTTGGAAGTGTTGTGAATACATTACTTGCTTCATTTACAGAACACAATGTCTTTACTGTTTTTCCCGTTTGGGTCGTGAAAAGTGAAAACATACCGTGCTTATTTTGACGATAAATTGTGATAGTTTTTAATCAAACAAAACATTATTTTTAGGACGGAGAGAGTATTTATATATATTGTCATATGCTCATCAAAAAAATCAGAAAATGATTACTTTTACCATAATGAAAGTTAATGAATGTAGGCTTTTTGGAATGGATATATAACCTGGGCTGCATATCTTCCAAGAATCTTCGCTCCTTGGGCTCCCAAATGACGACGATCGTTCTACTAGTGACTTTGACGACGAAGAACCTGTAACAAGTGACAACGATGACCCTGCAAGAGATCCCGAAGAGCCTCGACTACGCGGGCTCAATATAGGACTTACTGAGAGCTGTCGATTCACAGCAAAATAAAGATCAAGTGCGGGCAACGTGTTACATAAACTTTGACCACCTTGCTCTTCATCAAATCCAAACCCGAGCTCTATGCAACCTTTGAGCTCATTGAGGTCCTCGTCCTCCAAATCATCCGTGTTTATATCATGATGAGGAACCGCCACCCCTTCTTTCCTCCTTTCTTGTCGGAGGATCTGTCGGCGCCTCTTCTCCCATGCAATATCAAGTGGGGTCTCACACATTGACAATTGCTTTGACAATACCTTCTTTGGGTTCCTCCAAAATGGAGGTGCGTGCTCTAGACGCTGGAGCTCCTCGTTCTCTGACTCGCAAGGAGAAGTCGATGATGATGATGACATCAGAGTCTCGCTCATCTTCGATTCTCCCATAATAATAATTAACTTTCTTATAACAATCTCGGGAAGAAATTACCAATCCTTTATATATGTTCTTGATGAAACGTGAGAGATGGCTACCTTTTGGAAAGAAAGAAAGAAAAAGCAAGCGTGGCGATGGTTAGTGGTGGCGGCCGTGTGGATCAGAAAGAAGACGGCCGCCAAAAAGGGTTGTTGAGAATGGGTCCGGGGCGCAAAGGGTATGTGATTATTTTGTCCCAAAGGAGAATGGAGGATTTTCTCGTTTAATGGTTTGAAAAGAAAAGAAAAATAAAATTTGTCAGCAGGCCGCACCAACTGGTGCAGCAACGGATTCGGAGGATTTCCAGGCAACCCATTCATTCAGCCTTTTCTTTCTCCACCCTGCGCCCTTCATTTCTAACCGTCATAAAAAATAATAAAAACCTTTCAAGAAGAAATAAATAAACAAAATAACTCCGCATTTGATAGTACTCCCTCTCAGTTTCAAAATAAATGACCCCTTTTCCATTTTTAGAAAGAATTTTTAAGCAAATTATCTATAATATTCTTGTTAATTAAGAGATGAAACAAAAAGTGAGATTCATTGATTTTGATTTGCACATCACTGTAAAGAATTCCTTGAGGACATTAAAAGAAACTTAACCATTTTCTTAAAACCCGTGTAATCCCAGTTTGAGAGTTACTCCCTCCGTTCCACCCAAAAAGTTTACTTTTGAAAAGTCTAATATTTAAGAGATATATAAGTAGTATTGAAGTTTGTCATAATTATAAAAATATTTTAGTATAACCAAGATGTTTATAGCGAGGGTAAAGTAAAAAGGTTTATGAAGATCGTAGAAATAATTAGGCTTAATATATAATTTGGTCCCTGAACTTTACACCTTTTCCTGGTTCGGTTATAGAACTTTGACATTTCCTATTGTGGTCCCTGAACCTCACTTTAAGCCTTACAGTTAGTCCCTCAAGTGACGGCCGTCACTTTACACGTTAAATAATTTATGAAATGCCCAAAATGCCCTTACTACAAGCTGACTGTGTTTCCCCCGTGGACAAATCGTGCTTGGATTTAAATTTTTTTTATTTACATAAGTTACGCCCTATTTCTCTTTTTCTCTCTTTATTTCTCAATTAAACATATTCATTAACAAAAAAGTAAAAATCAGTGCAGAGAACGATAGAGAATAGAGAGGGAATTGATCGAGGGTTTCGTGGTTAGGGTTCTTGACTGTCGAATTGATCAAGAAGGTGCATTTGTGCTAGCTAATCGAAGACGATAGGGTCCTTCAATTGGTATATAAAGTTGTACGACCAAGGTATGTATATAAATTAGGGTCAATTAGGGTTTTATTGTTTGTGTATATAAATTAGGGTAAATGTTGTTGACTGATGTTGCGAGTTCATTGTTGTATACTAATGTAGTTTTTGTGTGTGTGGAATGTGGTCCCAAATTTGTGACCTTTTTATGCTCCTCTATGTGTCTATGTATGGGCCATTTGCATTATTTATTATATTATGTGTGAGTCTGTGTGTTTCTTTATTATATTGCATGTGTGTGTGTGTGTCTATGCATGTGTCTATGTGTTTGTTTATTATGTTGTCCGTGTCTATGATTGTTTTTTTATTATGTATGTTACTTTATCCTTTTGTTTTAGTTCCAAACTTTTGTTTGGTCAAAGTACTTTATGTTTTTGTTTTGGCAATGTATGCATATTGTTGTGTTAGTGAGGGCATTACTTGTTGTTTATATATGATTATAGGTCTCGTTGTAGGTCCCGTTGTAGGTCCCTATGTTCTTTATGCTAATGATAAAAATATTATTGATGCAGAATGCCAGATTATACTATTTGTTTGCATCATTGTGGTAGCTTTGTTAGTAGTAGTGAAGGACTTAAGTATGTGGGGGGTGAAGTGGATCATATAAGTGGATGGAATCCTGACCTTATATCATTTTTTGACATAAAGAAAACAGTTAGTAATTTGATGAAGTATAAAAATGTTAAGGGACTGTACTATAGGGTTCCTGGCTATGATTTGTCTGTGGGGATAAGGAGAATGTATTCTAACAGTGAGGTTGTTGACATGATTTCTTTGTTTAATCAAGTAAATGAGATTGAGATGTATGTTGAACACAATGTAGATAAACCTGTAATGCATGGTGACATTCCTAAACTAGCTTGTCCAGATGGTATGACATTTGATCCAAAAAGTCTGCTAGATCAGGATTGCATTTTACTAGACATGATTAATGAACACTTGGGTGGTCTTCATAATAGGGGTGAAAAGGATAAGGAAGATAATAGTGGTGACATGGATAAGGATTGGCTAGAGGCTGGATTTGGTGATGAGGAAAATAGAAATCATGACAAGAGAGAAAATATAGAGAAAGTGCAGAGTAAAGACATGGGTGTTGACAATCATAAAGGTGGTGGTATGGAATATGAAGTACAGAGTAAAGAAAGAGGTGTTGACAGTCTTGAAGGGACTGAAATAGAAGATGAAGTGCAGAGTGGTGAAATGGAAGATGAACAAGGGGCTGAACATGAACAAGAATCAACTGAATATGAATTCAGTGGAACTGATTTAGATACCAGTGATGATGAGTTGGCTGAATTGAGGAGGGGAAGAGTTGTAAAACAAAAAAGTAAGAACAGAGATAAAGAAGGGACTTCTGGTCATGGCTCTGCAGAAAATGTAGATGAACAAGGGGCTGAAAATTGCAGTGATGAGTAACCTGAAAATGTGAGAGAAAATATGAGAGAAAGAGTGAGAGAAAATGTTAGTTATTTAAATCCTGATGAGGAGATGGCTGTGGAAATGGAATTGAATGCTTCAGAAAGTGAGTCAAATCTTGATGTAGTTGATTCAAGTAGTGATGAAGAACACGTGAAGAATAGGAAGAAAAAGAAGATGAGATGTGCAACTTTTAACCCTAAGACTGACATGAAAGAGGTGCAATTCAAGATTGGGCTAGAGTTTGCAAATGCTGAAGAATTTAAAGAGGCACTGTCTAATTATGCAGTTGATAAAGGGTATGACTTAAAGTACATGAAGAATGATAAACTTAGGGTTTCTGCTGTTTGTGTGAACAATAACTTATGTCCATGGAGAATTTGGGCTAGCAAAGAACAGAATGAACACAGTTTCACAGTAAGATCCCTTAATCCAGTGCATAGGTGTTCAAAGAACATTAAGACCAGACAATTAACATCTAATTGGTTAGCCAAGCAGTACTTTAACAAGATTAGGAACAATTGTAACTGGACTTGTGAGGAAATGGCTGCTGAAGTTTTAAACACTTGTGAGTTGAAGGTCACCATCAGTTTGTGTCATAGGGCTAAACAGAAAGCTCTAAAGTATGCATTAGGATCTATGGATGAGCATTATGGCAGATTGTAGGATTACAGAAAAGAATTGAGGAAGAAAAATCCAGGAACTACAGTTAAAATCAAATACCATCAGCCCAACCCACTTGTTGCCCCTGTTTTCCAAAGAATTTATATCTGTTTCCAGGCTCTTAAACAAGGTTTTGTTAGTGGATGTAGGCCAATTATTGGGGTTGATGGGTGTTTTTTAAAAGGGTTGATGAAGGGTGAACTCTTGATAGCTATTGGGAGAGATGCAAATAACCAAATGTGGCCAATAGCATGGGCAGTTGTACAAGTTGAGAATACAAGTTCTTGGGCATGATTCTTATCACTTCTAATTAAGGACTTACAAATGGGAGATGGTCATGGATGGACACTCATCAGTGATCACCAAAAGGTATTAACCTGTTATTTAACTTACATTTTACTATATGTTATTTAACTTGCATTTTACTATGTTATTTAACTTGAATTTTACTATGTTATTTAACTTGTTTGTTATTTATCACTTTTCATAGGGTTTGGTCAACTCAATTGCTGAGCTCTTGCCTCAAGTTGAGCATAGAGCATGTGCTAGTCATGTTTGTGCTAACTGGTCCAAAAAATACAAAGGTGTTGAATTGAGAAAGTGGTTTTGGAAAATTGCAAAGGTGTTAGGTCCAAGGTTGCTCAAGATAGGCTAGAAGGGGGGGTTGAATAGCCTATCTCCAATTTTTGAGATTGATTCAAAAGTCTTACTTCACTAAGGTTTTATAAAGTTTTGCAGGCGGAAGTCTTGTGAAGTATAGGACAAGTTGAGAATGGCTGATCTTCACATGTCAAGATCAGCAGTTCTCAACAGTTTGGAAATCTGGAAATTTAAAGCAACACAAACAATTCACAATCACACACACAAGTAGACAGAGAATTTAATATGGTTCACACTTATAAATAAGTACTACATCCACAACCAAAGTGGTCAACTTTGGATTTGAAAATCGTGTACTAGGTTTTTCCACTAGATATTTTACAAACTATATCTCTAATGGATTGTGTACAAAAATTTTGTTGACCAAGTGTTTGTGTGGGAGAATTGATATCAATAAGATACAATTCTCGTGAGCTATGAAAAGCTAGGTGTTGCAATCAATAAAGAGCTTTAATGGACTGGAAGTCTAAGTGTGAAGCTCTCCAATGATTAAGTACAGATAGGACGTATAAGCTTTTAAGAACTTGAAGAATATGAAGATTCAGAATTGAGGTTGATGAAGAGTGTTGAATGCAGCAATGAAGTCTTCTTTTATATGCACAAGGAAGCTTGGAGCCGTTGGAGATCTTCTAATTTTGAATTTAAGAGCAATTAATGCTCTAATCGGTTGTTGACTCGATAGGTCATTCGTAAATTGCGATCGTCTTCGACTTTTGCCAAAAATAGGCGCGCTGCGGGAGGAATGTCCTTTTCGAGTTTTTGCCGAGAATGGAAACCTTCATTAAATGAGAGTTGCAGTTAACGTTGTATTGCATTTAATGAGGTCTTTTAATTTAAGGCACATCTTCGGCAGATCTCTATCGGATGTTCTTGGATCTTCAAACATTGTTGATGAAGCTTGACAGCATAAGCTTGTCCGATTTCCAAAGAAAGAATTGCGATTCAAAATCGCCTATACGTAGAGAACTTCCGATGTCCTATAGGCTATTTTACTTCAAGTCTTATAAAGAAAGGCAACCCTAAGCTTTTCAAGCTATGCCTAAGATCAAGTTGCCACACTAATGAAACGCAGCCCATTAGTCACCTTGTTCTTAGACTTAGGTTATGGATTCAAGCAAATCTAAACTAAATACAACAATCTCCTCCTATTTGCTTGAGTCCATGATCTTAATGAAAACAATATCAGCTGACCATATTCAATTCTAGTAATAACATGCTTGTTAGATTTATTTTATTAAGTAAGCATGCCCTAGATGAACTTTACACAAGGGGTCAGTGTTTTCAAGAATTACAAAGTGTTAACAAGTATGAAATTTTAAGCATAAGACATTTGTAATTTGACTAGATTTAAAGACTTGCAAGATGGGCAATATAAGATATGTCTTTAAACCAGTGGTTTAAACTTCATGCATTCTCATAATAAGCAGATTATAGAAAAGCATGTAAAAAAAACGTTGCTAATTAAACAGGAAGTTTAATTCATAAAGTTTTAACAAAAATATTAAATGAAAGAGTCTTAATAGTAACGGCCAGTCCGTGAAGAAAACCTTGAAGAAGTTTGACCTGAGATTTGACCTTTGCCCTTGCCTGATGAAGGTTGGTCAGGGTCTCTTGATGTCCGATCATGGTCTCTTGATGTCCATTTTGAGTCAACAGCTCTCTTAAGTTTTGCAATCTCTTCTTTTGCCCTTGCTAGCTCCTCCTTGGTGTTTGCCAATTCGGAGGAGAGATTTTCGTTTTGTGCACGACAAGTGTGTATCTTTCATGAAATTCAAGCGGTGAGAATTGTTTATTCGCTCATCTCCTCCTTCATGGACGCAAGCGACTTCTCAATAAAGGCGGGCGCTGTCGTAGCGTGGCGTTCTTTGCTATAGAAGGCTAAGTGTCGCCCGAAGCTGCGCGTTATGCACCGAGGTGTGGACGGAGCGATTGGCGATGCGGCGAAGCAAGCATACCCTTAAAACCGGTGTCGAAAAGATCAATTATCGACGCAAACCTTTGGATATATTCACCCAATTTTCGGTGAAAATAGCGAGAGTTTTGAGTGAGAGGTGGAGATATGGTGTTTAAAGCATCTTGGCGCGAGATGGATGTACAGGTATTGAAAGCATTCTCGGCATTTTGGAGATTTTCGGGACTTCGGTTAGGCATTCGGCTTGGACATGGGTGATATGAGGCGATCGGCGAAAGCGGTGTAGGGCCTTGGTGAGGTCGACAGAGATGACCTCAAATTCTTTCAAGAATTTATGAACCGCCTCGGCAGGTACGTATCGAAGAGTCATGAGGACTAGCTGGGGAGAAGACGGACCGGTGAGGGTCGGGATGGCTGGTTGCGGGAAGGCGGTAGAGGGGGGAGTGGTTGGAGGATGTTGGAGAGTCTGGAGGAGGATAGGGAAATATGGTGGGAGAGGGTTGGAACCGGGTAGGGTAGGTCGACGGAGAGATGGATAGTTGGGAAGGACGAGAGGTTTAGGGGATCGAGTCCGTAGACGACCAATAAAGAAAGGAGTAGGAATAGAGATAGGATGAGGTGAGCGGAAGAGAAAGGGAATAAGGGGATTAAAGCCCAGATAGGTGGTGACGATATCAATGAAGTCGTGGACCACAGGCTGAAGTAGGATAGAGGGGTAGCAAATTAGGGTGAAGACTGGGGGTTTTGGCAAAGAGAGAAAGGGAGTGATGTCAGATTTGGTTGGAAGTGGAAGGCCAAGGTCCTTATGAATAGCAACCCATTGGTTGAAGATCATGAGATCTTGCACCGCGGAGTTGTGGGAGAAGAATTGCTGGGACCAGGCTGGAGGAAGGGGTTCATAGAAAGCACCCCATTGAAAGATAATTTCACCTGCAGACATCGGCTGACAGGGAATTTTCTTGGGGTAGTCAAGGAGAGAAAAGATTGGGTCAGAATCGGCAGGGTTGGGTTTGGGTCTGCTGTCTCGGAAGGACAGCAGATCCTGAACCTCAGGATGAAGATGGCTATAGGGATTGATCTTGATGCGTTTTGGGGTAGGCATGTCAGAAGAAGGAGAGATAGGACGCTTCGAAGATGGCTGATTAGTGGGAGAGGTTGGAGAGGTGAAAGGCGTTTGGATAGGAGTTGTGTGGAGGGATTCAGAGTGTGGAGGTGAAGAAGTAGGAGAGGTGGAAGTGTTTGTGGGTAGCATTGGAGAAGGTGGAGGAGTATGAGTAGGTGAAGATGGAGAAGAGGAAGAATCATCGGGGCAAGAAATGTACTCTCTTCTTGGCACTCAGCTTGTAGCGTTTGCCATGTGTGGGCATTGAAGGTATGGAAGAGGTGGTAGGAGGAACTACCGATTGAGAAACAGTCGGTTGAGGATAAGCTGGAATTGAAATTGTAGTTTGAGAAGCAGCAGGAGTAGACGCGGTTGGTGTGGAGGGTGCAGCCGATGTTGCATTAGGCAGACCAAAAGATTCATCCGTGGGCTGGAGAGTCTGTTTGAGTTTGGGTTTGGATAGATCTGCGGGTTTGAAGGTAGAGGTATCCTTTTCAACCTCAGATTTTGTGCGAGACTTGCGGTTTTTCTTGAGACGGAGGGTGAGAGTGGAGGAATGTTTGGCCTTTTTGGAAGGAGGCTCGAAGGCTCATAGGGATCATGATCAAGTTTACCGAGATCAAAGTCTTCGAAGTTCAGCCCTATGGGTTTAGGCTCCTCCTCGCAGTGTCTCGATGCGAAGAAGTGACTTTTCTCTTACCCTTGGCTTGGGTAGAGGTGCCACTAGTAGAAGAAGCGGCAGCAACAATGATTGTCCGTTTGGCCATATCATCCGTAGCGGGTGATATTGTTGGCCGTGAAAACATAGGTGTTGGACACCTTGATGAGATCGTCATTGAGAACCTTTTCATCAATATCCTCATATATGCGAAGAATGACGTTGATGACTCGTACAAAGGGTCGTCGCATGGAGGGGTTAGCTTGGACGCCAGCAACACTTTGAGATAGCATAGAGAAAATGATTTTTGCCCAGTTAAGCTGCTTTCGGAGAATTATAGCTTTGGTCCACAGATGTTGTTGAGATGTAAAGATGTCTCTTGCCCCATTCTTGAAAAGAATGCTCTTATCGATCAGATGACTGATGTGATAAGCGTTTTCAGGGAAGAGATTCCTGGACATCTCGTAAAATCTTTCAGTTGTGTAGATCCCTCATCATCTCCCAAGCAAGGCGATTCGGATCGATCAAGTCCGGTTTGCCTTCAATAGGCGGTTCAAGGATTGCCCCGATATCCTTATGGGTCAACTTGATGTAGTGGTCTCGGATGAATCCATTTATGTAGCTTAGGTTGACTGGTTCATTTGCATTTGCTGGAGGGGGAGGCAGGATCATCCTTGTGAAAAATTCCTCTGCCAGAGCATTGCTGTAATGAGTGTCATTTAGTTGGAACAAGGGAAGAAGCCCACATTCTGCCAAATCCTTAAGCAGAGCATCACCACCGTGATGATAGAGTCTGTCAATTGTCATTCCGGATGATAGCTCGATCTTGGAAGGACTTTTAGAGGAAGATCGCGCCTTTCCCTGGAAGGCTAAACAGATGCTGAAGATGATGTGGCAGTAGTCTTGGAGGATTTAGTCTTTGCCTAGACACTCGGCAGATGTGAGAACAACATATATAGAAATCGGCAGATAAGCATAGAACAGCAGATAAATATGTAATTAGCAGATATTGATACGAACAGGTACTGTTCAGATTAAAATCCAAAACATAAGCATTTAAAAAAAAAACGCAAGAACAGTACATGAACTGGGTTTAACAATGACTACATATTTTGTCATATTTTAATCAAATGGACCAGCATAAGCTGTAGGTATAGTATCACGGAAACCTTAAAAACACAATTTTATACAATATGAACAAAATTTAAACAATAATTTCAAGATTTCACAGTTCATCGATGGCGGACTTAAAATAGGTCAGTACTAGAATGTAGAACTGGAATTGAGAGAGTTGAAAAGATCCAGGAACTCTTACCATTGATGATTTGAAGAGTAAAGTGTGAAGATTGTTAAAATTTGAAGGCGTTTTGTCACGATCACCGATTTGTAGGTAGAGGTTTTTGAAAAGTTTGAAAATGGCGGTTGGAAAAGTGATGGGTTCTTGTATGATTTGTCTTTTTATACTTCGACAGGGATAAACCCTAGTTGATAAATTTTGACATCCGCATTTATGACTTACAGGGTATTGTTCATATTATGCTCTTGGGCTGCCTATTTTATAGAAAGCCGATATGGAGATTACTTACTCAAGGTTGTCTATATATTCGGCAGAGTTGCTATCGGTTGATTGCATAGGCAGTTCTATAGCAGCAGTTTAAATAAAATGACTTAAAGAATATGCTAGAAAAGGTTAAGGATTGAGGTCAAGCATACCAAGCTCTCCTCTTAAATATGCAAACCTGGTTGAATCAAGTGGTTTTGTGAAGATATCGCTACCGATTCTCTGTAGGCACATATTGCATGTTGATGTTACCTTTTTCAACATGATCTTTAAGAAAGTGATATCTTACATCAATGTGCTTTGTCTTGGAGTGCATGACAGATTTTGAGATACGAGATTGCGATGTGTTGTCACACATTATAGGACAATCGCCAGCCTTAATCTCATAGTCAACAAGTTCCGTTTGATCCACAGTAATTGTGAGCGGCCTACCAGCTATGTATTCGCCTTGTTGAAGTTGAAACAGAGGTTTGCTTCTTCCGGCCCATGAGACAAGTCTATTTCCTAAGAATTGACATGTCCCACTTGTGCTTTTCTGTCAACTTTACATGCAGCAAAATCGGCATCGAATAGCCTATAAGATTAAAAGATGAATCTCTAGGATACCGATTCCCAAATTGGAAGTATCTATCAAATATCGATGATTCTTTTGATGCTTGTAGGTGAGACTCCTTTGGATCAGCTTGAAATCTAGCACAAACACAAACAAAAACATGATATCGTCTACTAGCGTTAAGTATAAAAGTGAACCAATCATGCCCTGTAAAGAGTCATCTCCACTTTCTTGCCCTTCTCATCTTTGTCAAGATGGCGGTTAGTAGCCATAGGAGTCTTGTCGTTTGCATTCTCAAGACCAAATTTCTTGATAACATCCTTTGCATATTTGGCTTGATGATAAAGATACCATTTGAACTTTGTTGAATTTGAAGACCAAGGAAAAAGTTGAGCTCTCCCATCATGCTCATCTCAAATTTACTCTGCATAAGCTTTTCAAATCTTTTGCAAAGATTTTCATTAGTAGAACCAAAGATAATATCATCAACATAAATTTGAACAAGTAAGGAATGACCTTTATGTTTCATAATGAAAAGAGTAGTGTCAATTTGACCTCTTACAAAGCCTTGAGATGTCAAGAACTTTGAAAGGGTCTCATACCAGGCTCTTGGAGCTTGTTTGAGTCCATAAAGGGCTTTCCTCAGCTTGTAGACATCTTCTCTTCTTAAGCAATCAATGAATCCAGGAGGTTGCTCTACATAGACTTCTTCTTGAAGTTCTCCATTCGAAAAGCACTCTTTACATCCATTTGATAAACTTTGAAGTCTTTGTAAGAGGCATAGGCCAAGAATAATCGATAGCCTCTAATCTTGCAACAGAGCAAATGTCTCATCATAGTCAATACCCTCCTCCTGTCTATATCCTTGGGCTACCGTCGGCCTTGTTTCGGTAATGTTGCCGTTTTCATCCATTTTGTTTCGAAAACCCCTTTGTGCCAATAACGCTTGTCCTTTAGGCCTAGGGACCGGTGACCGGACTTGGCATCTGTCAAATTGGTTTAGCTCTTCTTGCATAGCTTCCACCCACTTGGATCTTCCGAGCTTCATCAATCTTTTGGGTTCAATGTTAGATACAAATGCGGTAGAATACATGCATTCATTCCTTGAAGCTTGTCTAGTTTGAACGCCAGCATTAAGATCTCCAATAATTTGAGTGATAGGATGATCTTTTACTTCTCTAACTTCTGCAGGTTGAACTTGTCTTATTGCATCGGTAGAGTTGGATTCTTGAGAAGTAGAAGTGTCTGAAGCTTGGTTTTCTGAAGGATAGGTTAATTCCAAGGTAGGTTGAAGAACTTCTGGAGTGGAAGGCAAAGTGGATTCTGGGTTTTCAGGGTTTTCGGTGGTTGGCTCATTTGAGGTTCTATTAAGTTGACTCTTGGAGGAACTTGTGATGGAGTGGGATCTGCAGATCTTGACCTTGACTGGTCTGTACCTGTCTCATACTCATCAGAATCATTAGTAACCTTGGGAGCCAAATGTGGCCCAATAAAATCAAATTCATCAAAAGAAACATGTACGATTCAACAACTCTTAGTGAAGTTTTATTGTAAACTCTATAAGCTTTTGAAAATTTAGCATATCCAGAAAAATTCCTTCATCACTTTTGGATTCAAATTTACCTCTATGTTCTCTACCATTGTAAAGAACATAGCATTTACAACCAAATATTTTAAAGAATCCAATGTTGGGAGCTCGCCTCTCCATATTTCATATGGAGTTTTGTTATGAAATTTGTTTATGATAGACTGTTTTGTGTGAAGCGGCGGTGTTCACGGACGCCCAATACATGGCGGCTTGGCTTGGCAATCATTGTCTTTCGCTTCAATGAGAGTTCTTTTTCCTTTCAGAACTCCATTTTGTTGAGGTGTGCCAACTGGAGAAGTTGTGACCAATTCCATGGCCATCACAATATTTGGCAACACAATTGTTCTTGAACTCTGTTCCATTGTACGATCGACATCGAGATATCATCCGGCTTGAGTCGTAGTCTTCGAAGAGTTCGTAATGATGTCATATGCTTCATCTTTGGAGGACATCATCTCTACCCAAGTAAATCTTGAGTAATCATCAACTACCACAAGGGTATACTTGCGCCACCAAGACTTGCGTAGTTACAGTCCAAACAAATCCATGTGCAAGAGCGTAGAGGTGCGGTTGTTGATAGGCAAGGCTTGCTTTTGAATGAAGATTTGTGTAGTTTGCCTAGTTGACATGCTCTGCAGACGTGTGATTCAGTGATATTTTAGGCAAACCAACAACTAGATTGTCCTTTGATAGCTTCTCCAGATATTTGAAATTGAGATGACTAAGCCTTTTATGCCACAATCAGCTGTTGTCAGTTGATGACCTTGCAACTAAGCATAGATTTGATTTTCTTCCAACGGCATTTAGGTCAACAAAGCATAGACATTCCCTTTTCGAACCCTGTCAGATAGTTGAACATGTCTCATTGTCCTTTATGAGACAGTGACTTGAGAAAAACCGAGTTAGACCTTTATCACGAATTGTGATATGCTCGGTGTGCTTTAAACCTTCAACCGAGAGACTTTCTTGATGGAGAGATTGCCTCGATTATACTTCCATAACCAATGGTCTTCCCTTTTGAGTTGTCTCCAAAATGACCGAGGACCCTTTGCTTCAACAATACTTGAGAGAAGATTTGGATCACCGGTCATATGCTTGAGAGCATCCTTGATACCATAGATCTTTCTCTTCTTCATTGTGACCATAAAGCATTCTGAAATAGAGACATTTAAGAATATGGTCCCCTTTTATTTTTGGGTCCTCAAGGTTAGCATCCTTTTGGGATCCACACTGTTTAACCTTTGGAGGTGTAAATCTTCTAGATTTAGGTGTGAATCTCGAAGGCATTCATGAATCTCATGACCATGGCTTTTGCGAAAGAGCATTTGTGAAATCCTTCAACATGAGTAATGATTTCTTTTTGAGGCTTCTTATTATCAAGTCTTTGGAATGACCTTTGTCGATAACGGCCTATAGGACTTAGGCCGATAATGCCTTTTCTTATTGATGTAAGGTTTATCATAGGAAGACCTCTTATCAAAAGATTTTGCGTTTACAGCACATGTCCTTTAAGCCTTTTATCGGCGAGTTCACTCCTTTGGCCCTTTTATGGCGTATTGGGATCGCAGTCTTGCCTTTGACAAATTTAATAGGCTTGAGTGAGTATTCTTTGACTTGCTACTAGTCATCCTGTTTTCTTAGGGTGACTAATAGCGGGTTTAAGTTGCTCGAGACTCCTATTAGCGAGTCAATTTTGGCGATTGCTTGCCCTTGGACTTGTCCTTTGTATTCTTGGGATAAACAAAAGGAACTTTGTTGAAACCAAGTCCTTGCCTTTAGGAGTGCTGATCATAGAGAGCTTCTTCAGCCAGTTCCTCAGCATTTACTTCAGATGTCTCATTTTCTTGAGAACCAGAAGAACTACCTACATTGAACTTACTTTGGAAACCAATACCAGTTTTGTCATCTAAAGATTTTTGGTTTGAAAGAATGGTATCAAAGTTTCCTTTAGAGTTATTCCAAGTATTGACAACCTTTTGAAGGTCATCTTTCTCGAATTTATCTTCTTGATGTGTTCAAGTAGGAAATCTACTTTTTCGATCAAAGTTTTGTTCTCTTTTTGCAATTTGATACTTTCACTTCTTTGTCTATCAAGATCTTTGATCTTAGACATCAAGGTTGATTTTTCGAGACAGCTAGTTCATGCTTCTTGGCTAATTTAACATAGGCAGTTTTAAATTTTAAAAACTCTTCCAGCATATCCTTGTTTGCTTTAATAAGCTCTCCCTTTGATGGGTCATTGAGCTCATCATCATCATCACTATCATCTTGTTGAAATGGTAGTGACCTAAGCTGAATCATGAGGTGACTCCGGCCATAAGGCATATGTTTGCTTCTTCGGAAAGTCACGGGAGTCCTCTTCATCGGTGTCGGTGTCACACCATGTAGGCGGTGCTTTCTTCAATGTTTTCACCACCATCCCTTTCGTTTTTGAAATTTAGATTCGGGACGTTTCTTATAAAATTCATACTTTGGCTTAGGACATTAAGACAAAATGGCCTGGTTTCCTACGATTAAAACAAACTAGCTCATTATCCTTTTGATGGTCTGCGATTTATAAGGAGCGAGCTTTTAGGTTGGCATGTTCTATGAGGAACGGCGGTTTTGTGAAGAGGCGCTGTGTGACGATGATTTGTTAAACTTTTGAAACGTTGATATTTCTTTACAAACATAGCAAATGCTTCGTCGAAAGAATATCATCACCATCTTGGATGATGTAGATGGGGTTTCATCGGTGTTGAACATGAAGGTTCATTAGACATGGTGGTAATGACAAGTTTTTAAAACTCTTTTCCATTTCTTGAGCTTGTTGGATCTCAAGCTCATAGGCGAAAGACTAGCATAAAGATTTCTAAGAGTCAATTTGTTCAAATCCTTTGACTCTTTCATGGCGATAATTTTACATGCCATAAAACGCCTAGTGCATTTAGAAATCTCATGTTTATTTCCTTCTTTTCATACTTCTTTCCTAAGGAGTAACAAGAGTTGACTACCTCATAGAATGCGTCGTAGGCGCTTCGTAGAGACTCTTTGGGATCCTTTTGAAGGAGTCAAACTTCGGATGCGGGTATATAATTTGTTGTTCTTTGTCTCACCATCACCTTCAAGATATTCAAGGATGGCTTCCCACATCTCCTTTGCTGTGTCCAGGTTGATAATCTGCTGATAAGTGCTTATATCAACACAGCTGGTAATGATGTTGATGGCCTTTCCATCCAGAGCGTCATTCTTCCTGTCTTCATCATCCCACTCTTCTTCTGGCTTTGGTACTTCAGGTTCAGCAGTTGGATCTACCGCGACCAGTGTATTAGGCTTCATTGGAATTCTGGGTCCATCTGTGACACACTTCCACAAACGTTTATCAATTGAATTCATATGTCTTTTGACTTTATCTTTCCAGATGTCAAAGTGAACTTCATCCAAGACAGGACAATGGTTCACGTTTGAAGTTTCCAACATTTGGTGAGCAGCCATGATCTTTAATCTCTCAAGAGGTTAATCTCGGAAAAACAAGTTTTCAAAGAGTTAAGCTCTGATACCAATTGTTAGGTCCAAGGTTGCTCAAGATAGGCTAGAAGGGGGGGAGGGGTTGAATAGCCTATCTCTAATTTTTTAGATTGATTCAAAAGTCTTACTTCACTAAGGTTTTATAAAGTTTTGCAGGCGGAAGTCTTGTGAAGTATAGGACAAGTTGAGAATGGCTGATCTTCACATGTCAAGATCGGCGGTTCTCAACAGTTTGAAATACGGAAATTTAAAGCAACACAAACAATTCACAATCACACACACAAGTAGACAGAGAATTTAATATGGTTCACACTTATAAATAAGTGCTACGTCCACAACCAAAGTGGTCAACTTTGGATTTGAAAATCGTGTACTAGGTTTTTCCACTAGATATTTTACAAACTAAATCTCTAATGGATTGTGTACAAAAATCTTGTTGACCAAGTGTTTGTGTGGAAGAATTGATATCAATAAGATACAATTCTCGTGAGCTATGAAAAGCTAGGTGTTGCAATCAATAAAGAGCTTTAATGGACTGGAAGTCTAAGTGTGAAGCTCTCCAATGATTAAGTACAGATAGGACGTTTAAGCATTTAAGAACTTGAAGAATATGAAGATTCAGAATTGAGGTTGATGAAGAGTGTTGAATGCAGCAATGAAGTCTTCTTTTATATGCACAAGGAAGCTTGGAGCCGTTGGAGATCTTCTAATTTTGAATTTAAGAGCAATTAATGCTCTAATCGGTTGTTGACTCGATAGGTCATTCGATAAATTGCGATCGTCTTCGACTTTTGCCAAAAATAGGCGTGCGCTTGCGGGAGGAATGTCCTTTTCTGAGTTTTTGCCGAGAATGGAAACCTTCATTAAATAAGAGTTGCAGGTTAACGTTGTATTGCATTTAATGAGGTATTTTAATTTAAGGCACATCTTCGGCAGATCTCTATCGGATGTTCTTGGATCTTCAAACATTGTTGATGAAGCTTGACAGGCATAAGCTTGTCCGATTTCCAAAGAAAGAATTGCGATTCAAAATGCCTATCTTGTAGAGAACTTCCGAAGTCCTATAGGCTATTTTACTTCAAGTCTTATAAAGAAAGGCAACCCTAAGCTTTTCAAGCTATGCCTAAGATCAAGTTGCCACACTAACAGACACGCAGGCCCATTAGTCACCTTGTTCTTAGACTTAGGTTATGGATTCAAGCAAATCTAAACTAAATACAACAAAAGGCCACCCACTTAGATGCTTACCAAAAAGCCTGTGATAGTTTGAAAGAGCTTGATGCTGAGGCCTATGAGGATTTGATGAATAGAAATGTGCACAAGTGGTAAAAGGTTTTTTTTGAAGAGCATAGTAAATGTGATAATTGTGAAAACAACATGTTTGAAGGGTTTAATGGATCCCTTGTTTCATCTAGGTCTAAGCCCTTAATCTACATGTTAGAGGACATTAGAGTGATGATGATGACTAGGATCACAAAGAGAAAGCTTTGGATGTCTAAGTGTTGGGATGTTTTGTGCCCTAGGATCAGAAAAAAAATTGGATCAGAATATGACTGAGGCTAGGAAATGGAAGTCAGTGTACAATGGGGCAACAAAGTTTGAAGTCACATACTTAACTGAGGGACATATTGTTGATATATATGAGAGGACATGTACATGCAGAGAATGGCAATTGACTGGCATACCATGTTGCCATGCTATGTCAAGTATTTATAGAGTTGATAAGAATCCTGATGAGTTTGTTGATGAGTGGTATAAGAAAGATGTCTTCATTAAGACATACTCAAATGTATTGCAGCCTATAACTGGGGAAGCTAATTGGGCCAAGTCTTGGAAGGAAGTTTTGTTACCCCCTAAAGCTAAGAAAATGCCAGGTAGACCTAAAAGGAACAGAGTTAAGGAGCCTAATGAGGAGCAAAAGAAAAGAAAACAAACAGATGATACAAACGAGAAAATGTCAAGACAAGGAAGAGAGATGACATGTGGTAATTGCAATGAGATTGGACACAATAAGAGAAGTTGTAAAAAGCCTAAACCCCCTTTAGAAAATGTAAGTCCATTTAATTTGAATGTGTGCAAGTTAGGTATGTTACAAATGAGTTCAATTAACAATGCTTGTTTGTTATCTATTCAGGTTAAAGGTGATGGTACTTCAACAACAAATTCTAAGACAAAAGCCAAAAACAAGGAATGAGGGTAGGAAGAAAGTTACAGCAATGCAAAAAGATGGCACTCAACCAAGAAAGAGAGGAAGACCTGCTAAGGCCAAGGCTCAACACCAAGTTAGTGGTGTTGGTTTGTTTGTTTCACCCACTGGAGACACATACTACAGGGTAAAATATTTAATCTTACAAATATGTTGTTTCACCCAGGCATCACCTTTATTTAAGCTTACACTTTTATTTTGTCCTTTAGGCCCCAGGTTCCTCATCAGCTGTAAATCTTGATGCCTTTCAGCCTAGACAATCTAAAGGCTCTGTTCCTAAACCCTCTCAGGTCTCACAAGCCCCACAATCTCGGGGTTCTCCTCAACCCTCTCAGGTCTCACAAGCTTCACAAGCATCAACTGCAACTCTTCCTGTCACTCCAAGTAGAAGATATGTTGGAACTGATAGAAATACGTCCCCATGTTTGAGGAGGGGGAAGAAAGTTATTAATATTAGTGCCTTATCACCTCAGAAGTGATGACTTAACTGAAGTTGTGTTGCTTTGACTGTACTGGCCCTTTTTGTGTTTGATGGCCATAAATGCCTTGCCTCAAATTGTTATGCCTTAATTGTATTGGCCTTTTTGAATTTGATGGCCTCTTGCACTGCCAATGTAATGACTTAATTGTATTGGCTATTATGTAGTACAATCTTTTGAATGTTATGTAGTACAATCTTTTGGATGTTATACTTGGTTGGTTGAATGCTTGCTTACAAGCAAGGGACTCCATCAAAATATAAGGCAACCACATTGCAAACACAAAAAAAGCTTATAAGCAAAGCAACATTTGGTCCATTAAAATACATAGGTCAAGAACATTGCAAACACAAAACACAATGTACATTTTTATGGCAACTTAAGCAAAGCAACATTTGGTCCATTCAAATACATAGGTCAAGAACATTGCAAACACAAAATACAGTGTACATTTTTATGGCAACATTAAGTGCCTTTTTCCACCATTGCTGAATACATAGATAAACCACCCATTTACAATGCCTAAAACTATAACCAATACCAAGTACATTAATTTTCTCCTTCCATTCATTTTGTTTTTTTATCCTATCAATTTCTTTTTTCAGAGTTGAATTTCTCAATTTTGTCTTGGACAATCGCACTTCCATCTTCGAGATTGTAACTTGCAAATCAGTTGCCTCGTCTCTAGCTTCATTGATTACTTCGATCGCTCTTATAGAAAATTGATCGACCCATTCAAAATAACCACAATTTTTTTGGGGATCCTAAAAAAAAGGACAATTGAACAAATTAAAAATACCTTTTTAATCCAATTTTCAGGAACAAGAACAAAACAAATGGATTATACCTTGTAATTTGGGCACCTATTGAACCTCATTCCCGGGTGTTTTCTAGTCATTTACGTCCATTCTGGAGCTCGCAAGCCACATCGGCAAATTTTTTCCCATCCAGATTTGGTGCTTTTTAGATTTGACCCATTTGTTGAAGATGAAGTCATTGTTGAATAAAAAATAATAGAGCTTTGACAGAAACAGATCAGACCCAGCAGCGAGTTAGACACAGCAGCTAGAGATAAACGGTGGCTAGAATAGAGCTTGATCAGAGAGAAGATAAAACCCAGAAGAAGAGAGAGAGAGAGAGAGAGAAAAAAAAAGCAAAAGAGAGAGAAAGAAGGCTAGAAGAAAAATTGATCAGAGAGAAGATAAACCCAGAAGAAGAGGGGGAGAGAGAGAGAGAAAGAGAGAGAGAAAGAAAGCAGAAGAGAGAGAAAGAAAAGAAGAGAGCTTCATTAGAGAGAAGATAAAACCCAGAAGAAGGGGAGAGAGAGAAAGAGAAAAAGAAAGCAAAAGAGTGAGAAAGAAAGAGAGAGAGAGAGGGGGAATACGTTTAGCTGAGAAGAGAGAGGGAGAGAGAAATAGGGCGTAACTTAAGACCAGACGATTTGTCCACGGGGGAAACACAGTCAGCATGTCGTAAGGGCATTTTGGGCATTTCATAAATTATTTAACGTGTAAAGTGACGGCCATCACTTGAGGGACTAACTGTAAGGCTTAAAATGAGGTTCAGGGACCACAATAGGAAATGTCAAAGTTCTATAACCGAACCAGGAAAAAGTGTAAAGTTCAGGGACCAAATTATATATTAAACCAAATAATTATTTAAAGTAGACTTTTTAAGTGGAACATCCCAAAATAGTATAGTAGACTATTTGCCTGGAAAGGAGGGAGTTTATAACTGTACGTTTAATAGCTATTCGTGTTGCTTTGAATCTGCAATCTCTAATGTCTAAAACTATTTAGAAGGATCATAACTATATGTCTCATCTGGAGTTCCCAATCTTTGTCGGTCTGTCCTTAAAACTCATTTACTTGTTCGTGCCATACATATATCTGAACATCTTTCTTCTAGACCCTTAAGGATAGCACCGCAACCCCTACTTCGTCTACTGGTTTTAGCGTCACTCGGTTGTTCAGAGGCTTGGGATTTGTTGCGAAAACACTTTCCCTCATCATCTAGAACTCACATTACTAAGTACTCTCTATAATCGTCTCAATTCTCTCCAGCACAAGCAAATGATCACTCTATATCCAATCGAGTACCTCCTTCTAGCCAAGTCGAGCTGTGCTACTTTGGCTATTGCCAGTTAATCCGTGCGTGTCAAACTTGATCATGTTCTAGATCGATAAAGTCTTGGTTTCCAGTATAAAGAAGCTTTCACCTTTCTCAACACTCGCCCCGGCCACCAGCACTTTACAAGAAATGTTTGACCTTCTCCAACAACAAGATAGCCTCCTCAAAATGTTTTTCAGTAGCAGCACCGATAAAACCATCAAAGTAAGATCAACCCAACCCGAGACTTTCAATGCTAATCATCCCTAAAACTACTCTAAAGGCCACGGCAGGGATCCACCCCTCCTCCCCGGCCTCTCCTTTTACCTTGTATGTGACAGTCCTCCCCTCATCCGATCGAGTTCTTATGGGTTTGATCAAATTTGTCGTCAACTCAGTCATCTCGCCTCTGTTTGTCCCAATCGCCACAAATCTGCTTAGTCGGCAGAATTTTCTCCTTTTCAGTCTAGTTTATGATTCTATTTAATACTCCATAACATACGTTCCTAAAAAAATGTCATGTTTTACTTTTTGTGTCCCTATTGACAGGGATCCCAAAGCACATTGACGAACTGGACGAGTTTAGAGGCTATTTGTAAATCCTAAATGTTGAATGATTTGATCATTTGATCAACGGGAAGACATTTCAATGAAAATGGTGAAAATGCATTCGATTGATTTATGCTTGGGAACTATGCTTGATTGAAAATGATCATTCCATTCTACGATTATTTCTTGTTTGGCAAGAATAAGAAATAGAACAGAATTAAGGAATGGTGGAAAATACCACGGGAGGGCACTTTCATCCAAGTACCATTTCAATGGAACAAAGGAATCGCCGTTCTTGGTGCCTTGAGCTACCCTAAACATTTTGCCCCATTATGACCATAACATTCAGCAATCTTCACCAACCACTCGCGAAATTAAATCTATAATACTTATTTGATCAACACAGAAACTCATTCAATCGAAAACAAGGAACACAGCCTATCAGAACAGGAACTTCAAAAATGACATTGAAGTGGAAGTACTCAGCTCCCAGTTCTGCGATAACAATCAAAATGGCATTAGGACAGGAACTTCAAAATGACATTAGAGTAGATGTCATATAATGCACGAACTCAGTCTAATTTCCACGATTATGGTCAAATGGGAACTATCGATATTCGTGAGCCAGGTTTATTTTGATCAATTCGAGGTTTTCTGTAGCTAAGAGACTTGTATAGTGATTGCAAGAGTAGTATTTAGTTAGAAATGAATCAATAAGAAAATTAAAATGAAAAAATGATTAAGCGTTGCAAGCTATTCATCTTACTATTGTAATGCTATGTTTCTCTCTGGTAAAGTATAAATCAACTTGAATAATTTTGACTTATAAGATCAAATCAATCCTACCTTATCCATATATATATGAATAAAGATCAAATCGATTGACGGGCTTACATTCCTTCTTGAAGATGGCTGCTGGCTAGAAGTTAGAAACTTGATATAGACGTAATTAAGAACTTTCATGGACCATGTTTACCATCTTAATTTTGATTCGATTAAGTTCATCTCTTTAATGTTGGTATAGGCAAATCCACATGCATAGAAATTGGTGTGTGAGTGTGTGTGTGTGTATATATATATATATATATATATATATATATAATTTGCCAAAGTAAAGCATATTTATTCTCCAGAGGAGGGTGTTAAAAGCAAAGTCTTGGAATCATTTACCCTGAGGGTTGGTGCAAGTTTTATATGGTTAAGATTGTGGAAGTGTATAAAGAAGGGTTAGGAGTTCATACGGGTAGAGTCTGGCATTAAATTTAGTCGTAGTGATGAATTTGTATGTTGCTGCAGCCCATGATCCCTTTTAGTTTTGTAACAAATAGGGAACTTTTTAGAACTGAATGGTGGCAAACTGATGAAAGTAAGAAGCGGAGGAGCTTTTCTTTGAAGGGCATTGCAGGGGTATGAGCTGCAGGATCTTTATGTAATTGATCTATGGAGGCTCCTATAGAGGCCAGAGGGTAGTCTATAGTTTTGCCAAGAAAATCCAATATGGTTGAAATCTTTCTTTTTTTATTTTTATTATCCTATAAAGACTCAATTTTAATTTTATTTTTTTAGAATGAATCCATTAATTTGAGTATGAACGTTCAAAAGCATTCTGTTACTCCTAGAAGGAGATTGTTGGGACTATGCATGTGCAAATGTATAATATTCATTTACATATTCTCTTATTCATTTAATTTGCTTGTACCCATTACTTAGTCTTAGTTTAGACTGACGAAATGGTCTGAGTACTAGACAGTCCGTGGCAACTCTAGGTTATGACGCAAAACATCTATGATCACTACGTGCTATGGAAGATACTCATGATCAGCAAAGCTACAAGATAGATCAGCACTGAAGCAAAATCGACGATTCAAGACAATGCTGATGGATCTACTAGCAATGACTAAAAGGCTGTTGATCTAAAAGGACATTATCATAAGTGTACAAAAAGCCTAAGTGGAGAAAAGACAAAAGACTTTTGAATCTATCTCCCAACGGACAACTCTGACATATTATCCCTAAGATCATAGCAATATCCATTAGATAATCCAGTTCCTCTTTGATGAATAAGACTCTTACAAACGTGTTTTCCTCATCGTGCTTAAAAGACAAGGCTGTTGATATGACAAGTCACATCAAACCTACTTTAGCATGATTCCCGGACACTCTTTTCGAGAGATAATAAATGAAGACTTCAACCAACCGTTGCATCGCTCGTCAAAAGTACAATCTAAAAATCTAATACAACGGTTAAAAACATTCTACTCTCAAACGGCTCCAAAGCCTTCTCATGTTATTTAAAGAAGACCTTCACAACCCTTCTAAGTGTGGTGTGTGTGGCTTTGACAAAGAAAATCGACACACTTAAAAGTGAATAAAAGCATAAAACAACTCTGCAAATATTCAAGAAGTTGTGAAGCACATCGGTGAGAAGAGAGAAGATATGAAAAACACTTGATCAAGAATTCCCTTCTTGATTTAAGTTTTTCTTCTCAGAAAGACTTAGTCTTTGCCCCTCAAGGAATCATCCTTCAGGAAGATCTAGATCAAGACTTCAAAAGTCGTTCCTCTGAAAGACAATAGAGTGAAGAAGTCCAAGATGAAGCACAAGCATCATTTCCATGTTGCACTCGACTGGGTAGCTTCTCAATTCAATGAGATGTCTATCCTGAGAGCAATAGTACTCATAGATCATAGCTTTAGGGTGATTTACCCACAAAGCATTCAACCATATTATGGTTGAATGATTTTCGAAAATTTTCCCTCACATTCATTCACTCAAGAAGTCCCAAGGTCACTTGAATATCCATTCAATGTGATGTACCTTGGACTTACTTGATATAAAATGATGAATAATGGTTTACCTATCAAATATTAATCATAATCAGACAGTTAGACTGGTTGTGACCAATAGTAGAGATGAGTCTTCTTTCCCTCCTTTGCTAGCTCTTAATTAGAGTCTAGAGTGTCTTAGCTAAGTTGATATACTAAGCAAGTCTGCTATTGGTAGACCTTTGCTAAATTCAATAAACATTATTTCCCAAACTTCAGCCTATTTCATTCTATTATATGTTTAACTGCTTATATCTTCCTACTAGCTAGAGCTGAGATAACGTGTATCTACTATATCATGTCTGCGATATTATGTTCCTTCAGCAAAATTATCACTGTGTTCTGAGACTGCTGATATATCCTTGATTACTCCTTATCAGTAATCTTATAACATAGGCAATATTCCTTACAAGTCTTCCGATCTGTTAAACTAAGCTCTACTTAACTATGTGTTAAGTCAACTAAGTTTATTTTATGGAATTCACACTAAATTAAGATATTTCTTCGTGAAAATTTTAATTTGGTATGATAGACTATCCAACCCCCCCCCTCTTGCATATCTGAGCTATTGTTACGGAACCATGGGACCTAACACATTCTTTTATGCTACCTTGAGCCTCCCCCTCCCCCTTTTTCCAACTCTTAGGTTGTGTTTTGTTGTCTAAATTATAGTAAATAGTGATTAAATATGTATGGGGAATACCTCAAGACGTGAAATGATAATTCATTTTGTTGATTCTTCGAGGGTGGGGATGGCGATTCTGGCCAAAAACCAACCATTTCGTCAAAGTGTTTTTTTCTTTTATGACAAGATATTTTCTCACCAATTTTCCATTATTACTAACTACCCCATTGTATATCAAACCCCTCATTTTCAATCATCTCATTTCCCATAAACCCTCATTTTCAATCCATTCATGCTCCTACATGCCAAATGTGAAATAACCAAATGAGACGATCATTCTATTCCAGCATAGTTCCCAAGTATGAATCATATGCATGGATGTGTTGACCTTTTTCATACACAATCCTACTTTGACTAGAACGTATTTCGTTGACAGTTCCATTTTTCATAGTCTGATTTGACTGGAATGTCATTCGTTAACCATTCCATTCCAACAAACTAAACGCAACTTTAAAAATGAAAATGACCCCTTATTGCAAGAAGACACATTCAGGGGCAACATACACCACATGTTATCTAATATAAAAAGAACACATTGTCAAAAGTAATACAACAGAGTTCTATTGGCTATTTGAGAACTAAAGCTCTTAAGATGTAACATATACATTCACACTAAATGAATATGATATTTCCAAGATGGCATTGCGAGTTGGGTAATTCATTGATGATATGTTTGATTTGTTTCAATTGATGAAGTAATAACAGAAACCAGGTTTCCTCGGTGAGAGAATAATAATGCTCTGAAATTTAGTTTGATGGTCTGTATAACTACCAAAACAAATAAGCCACATTTGAAGAGTACCTTTTTAAAAAAGTCGAAACAAATTAAGGAATATGTTATTGTCATTGAAAATGAACACTATATATAGCAAACTTGTATTTATATTATTTTAAGTTTATGATAAATGAGAGTTACATTAGCTAGGATATGTTTGAAGCATGACATTCAGGGCATAAGACATATCACCAAAAAAGAATTAGTATGCCGACTGAATGTTTAAATTCCAAGCACAAAATATATTCAATATAAGCATCAGCGAGAAATTTTTCCAAAATGATCACTGTACTTCAAACCAGAAGTTTTAATGTATAAAAGTTTAAGCAATTGAAGCATAGTAATCAATTAGTAAAGAGTTTAAAGGATATATATATATATATATATATGTGTGTGTGTGTGTGTGTGTGTGTGTGTGTGTGTGTGTATGTGTGTGTATGTGTGTGTGCTAGCAAGAATTGCAAGGTGATCCTTCACTCTTTCACAAAAAGGATCTTTCTCTGAACTCAAGTGGCTTGCGTATAAGAGTTGATTTTCCTTGAGTAGAGCCTCAGCAACAGCCTTTATCTCCTTCTCCTCCTTAACAGCCACACCTATATATACCAGTATAAATATTAGGAACCATGCCACGATCCCAGTCATTTTAATTTACTTTTTTTTTTTTTGGCTAAGGGCTGATGACATGGTTATTTTACCATTCTTTAAAGGGTTTACGGGGTTTAAGTTAGTTCTAAGAGTTCAATGGTATAAGAGGACTCATAAGAAAATCATAAGAGTTGTTTTAATAATTCACAAATAAAATAATGATTAATCACATGATCAACTAAAGAATGCTATATAGTATCAATCTATCGATCCAAAATTCATGAATAAAAAACCTACTGATTACGCCAAAAATGTACGTGTGATCGTCACCAAAGTAGAGGATATCCGGGTTTTTTGGTCTAAAAATAAAAAAGAAGGAACACTAAAGTGAATGCAATGGACTTGTCCTATGATGCCACTTCGACGTAAGAGTAAGTTCATAAATTAAGTGTAAAGTCCAGAGAAAAGAAAAAACACTAAAGTGAATGCAATAGACTTGCCCTGTGATGCCACTCCAATGTGAGAGTAAGTTCACATATTAAATGTAAAGTCTAGAGTGATTTTGGGAGCGTTTTGGCTAGGTGAAGAGTGCGTACGTTGGAATGGTTTGAGGCAGGGTATTTATAGCAACGAGTATAACGGAATCATAGTTACAATCTATCAACAAGCTACCATCTCTCCCACGTCTAATTGTGCCTTTAGTCGTGGGGAACTCTGTGCGTTCGCCAACTATCCCACGTTTTGTGACAATTATAAGACGATTATCAACCTATTCTACACGGTTGACCCCGCTTGCCAGAATGGGTCTCGACCCAAGCAAAATCTATAGGCTTGGGTGGTTGGTCGCATCCGTGTAGCTGGTTACCTATCATCTTCACTTACCTTTGTTAGGATTAGATAGGTTAACTTTTTTGATGTTTGTCAGGCATCATGTGATCGCAGTAAACTTGGTCCACTGCTCGAGATTGTAGGAGATATCCCTACTGAGCCTTTACTTAGTTTTGGTGCTTTGCAATCCTTGTCATGGCCGCACGGTTTAAGTGCCTCACTCGCGTCTACGCACCTGACAACAACCCCCAATGATACGTCGCACTAATGATGCGTTGCATCTTCAAGATTTCATCTTTCTTTCTCAGTTCTTGCAAAACAAAAGGTACGATCCCTATGTCTTATATTTCGTGATTTTCTCTTTCCTTTGATTGTTGTATTTCATCTACACTTTCATCATTGAGGAACCTAGGTTTTCACTTGAAGACCAATGATTTTTGTTGGAAACTGGTTTCAATAATTGGTGTTTGACCAAGTTTCTAGTTTAATTCCATTTATTGAAAATGGAAATAAGTTGCAAAAATGAAATCTACTTTTCTAGTAGATTAAGTTAGTATATTTATTATCTCAAAACCAATTTCGGGTGAATGAGATATTAATGCTTAAAGTATGCAACTTAACATATTTGAAGAGTTATGGGAATATGAAAAGTCATATCCCACATTGAATAAAAAAGGTGATTAAATGCACTTTATTAAATGGCCCACTCCAGGAGGAAGCATTTAAGTGTTCTCCTCCAAGATCCAACCTAGTGGTGTCTCTTGGGCTAGCCTTCGGCTAGCACAGGCAGCTGCGAGGATGGTGCGAAGCACCATCCGAGCCTGAGCGCGCACGCGCAGGTCACAATGGGCGCTTTAGAGGCGCACTTTGTACTTAACCTAGTGACTAATCGAACAGTTATGGGCAGTTCGATATGGTTGGATCCAGGCGGTTAGATCTGTGACTGGTCGAATGGGTGCAATTGGGGCGGTTACGTAGCAGTTAGTGTGCAGACCGGTCCACTGAATCGCGCTCACACGATCGAGTGTGATCCGACGGTCCAGATTCGCCAAATCCAAAGATGTGCCTATTCGTAGAAAGGCACCATAACTCCTCAGAATGTATAAATAGACCCCCCCAGTTTGCCAGTTCATAACACCAAAATCCTAAGCATTTAATCTGTTAGTGAGAATTGTCATATTGATGCATTAATTCCTTCTCGAGTCTTGGAAGTTCTGAAACACCGATTAGTTCGCTGAAATCTGCGTATTCTCGATTCTTGGAAGTTCTGAAACACCGATTAGTTCATCGAAATCTGCGTATTGAAGTGTTGCCTACACCGATTGAAAAGTTGTTGCATCTTAGGGACGATTACCAAGAACCGTTAGCACTAATACGAGGCAATTTCGTCTTGCGGAGATTGTGACCAATACAAGCCTCAACTTCAATTAAGTAAATTAATTTCTGCTTCATCTTTATTTCTATCCGTTGATATTTCCGAGAAAGCCAAAAACAAATATCCTACAATCGCAAGACGAAATTTTTGTTTTCTTGGAATGGCAACCGAAACAACGGCTACTCCTCCTCTGCTTCTGCTACTTCAACTCATTCTCCTGCTCCTACTCACCCAATGGTGAGAAACCGATCAAATTCACAGGTAAGGACTTTAAGCAATGGCAACAAAAAATGTTCTTCTACCTCACTACTCTCAGTCTGCAAAGGTTCTTGAAAGAGGACCTCCCCTACAATTGCAGAAAATGATATGGATACGCAAAAGGGTATTTCTGCCGATGCTTGGCATCACAACAACTTTCTGTGCAGGGACTACATCCTAAACGGATTGGATGATGAACTCTATAGTGTATACTGTAGAGTCAAAACTTCCAATGAATTATGGAACTCTTTGGAAAATTAAGAAGTACAAAATAGAAGATGATGGATCAAAGAAATTTGTCGTTGGCAAATTTCTTGATTATAAGATGGTTGATTCCAAATTAGTGGAACGTCAAGTGCGAGAGATTCAGATTATACTTCACGGTTTAGCAGTGAAGGGATGATACTTAATGAATCCTTCCAAGTGGCTGCTATTATTGAAAAATTGCCGCCAATATGGAAAGACTTCAAGAACTACCTTAAGCACAAACGAAAGGAAATGGGGCTTAAAGATTTGATAGTTCGACTTCAAATTGAGAAGGTAACCACAAAACTGAAGGAAAATCTAACAAGGCTGGAATGGAGGCCAAAGTCCATATTGCTGAATCAAGTACCAGTAACAAAAGAGAGCACTCTGGAAATGCCAAACAAGGAACTACGAAAAAGTTCAAGGGAGATTGCTACAATTGTCGCAAACCTAATCACATGGCTAAGGATTGTCGACTTCCGAAAAAGGACAAACAAAAAGGCAAACAAAATCATGCCAATGTGATAGAGGACAATGATATGCTCGATCTAACTGCAGTGGTGTTTGAAGCCAACATTGCAAGGTTGGAAGATAACCCAAGAGAATGGTGGATAGACACTGGAGCTACTCACAACATTTGTGCTGATAAGGAAGCTTTCTCATCCTACACTCCTATAAGTGGAAGGAAATTGTTTATGGGAAACTCCTCGACTTCCAATGTCGCAGGACTTAGGAAGGTTGTGCTAAAAATGACCTCGGGCAAAGAGTTAACGCTCGTGGATGTGCTGCATGTCCCAGACATCCGCAAGAACCTGGTTTCCGGCCCCCTGTTAAATAAGGCCGGATTTAGACTAGTGTTTGAGTCTGATAAGTTTGTATTGACCAAAAATGGTTTATTTATTGGGAAAGGGTACCTTGATAAAGGACTTTTCAAAATAAATGTAATGAATGTTTACCGCCCTGAGGCGAAGAATAAAGATGTTTCTTATGTTTACTTATTGGATAGTCCTAATTTATGGCATGATAGATTAGGACACGTAAATTTCAACACCATTAAGAAGTTAGTGAATTTAGATTTAATACCTATGTCTAAAACTGATTCACAAGACAGGTGTGAAATTTGCGTTGAAGCAAAAATGACAAAAGGACCATTTCCTTCAGTAATTAGAAACACGACACCTCTTGAATTAATTCACACCGATATATGTGATTTAAAATTGTGCAAACTCAAGGTGGAAAAAAGTATTTTATTACTTTTATTAATGATTGCACTAGATATTGTTATGTATATCTCTTGAAAAGCAAAGATGAAGCTTTAGAAGCTTTAAAGACGTATAAGAATGAAGTAGAAAATCAACTTAATATAACAATGAAGAAGATTCCTAGTGATAGAGGTAGAGAATATGTTGCTCCGTATGAAGACATATGTTGGGAATCTAGCATAATTCATCAAACAACGGCTCCGTACTCACCTCAATTAAATCGAGTTGCTGAACGCAAGAATCGTACTCTTAAAGAGATGATGAATGCGATGTTAATAAGTTCGAGCTTACCCCAAAATTTGTGGGGGGAGGGGGGAAGCCATTCTTTCTGCAAACTATATTTTTAATAAGTTACCACACAAAGGTAAAGATAAGAATCCATATGAGTTATGGAACGGTCGACATCCATCTTATAAATCCCTTAGAGTATGGGGGTGCCTGGCTAAGGTTGAAATACCTAAGCATAAACAAGTTAGAATCGAACCTAAAACGATTGACTACATTTTTATTGGATACACAAGCAATAGTAGTGCATATCAATTTATAGTGCACAAATCAGAAATTCCTGACATGACTGAATGAATGACAATAGAATCAAGGAATGCGGTATTCTTTGAAAATATATTTTCTTATAGTGAAAGGAAAGAAGCAAGTTCCAGTAAAAAAACTTATGAGAATGCAAACGATTCATCTCAAGAAGAAGAAGAAGAACCGAGGCGCAATAAGAAGACAAGAGTTACTAAATCTTTTGGTCCTGATTTTCTATCTTACATGATAGAAAACGAACCTAGAACTGTTCAAGAAGCTTTATCCAGTCCAGATGTTCCGTTCTGGAGAGAAGCTATAAACAATCCATAATACACAATAATACTTGGGAGTTTGTTGATCTCCCTCCAGGATGTAAACCGTTGGGATGCAAATGGATCCTTAAAAGGAAATATAAGGGAGATGGATCTATCAACAAGTTCAAAGCCCGGCTGGTAGCGAAAGGATTTAAACAGAATGAGGGTTATGTCTTCTTCGATACGTATTCTCCTGTCACGAGAATTATGTCCATTCATGTTCTCATTGCTATTGCCACTTTGCATAACCTTGAAATACATCAAATGGACATAAAAACAGCTTTCTTAAATAGAAAGCTAGACGAGGAGATTTATATGGAACAACCCGAGGGGTTTGTTGCCCCTGGAAAAGAGCAAAAGGTGTGTAAACTTGTAAAGTCATTGTATGGACTAAAACAAGCACCTAAGCAATGGCATAAAAAATTTGACCAAACGATGTTGTCAAATGGTTTTAAAATTAATGAATGTGACAAGTGTGTCTATATTAAAAGTACAACCAATGCTTACGTCATTGTATGTCTTTATGTAGATGACATGTTAATAATGGAAAGTACTCATGATTTAATCATGAATACTAAAAACATGTTAAAGAAACATTTTGACATGAAAGATATGGGACTAGCTGATGTTATATTAAGGATGAAGATCTCTAGAACATCTGATGGAATAGTCTTGTCGCAATCCCGTTACGTTGAGAATGTTCTTCAAAAATTCAATGTCTTTGACAGCTCTCCTACTAAGACACTAGTAGAGTTAAGTCTACACTTAGCCAAGAATAGGGGAGAACCAGTTTCTCAACAAGAATATGTAAGGATAATTGGAAGTCTAATGTACTAGACCAATTGTACACGTCCTGATATTGCATATTTAGTAAGAAAGCTAAGATTCACAAGTAATCCCAGTGCGGATCATTGGAAAGCCCTAACAAGGGTACTTAGATATTTAAAGTATACATTGAATTATGTGATACTTTATAATAGATATCCAGCAGTATTAGAAGGATACTGTGATGCCAATTGGATATCAGACACGAAAGACTCCAAATTCACAAGTGGTTATGTGTTTACAATAGGTGAAGGAGTGGTGTCATAGAAATCATCTAAGTAAACGTGTATAGCTCGATCCACCATGGAATCCAAATTCATTGCTTTAGATAAAGCTGGTGAAGAAGCTGAGTGGTTTAAAAATTTCATGGTAAATATTCCTTGTTAGAATAAACCTGTGCCTGATATACTGATACACTGTGATAGTCAATCAACAATAGGTAGGGCACAGAAAAGATGTATAATGGTAAGTCTAGACATATTCGTCGTAGACATAATACAATTAGACAATTGATCTCAAATGAGGTTATTTCTATTGAATATTTAAAATCAAAAGAAAACCTAGCTGATCCTTTCACGAAAGGAATCAGTCGAGATCAAATGTACACATTGTTAAGGGGAATGGGTTTAAAATCCACAACAAAAGAACAATCATAGCGGTAACTCAACCTTGAGAATTGGAGATCCCAAAACCTTGGCTCAATGAGACAACGAAATTATAAAAGCTCAGATGAAACACTTGGAAACCTATTTCAACTCATTCCTAGAACATCCAAGTGAATAGACCTGAAACACTAGTGAGGTTAGATTGAACCTTTAATGATTCCTATACCTAAAAGGTAGAGTATTGCAGGATACTCTTTATAGGAGATCACCTATAAAAGTGAGAAGTAAATGACCGCTTCTACTAGAACACTCATGAAACTAAGATATGGTCCAGGGCCAAAATGGACACAACGTGAGAACAAAAAGTGTTAGAATTTTTATTGTGTAAGTACTATTGTCTCGATTTATATTATACAGACGATTAGTTCAAACCATCGTGGTACTAAGAGGCTAGTGAATCCAATAATATTTTACTAAGGAAGGTTCAAAGCCAAAAACTACATATCCTGATACAATAATGGTTCGCCGGAACTTCCAAGTGAGTCTACATACATAACATGCATTAATTGTCATTCATGTGAAGGATTGTTGGAAATTGGTTTCAATAATTGGTGTTTATCCAATGTTTGACCAAGTTTCTAGTTTGATTCCATTTATTGAAAATGGAAATAAGTTGCAAAAATGAAATCTACATTTCGAGTAGATTAAGTTAGTATATTTATTATCTCAAAACCAATTTCGGATGAATGAGATATTAATGCTTAAAGTATGCAACTTAACATTGGTATTTAAAGAGTTATGGGAATATAAAAAGTTATATCCCACATTAAATAAAAAAGGTGATTAAATGCACTTTATTAAATGGCTCACTTCAGGAGGAAGAATTCAACTGTTCTCCTCTAAGGTCCAACCTGGTGGTGTCTCTTGAGCTAGCCTTCAGCTAGCACAAGCAGCTGCGAGGATGGTGCGAAGCACCATCTGAGCCAGAGCCTGAGCGAGCTCGAGCACGCAGGTCACAATAGGCGCTTTAGAGGTGCACTTTACACTTTGCACGTACGCATCGTCGCTAGGAGCCTTAAACTTTTGTCCAGCTCAATCAGCTCAGGGATGACCCTGCAGGTACGATGCACACTCAAATGGGTGCAACCCAGTGATGAACCGAACAGTCACGGACGATTATGGGCAGTTCAAGATGGTTGGATCCAGGTGGTTAGATCCGTGGCTGGTCAAATGGGTGCAATCGGGGCGATTACGTAATAGCTAGTGTGCAGACCGGTCCACTGAATCGTGCTCACACGATCAGGTGAGAATTGTCATATTGCTGCATTAATTCCTTCTCGATTCTTGGAAGTTCTGAAACACCGATCAATTCGCCGGAATCTACGTATTGAAGTGCTGCCTACGCCGATTGAAAAGTCGTTGCATCTTAGGGACGATTGTCAAGAACCGTTAGCACTGGTACGGGGCAATTTCGTCTTGCGGAGATTGTGTCCAACACAAGCCTCAACTTCAGTTAAGTAAATTAATTTCTGCTTCATCTTTATTTCTGTCCATTTGATATTTTCGAGAAAGTCAAAAACAAATATCCTACAATTTTTTCCCAATTTTCTGGGTTTGCCTTTTAATTAATCATTTGTAATAAGTGCAGTATATCAATCAGCTAATGCTAAACTGTGTAAATAAACTTATATACATCGACAAAGAAGGTTGAAAGAAGATTTATTATCATCATTATGCACGAATCAGCAACACTAGACTTTTAACTTGTATTACCAGCAAACATAATTGTAAATAAGAAACCAATCTTCTAGAGAGAGAGGAGTTGATTGCAAGCCATATAGCAGGGTATGCAAGGTCAATCTTGGCCGATGATGGTCTAGGTTAGGGAGGTACACATTTAAATGAGGAAAAAAAAAAGAGAGAGAAACAAAGAAGAAAGACGAAAGAAAAAGGGGATTTTTATAAGTATGGCATGTCACTTCTTCATTAGATGTTCAGGATGGAGTTAGGATTAATGGTGAAGTGGTGTGCATATTGTGAGAAGAGTGATATGACTTAAATACCAATTTGGTCACTCTACTTTTATCTAAAATTCATTAAACTCATTGTATTTTTGTTTCACACAGCTTATTGATTGTAAAAGTCCAAGTAGAGTAATTAAAGTGTGAAAAAATAATAATAAAGTGAGCTTAATAAATTTTGAGTTAAACAAAGTACAATGAGTTGTGTTCTAGTTTGGCCGAGCTAGTTCTATAATAGTCAAATAATAGACAAGAAACATGCTTCACTACTTCCAAATCTCACATGTCAACAAAATAAGTCGGACATATTCGAGTATAATTTCTTTTTGTTGGCAAATTTTGAATTAGGGTTACAAAAGAGGCCTCTAAAATGAGACTTATAATATACGTTATTAATTCATCTTCTTTGTGTAATCAGACTAAAGCCTTAATTTTCTCTTCGACTTAGCTAATAAATGCTGAAATCCTAAATCATTTCATTTTAGAGCCCGTTTGGTGTAGCGTTTTAAAAATGCAGTGTTTTGAAAACGCAGCGTTTTTAAAACGCAGATTATTTAAAATGCGGCTTTTTTCTTTATAAATGCGTTTGAGATATTATGTCAAAACGCAGCTTTTTATTCCCTACTGCGTTTTAGAAAAAAGCTAGGAATTTCAGCGTTTTAAAACGCAGCTGCGTTTTGAAAACGCAGCTTTTTCTATCGCGGCATTGAAACGCTAAGTTAAGGAATAAGCTGCATTTTAACCCTGCGTTTTGGCCAAAACGCACAAACAAACGAGCTCTTATTCTCAATGTGAATGAATGTAGTTAATTAAATGAAGTTTTGTTAAATCTTTAGCATTTAGTTAGACTTTTATTTTTCATTTGTCCCATCCCTTTTTATCATCTTGGAAAGTAATTTCATGTTTATTAATCTTTAAAAAACGAGGATGTGTTGAGCACATGATTACTTAACGAACGTATAATTCCGTTCGTATATTAACTTCACGATGTCCAAAAGTAAAACCACCAATAATGCACTTTATCCTTTTTTTGATTTATGTATGATTCTTCTTTACAATGTTCTAAATTTCGTTATGGCCCGCCCCCGCCTAGGCCCTAGGCGTCTAGAAATCAAGCAAATCGACCGCTTAGGTGCTAGGCATCTTTTAAAGAAGTTTTGACCCAAACCGATATCGTTTTAGGCCTTTTTTATATATAAGAAAAATTAATTTAGAATTTTTAGTAACATTTATATTGTTGCAGTAAGTTTTATAGACCTATTGATTATTATTGTGTTGTTTTAAACTTTGAAATGATAGTTAAATTATTTACCTATTTGATAATATTTACTATTAGTATATTTGAATGTTTAATTCTTGTTAATTAGATTATATTAAAAAAAAATTAAAATCAATGTAATCATATCTTAATTTCAGTCCCCGCCTAGGGATAATGATTTTTAAAGAGAATTGCTATTTGTACCCATTAATTTACTGAGTACACCTAATTACTTAATACACCCTACCCTAATATTTTTCACCACTTAAAAAAACTAAGTACACCCCCCCTCTCAATTTCCTATTATACCTTACAATATTTTTTTCAAAATTAACCCATCTACTGAGTACATCCCACCCTACTTCTTCCACCTTCCCCCTCCTACTACCAGTACACCCCACCCCCTTCTCCTTCCCATGCAACCCAACCCCTTCCTCCCTCCTTCCACCTCCTCCTTCCCTCCCCCACCGCCCACCCACACTCAACCCACCCCCTTCCTCCCTCCTTTCCCACCTCCCCCCTCCCCCTCCCCCCCACCACCACCACCTGCAGCCCGCCTCTCCCTACATCCTTCCTCCTCCACCTTCCCCCCACACCGGCCCCCACCCACCCCTTCCCCCTCCTTTTTCGCCTCCCCCCTCCTTCCACCCCCACCACCACCCGACAGCCGCCTCCCCCTCCCTCCTTCCTCCTCCTTCCCCCACCACATCGTCAAGCCTACCCCTTCCTCCCTCCTTTCCCGCCTCCCCTCCCTCCTTCCTCCTCCTACTCCTTCCCCCCACCCACACCAGTCAATCCCGCCTCCATCACAGAGTCTGTTGAGCTTTTTTAAAAAATTGTTCGGCACCCTTACCGAATACCCATAGTGGTGTTCAGCACCCTTACCGGATAAATATGAGTATTTAAGTCAAAATTTATAATGACATTTTGGTAATATATGGCATGGGGTATACTCAGCAATTATCTGGGTGTAAATAGCAACTCTCATTTTAAAACACTTCTTTACAAGAAAAAGGAAAAGATATTAAAATAAAAATAATAAAAATAAGACCGGAAAAAAAGTAAAAAAAAAAGAAAGAAAGAAAGAAAAGCGCGGAGTAGTGCTATTCCCACCCCCAAAATTGCTAAGTATACCCATTTACTTAGTTCACCCCCCCTTCAAATATTATATCTCCTATCTTACTAAGTATACCCCCCCTTATTTTCCTATTTTACCCTTTAACCATAAACCCCTACCAATCTAATTTGCTAAGTATACCCCCCAATTCTTACCCACCTAAAACACCATCTACCCCATCTCCCTCCCAAAACAACATCGATCAATTTCATTCTCTCTTCTTTCCCGACAAACAAACAAACTCCATTTCTTTCTTTCTTCTTTCCCTCAAACTGCCATAGCACCTGATTATCTTTGTTGCCTTTTCTTTGTTACTTCTTCATCTCCTTCTTAGCTACCTACAACCACAAATTCAAGCCACTACAAGCTAGATTTCAAAGTTCAAAAATGGAACCATTCGGTAAGTGTTTCATTTAAAATTTGGCTTTTTGGTTGCATTTTTTTTTGTTTTTGTGAACACGCATTTTTGTTGATTTTTTGTTGCATTTTTTTTTACCATTTTGATGAATTTTTGCAATTTTTTGGGGGAATCTGCGTAAGTTATGTGCGGCACCCCCATACCGCACTTACCAGGGACTATGCGGCATTGGTCCACCGCATATACCCTGGTGAGTGCGGTAGGGGGTTGCCGCACAGGCCTGTGTTAGTACGGCTAGGTGACACCGCACATACCCTGCTGAGTGCGGTAGAGGGTTGCCGCACATGCATGTGTTGGTGCGGCTAGGTGATACCGCACAGACTATGACTCGTGCGGCCAGGTCATGCCGCACAGAACGTTGAACGTGCGGCCAAGGGTGCCGCACATCACTTTTTTTTTTTTTAAATTACTTCTTCAATCAACTTGCACATCAACTATTTGATTATTATTTCCTTGTTCTTACATTACTTTGGCTTGAATGAATGCAGGAAGGACATATATGCCCAGGGTTACGGCTTCCGCTAGGAGGGCACAGAATCCCAACCCACTTGATGAGGCAGAACGTATACAGGGGCTAGTTATGACTGAGGGGCTGGTGATGAGGGGGTCGGTTATTCTAGGGCGGGTAATTTGGGGGCTGGTTATTATTTGGGGGCCGGTTATTCTGGGCCCGGTACTTCGGGGGCCGGTTATGATGAAGAAGAAGAAGATGTTGATAATGAAGGGGCCGGTGATGGAGGTGCTGGTGGTGATGGTGGTGACACTTTGCCTGAAGAGGAAGCCCCATTTCCAGGTGGCCCAGTTGATGGTTCACTACTAGTTACGTCCTTCAGATCGGGCAGGTCCTTCAAGTTGTCGTCGTAGGCATCCACGACAGTGATTAGATGAGCTAGGTTGTTGATGTACAAACAATTTTATGTAATGAACATCTTCTTTATTAATGCAAAAAGTGTATGTATTTGTTATGTACAAACACTTTGTTGCACATATATCCTCCAGACTTGTCATTTTTCTAAGTTTTTCATATCAAATTCAATTTCATGTTCAATGATTTAACAATTATATTCGAACATAAACATACATAAACAACAACACATTTCATAACGTAATTGAAGCTCATACATAAAAATTCACTTGTCCATACATAACATTTAAGTTACACTTGACTATTCTAATACAATAGGTATACGCTTGTTGCTAACACGACTATTTCCTACACTTTCACTGTACTTAGCCCATCGTTCACTATATATTGTATTCCACGCTTTAGCCATGGCTTGTTTATAATCAGTCCATCCGCTTGCGATTGGTGGTAATGGGGAATCGTCGCGCAAGAAGACCTATACAAATTCAAAAAATTTATTAGTAATTTAACAATTGTATTCGATAAGTGACAGACGATATCCAAACAAAATGTTAGTTTTATACCTGAATATAATGGTCCCCGTTCACAAATGCAATGCAGATCAACTTTGGTTCGTCGGGGGCTTCGGTTCTCAACGGTAAATACGTCAAAGAAGATGATTCTGAAAATACAACAAAGCACACATTGTAGAATGATGCTACTAAGTAACCCATCTCCGGAGTCTGAAACCAATATTGCTTTAGTGCAAAGTCAGCGTAGCAGTTGAGCATACTTTCAACTAAAACAGCTGATCCGCGTTCCATGAAAACATCTTCGTACAACCCATGGTATGCGTCCAACTCCATAGCTAGTTCACCTCGAACTCTACCCCAATGGTCCTCCTTGTCATATATATGTGCAGATACGGCACGAAAACCGCAATGGCCATCTGCAATGACATTCTTCGTCTCGATGACAAACTCTCGAATCCATATCGGTAGTTGATTGATATAATCACTAGCCTGTCCAAAGCGGGTATTTCGGCGAACAACCTATTGAAAAACAAAGTATGTCAAGATTATCCGGTAAGTAAAAAAAGATGTTGACCAAAGTATGTAAAGATTATCTCGGCGAACAACCTAGTTGATTTACCTGAATCTTTGTCTTTGGAATAGAAGTGAACATCGGAGGTTTGTCTGATGGATTTACTTCATATGTTACCACATCATCAACCGGCGACGGCGAGCAACTGTCTTCAATCGATTCCACGTACTCAAACTTGCTCGGATCCCGTTTGGTTGACTTTGACTGTTTAGCCTTTACCGTCTTAGGACGACCTTTAGGCTTCGGGCGAGTCTGACTTTCGGGAGCGGGCATAATTAGTCCAGTTGTTACAGGATTGTCTACCTCCATAAGCCTTTTATACATTGCTACCTTTACCGACTCAGTGGCTTCCTTAAACTTAACATCGAGATTTTGATGAAGTACACTCCATGCGCCAACTATTTCCTCCCCGACACCAACAACATCTCCCTTGCTCGCACGAAATCTAATTTCTTCCAAAAGCATCAACCTTGTCGAGGGAATAGGCTCCTCCAATCGGATATATTCGATAATTCATGCGCACAAGGAAGACCACATGTCTTTCGCAATGTACATGAACACAACAGGCCAACACTGTTTCGTGAATAGCAACCATTTCATCGTATATCTTGTTCAATGCATCCACCGACACCATACCTCGGATCAACCTAAATACATTTGACTTGAATTTATGTTGGACGACATTCCTACTCTTCTCGAATGAATCCTTTATTGCAACGTGTGATGTTTCAATGAGCGTGTGAATCTGTCGCCAACATGTGTAAAAGTTTCCTTGGCTCGATCCGAGCTGTCGTTTCAACATTGCGTGCTGACTCTCCACCCTGAAAAATAAGATACAGTATGTAAGATATTGAAATATGAGAAAGTTATGAAAGTTGCATTTTATTTAAATATACCTATTCGTTGTGTTATTGACATAATGCATGACATTATCAGTCCAACAAGCCACAAATCTCTCCTTATACGGCGACAACCATTGCTCCATTACATAGTTCACCGCAGGCATGGATTCCTTGAATAGAGATTGTAGTCTTTTAAGTCCCTCTTCAAATTCTGTCTCAGTCGCTGAAATCACTAATACATTCCAATGAAGATTAAACGCATCCCATTTCTTTTTTGGGCCTAGCAATTTCTTGCAATTCACCAAGACATTCCTATTTATATGCCATCGACAAAGAAAATGGCTCGACGTGGGGAACGTTTTCTCAATTGCATTCATTAAAGCCTTTTCCCTGTCGGTCAAAATAACAGTGGGCAAGGAAGATTGGTGCATTAGTGATTTCAATATTGACAAGGCCCACGTATAGTTCTCTTCCCGCTCGCACTCCAAAATTGCGACTGCAATCAGAAATGTGATCTGTGTAGATGTCACACCAACAATCTCCAACAATGGTAACTTGTACCTGTTTGTCTTATACGTGCAATCCATGAAGATGACTTTCGGAAAACATCTCATCAAGTCAATGCTCTTTGGGTGAGCCCAAAAAAGATTCTTCACAATGTTGGTCAATTCGCAGCGTTTATCGTAGAAGGTATAACCATGCTCCTTCAACTTGAAGATAAGTTGTTGCATTTCCGATCGACCATCACGCTCATTAACTCTATTCTTTGTCCGAGCATTGTAGATTGTCTTTATTGTTGACTTATTTCCCTCAAATCTTTGTTTCAGCCCAAATAAGATGTCCTTGGGCTTAGTATTGCCCTTGGAAAAATCAATAACAAAGGTCTCCTCAGATTTCTGCAATCGACCTATATATGAGTGACCCTCCATGTGATCAGCGGTTGGATGATTGTGTTTGCCACATTCAACCACTAATGCCCATTCGAGACTTGCTTCCCTCTCAAACGGAATGGGCAACCACACTTCTTAGTTCCGATTTCTCTCTTCCTTTTCCCCTTACCTACCACATCATCGACATTTTCAACCTTTTCTTCATTATCAATTCGTAATGATGATGACCCAATCTTGACCTTTTCTTTATATACACCACTACGTTCATAAATCAATAACAACCGAGGTCGTTTCTTACTGGCACCACTGTCCGACCTACCGATGATGATCACAATGCCATGCTCCCGTCCTCTAGCTTGCACCCATTTAATCAATTTATCCCGAGATATAAAATATTCCTGAGTTGTGAACACATCCGTGAAATCAACATCGAGGGCTTCTTCGTTCACAACATGTTCAACAGCAACAATCTCTTCATTATTAGGATCGAGAACACTGGGCTCCGTAGTTAACGTGTTTGAATCCTGTTAAACATTACAAAAAAAAAATTTTTTTAAATGAACATCACTGTGCAGCATGACCCTGCTGCACACTCTATAGAGTGTGCGGCAGGTTCAGATCGCACACTCTATAGAATGTGCGGCAGGTTCAAGTCGCACACTCTATAAATTGTGCGGTCGTGTCCTGTCGCATACGACGGGGTAGCAGCTCGGTTTTTTGAAATTTTTTTGCATTTTTAACATAAATTAAACGGTAAAATGACTATAAAATGAGTTGTAGTGCTTACACAATTCATCTCTTCCACTTCCTTGTGCTCCTTTTCATCAATGTGGATCGATTCATTGCTAGGGTTTGAGTCTTTGGAATCCATTTTTAGTGTTGAGCTTTTTTGAATTTTTGTTAACTTGTTAATAATGAGGATGGTGAGGAAGGGGGTGAGAGTAATAGGAGATGAGGGTATACTTAGTATTTTTAAGATTCTAAAATTCAGTAGGGGGTAAACTTAGTAATGAATTTATTTTAAAGGTAAAAGAGTCTTTTTATATTGTGGCAATTTTGTAATATTACAGAGAGGGTAATCTCGGCAAATCCGGGGGTTGGAATAGCAATTCCCAAAAAGGCGCAGAGGGAGAGATGGACAGCAAGATCGTGGGCGAGAAACGCGTTGGGGGAAGAGAGAGAGTGGTCGTTGTTGCGGATGCCCAACGGCAGAGGAAAAGCTAAAGGCCGCCGGAAAAATCAAATCGCCGCCGCAAAATTCTTCCAGATCTACGGATTTTAGGAGAGAAATCAATATATCAGAAGATAGCGAAAAGATTGAATCCGATTGATAGGATTAAAGGAAAGTGCTGCGCCTTATTCACCAACAGGTATATTTCTGCTTCGTGTTCAATTCTCGCTTTCTCATCGGTCTCCCGGAGTCAAGTCGGTCATTCATCCGATTCGGCGTCTTGACGAGTCAATCACCTTCCGTGTATCAAAGATGATGTTCTTTGTAGTTTATGTAAGCTCTTTCGTTTCATTAAAGAATTTTGGAAACACAGTATATAATAGCATATAAAGTTGAATTACAAGTACTCCCTCCGTTCCCAAATGAGTGTCAATTTATAGTTTTTCTCGAAAATTAAGGAAGTTGACCTTTAGACAATTTCATTGTCCACGTTGTAGCATTACCAGTGAACACATGATAGATGAGAAAGGTGAATTTGTTATATTCGTAAAAAAAAGGACGCTTGTTTTTAGAACTTATTTAGCTCAAGAATTTTTTTCTTAGGCTAAATTAGTTCTAGAAATGAGTATTGATAGCTTTGCAATCATTATCATTTTTTGCATTGTGTTTAGATTACAGAATACAGAGTCTGACCTCTTCGGCTTGAGCTTTTGTTGAACTTAACTAGGTTTTATATATATTCCATTCTAGTTTTGTACTTGATACGAGAAAGATAATTTAGTTTAGTTGGAGAGATGAATTAACCCCTAGTTATGAATTTTAAAATTTATTTCAATGGCAAATCTGCCAGCATTGAAACCTAGTAACTCTAAGGATTATTCTTGATATATATATGCAAAAAGTGGGCATGTGTGTGTGTGTTTGTGTCATAGGCTTGTTGTGATTGTGTTATAACTTATAAGCACTAACTTCACAATGGAGGTTTATAATATGATCATTTGCTAATGTCAATCCTTTTTGAAATGTAGGGAGGGATGTCCAACAACCTTTTACCCTGTTGGTTTGTATGCCTTATTGTTATCTTCTACAAACCAAAAGTCTCTTACATTTGAGCCTCTTCAAGCTACATTGCAAAAATGAGGCTGTGTAGCTGAATAAAGTGCTTGATTGACTCTGTTCTCTTGGCGATCAGGTTAATGGCGATTTAGATGAGATTGAGTTGGGTTTGATGAGAGACCTGTTCTTCATTTGCTTGTATGACTAGTTAAGTCAAGCGGTGCTGTTATACTGATGTTAGTTTAGGTTATGTACATATACAACAGGATGAATTTGGGAGTCAAATGGATCCTGTTTTTCTTGCTATTTATAGTAGTGCTAAATGGTTTTCTCATAGCAGAGCCAGAAAAAAATAATTCACAAACCATAAGAGCTGCTCCATTGAGGAACACAAGAGATAGTGTTATAGATGGCACCATTACAGAAGGTGCCTTCCATTCTGATGGAGCTTCTGATGGACTGGATGAAAGGAAGGGCGGAAACAGCAGAGTTTCAGTATCAACAGTTGGTTTGTTCACATTGGCAATGGCAGCTGCTACTGGTTTGGGTGCAATACCATTTTTCTTTGTGGAGCTTGATGCTCAGTGGGCTGGGATTTGCAATGGAATGGCTGCCGGTGTGATGTTGGCAGCAAGCTTTGACCTCATACAAGAAGGGCAGGATCATGGTAGTGGCAATTGGGTTGTGATTGGTATTTTGGCAGGTGGCATTTTTATTTGGCTGTGTAAGAAGGTAATGGACTTATGGTGTCTTTCATCTGTGCTTTCTGCTTTCACCTTATGAATCCAGTTGCATTCCCATGACATTATATGAAACATTGTTGTTACAATCAACAACTTTTGAAGTACTTCTGTCACGATATCATCTATTATCTATTACTGTTATAAAATGAGAGGCTTAAAATAAAGTCTTTTATTAGATTCTAAAACTGCCCTATGACTAAATAGCAATTATGAACATTCAAATGACAAGCTATCCACTATGTTTAAGAATAACCACGTAACTTCTCCACTATCCTAAAAAGTAACAACCAAAAACTACTTAGCTTTAAAAGCTGCATTTGAAACTTAAATATTATGAAATCATGAATTTAAAAAATTCTAAGGTGGTGTTTGGTTCACTGAAATGAAATGAATGGAATGGAATGGTCAATGGGATTTCATTTTCACCGGATTTGGAATGGGAATGAAATTGGTCAACGGAAACGTTTGGTTCACCCGGAATGGAATATATAGAATGACGATTTCTTGTTTGGTACGTGGAAACATCGAAAAGAATAGAATGGAAATGCCAACCATTTACTATATTACCCTCATTAAAGTCATTCAAGTTATCCAATATATATATATATATATATATATATATATATATATATATGTATAAAGTCATTCAAAGGTATCCTAACATGCTACCCACATTTTCTTGACCAAAACCCCTTGGTTTGTTTCAATAAACATATAATTTGTGGGTTATATTTGTAAATTACATAGAAAATGCAGAGCCCCCACCAGATCGTCTTCTTCCTAAGAATCTCTCAATCCATGAACTGGGCTTAAATTTCTTAGACTTGATTTTTGGAAAAAGAATTTCTTAAATAAACTCTAGAGCTAGTTTTGATGTTGAGGTTGGTTAATTTGGCTTGTCGAAATTTATGAAGTTCATCACTCAAAATCCAGTGCTTCTTGTTGATTAAAGTCCATTTCTTGACTATGCGCTCCAATTTCCTTATTGAACCCAGTAGTGAACTGATCGCAAATGATTAAACTAATTCTTGATGATAATCCTGAATGTGAAGCTTAGATTGTCTATACATCCCATGTTGACAAACAATAAAATAAGAAAAGAGGGCTTGTCAAAAACAAAATAAAAAAAATGTCAATTTTCACAAACCCTAATCTAATCTAGCAGCTACATGGCTGTTCCAAAACTTCAGGCCCTTGAGTTCTTCCTCTTTTAATTCTCTATCCCCAGTTCTTCTAATCTCTGATTCTCTCTGGTCGCGTCTCCATTTTCTCTCGTCAATTCATCAGCTTGTGCCCTAATCTGCAAATTGCATTGATTCATCATTTTAACCGCAAAATTGACTCAATTGATTTGTTCAATCGAAGTAGACAACTTTCAACGAAATATGAATTTCATTTTCAAATCTCAATCTAGTGTGCTGTGGCAGCAGCAATGATGGATGATGAAGAGAAGAATGGCGGTAGGAGATAGATAGAGAGGGAGGGAGGGATCGGTGGTTATGGAAGAAAACGATCGGGAAGAGGGAGGAAGGAGGAGACAAGAAAAGGGTTTGGGTTTTACTAGCAGGAGCATTTTAGGATTTACTTATAACAGGGTGGAGATTTTGGTCCCTAAAATACATTCCAACGGAATGGTTTTCATGGGATTTCAAAATACCACCCTCCCCATGGTTTTTCAGATTCCTGTATATAGGGGAGGATTTCATCATTCCTAGGAAATGAGATTCCCACCCAAAAACCAACCAAACGTGACAATGGAATTTGGTCAAAGGGAATTGGCAATTCCATTCCTGCCAATCCCGCGGGAAAAATACGAGAATGCACAAGAATCGCGTTAGCCATATTACACTTGTTTGTAATAGTGCTGCTGCTTCTTTTTTCTTATCCCTGGGGCGTTATCTGACCTCTATGAGTTCTAATCTTCTAAGTAGTTTCTTATGGGTTCCTTCAGTAGATTTCTGTTCTTCATTATGTGTGCTGTTTTAGTTAGCATATATACACTTATCTAAGCTCAAAACCTTTCTTGTTGTTAATTGCGTAGTTCTGAAACATGTGCAACAAACTGCATATATGTTTACAAGGAAAGAAAGGCTGGGTAGGGTTGTTAACATGTTGAATGAATATTTACGATTTAAACCTCACCATCCATTCTTGTGATTGTTTAGTGTTGATGGTTTGTCAGTCCCTTATTATAGTTGTATATTGCTTGTACTTAATCTTCATTCTATTCATTTATGTTAGCTTGTGTGTTTCTTGTGGTCTGTTTTGATGGACTTCTCATGTCTTCTCTTTTTAATCTAAACTTCTTTTCTTAATTATAAAAAAAAATAAAAAATACAAAAAACCAGTTGTTCGAAACTCCGGAATGCCCAGGAAGCTCCAGATTCCAGAAGACTAGCCCGAAAAAGCCCAAGTGAAGTTCGTAGGAGATACGTACATCTATTTTACCATTGTGTCTTTCATTAATCCTCTAAAAGTAGCATAGTTTTTCCACCTACAGTATAGCTAACATAAATGGTGAAATGAGTCCAATTTTTTTAATTTGCAGACGCAGATTTTTTTTTGGATGGTTACTCATATTTGAATTTTTTTGGTGACATATGATTATGTCTCACATAGTTTTCTGATGTTTCAGTTCCTTGAACATTATGGCGAAGTAAGTATGTTGGACATAAAAGGAGCTGATGCAACTAAGGTTATTCTTGTTGTTGGAATCATGACTCTTCATTCTTTTGGGGAAGGTTCTGGTGTCGGGGTATCTTTTGCTGGATCAAAAGGCTTGTCGCAGGGCCTTTTGATAACTTTAGCTATCGCAGTGCATAATATACCAGAGGGGTTAGCTGTTAGTATGGTGCTTGCATCAAGAGGGGTTTCTCCGCAGAATGCTATGTTATGGAGTGTAATTACATCATTGCCGCAGGTAATGATTTATGTTCTGATTGGAATCTGATTTTTTCTATTAAATCTTGAAAGTTGATATATACTACAGTTAGATAAGATGGTTGGGACAATTGGACATAGATGCCCACAGCAATCTCGGGAAAGAGGGCAAGACCTTTTAATGACTTTATATCTGGTTTTTTGGAAGTCTGTATACTGTTAGCTACTTGTTTCGCATATATTCTAGCTCGCGTTAATCAAATTCCTTAAATATACATACTGAAAGTGGTTGTTAAATGACTATACCTTTATGGTACATAGGATCAATTCCAACTTTATGTCGTTCTGAATGGTTATTGTGGTCTGCTGTACGCAAGACAATTATTTACTGAAATATGCTTTCTAACAATAAATGACCAAAAAGACAAAAATAATGCTTTCTAAAAAGTACTCCCTCCGTCCCAAAATTATTGTCTTGTTTGACGGGTACACGGATTAAGGAAAAATAATTGATTTGATTATAAATATTGGTATAATGCGTAGTTTCCTTTAAAACCCATGTGCTGGCCCATAATTAAAGTAGAAAGAAAAAGTAAGGGTAAAATGGTAAAAGTGATGTCCTAAAAAGGAAACTTCAAATAAGACAATTTTTTTGGGACGGACGAAAAAGGAAAGCCAGACAATAATTTTGGGATGGAGGGAGTATAAGAATACTAAATGTTCAGCCATGTAGTGGGGTTATAAAATTTGATAGTATTAGCTTTTCCTAGTACTGATTTATTATGTTATTCTACTTTTGGCAGCCTATTGTAGCAGTGCCTTCATTTATATTTGCAGATGCATTTAACAAGGTGCTGCCATTCTGTACTGGCTTTGCGGCTGGGTGTATGATCTGGATGGTTGTTGCAGAGGTTCTTCCTGATGCCTTTAAGGTACCACATGTCATGAGTCCTTGTTTTGTGAAGAGTTGAAAGCAAAGCTAAACTAGAGCATTGGGGGGGGGGTGTTTGGTTTTGCAATTTAGTGGCTTGGTTTTAGGTTTTCGTTTTTTTGTTTTGTTGTTGTTGTTGTACGAATTGAAGAAAAAGTAATAGATTGAGAGAAAGCTGGAAGGATCAAAGAGTGAGAATGTCCAAAATCACAAACCCAAAACACTAAATCGCGAAGGAGAACGGATCCATTCTCTTTGGTACACTAGGTTTATGATATCTTCTTTTCTTTTTTATTTTTAAGAGTTATGTCATTGATGAAAAGTAGGCATGCTGTTGCATCCCCAACAAATGGGATCAGGCAAGTGCATCTAATGCAACTTTTGCGAGAGTATATTCGTAAAGCTGGCTGAAGTTTCTGGCTGAAACAAGCCCAATCAAGTATGTGGTTCTTCATGCTAGAGTCGCTTATTAATCAAGCTTGAATTGAGCTTCAATTTGGGCCGAGTAATGGGCTAATAAAGTAATTAAAATATCGAAGGCTCTTTTAGCATTTGAAACCGTGCCAGGGTTTGCTTTTTCCTCACCATAGTCCTAGGATGCTATGTAGCTTATGAAGCAGGTTTCAGCCAATCAAAATTGGTGTGTGTGTGTGCTTTTTTATTTTTATTTTATTTTATAAAGTTGTGATCAGATCAGTCATGTTACCTCAGGAGTCTATAGAGGCTTCCTCTAATCAAGCAAGCTCAAAACATGAGTGTTGAGTAGCTTTCCTCACAACTGTATTTACAATATTGAAGTTTGTTATGACCACCAAGTGGAAGATGGTTGGAGCTTCATTGAGTATGGAGATTCTTAAGCGATACGTGCATTTCCAACTCTTCCCTCTTTATCTAACATAAATTTTCAGTTCAATATAATTTAGAAAGTTATGTTAGCTTTTGTACAATTTTGAGGGGCAGTCTGAGTCAGCAGTACGATAATTAAATTTGAATGGTCATGTAAGACTAAGAATACTGTCTGTAGTTTCTCTGGAAAAGAAGGTACTTGTGAGCATGAGATTTTTCCAGAACTGGTGTAATTTAATTCTGCAGCATTTATTTTTAAATCAAAATTAAGAGTTCAGTCTTAATATGAGGGTTTTGTTTAAACAATCACTGGAGTATAGTTGTTTTTGGACCAGGTTGGATGAACAAGGCACTTGAGCGTTTGAGTTTTTGAAGAGTTGGGTGTAGAAGCAACTACTGTTCTGCGTGTTTGTTTCTGATCTGTGTCAGTGATGAGTTGCAAATGGCATGAAAGTTAGGACAATAATTTATTTCTCAACAGGAATAGGATTCAGCTGATTAACTAAGTAATGTATTATGATTTTTCACTTAAAATTTCAATATTGAAGAATGTTTGTAGTTTCAAGGATTTTGGATAGTTGTTTTTTTATGGAGCAGAACATTCAGCTAAATTTCAGTTCCACTGATATGACACAATGATAAAAACTGATGGCCAAGATATTTGGATGAATGTATCGTTGACAGATCAATCTTTAGGACGAAAAGAAGATTTGTTTTGCTCCTTCTGCTCTTAAAAAATAATCCATTTTTCCTTTTTTGGATGTTTCTTTTACTATTTTACCCTTGATTTAGTTCCTACTTTAATTAGTGGGCCCTATTGTCACATGGGCATCTTTAGAAAAAACACAACTTCCTAATATTTTTTTGGTAAGTACTTTTTCTTAATTTGTGTGTCGAGTCAAGTCAAATAGGGCTCTTTGTTTGGGAAAGGAGGGAGTAATTAGTTTCTGGTGAGTGGTGCGGGAGTAGTGAAGGTCAGCTGAATAGAACCCGATTTGCTTCTTAAGTACCCTTTGAAAGTAGGAAACTATCATGTGAAGTTGGCCTGCTCCTCATTGCTTACTTCAGATATAGAGGTACATGCTGTAGGATTAGCAAGGTTATGGAACCCGACATGTTGATGGTTGTTTTCTGTTGCTGTTGTAGGAATCCTCGCCGTCTCATGTTGCATCTGCTGCGACACTTTCGGTAGCCATTATGGAAGCTCTGGGTTTTGTGTTCCAAAATCTTAGCCATAACTACAAGTGAGTTTCTTTCAGTAATTATATGGTTTAATGGAATATTTGTATCTTGATTGCCAATCTCTTGCATTGTCATTACTTATGTGCCAATTTAACTTTATCTAGGCCTTGACCAATTATTGGACTTAAAACAAATCACTATATTCTCTCTTTAGACTGCACCATATACCACTGACAACGGTAGTAGTGTGCTGACCTGAACTAGACGATGTCAATTGAACTTAGAAAGAGGGAAGTCCTTAAGAGTATACTCTTTAGAAAATCCTTATAACTCGGCAAACTTGCAGTGATCTCTAATTTCTAGCACCACCTAGTTTCTTATATGAATGGCTGAAGGCGATAGAATCCCTACCATGGCTCCTCTGAGAGCCACAGAGACAAGCCAGATCTACAACGATGGCTGTCCACATTATAAGGTAATTGAGCTTAGGGAGAGGAAGCACATGTGATCGCATCTTTATATAATCAATAGAACATGGCAAACTAGCAGTGATCTGTAGAGCCACCTATACTGACTAATGGTGATAGAATCGCTAAGATGGCACCATTAAGAACCACTGTGATGAACAACATTTTAGAGGATGGCTCACAATGGGGACCTGTTCCTAGGCCTATTAGGCACCAACATCCCCATACCACTTTCACATGGGAAGACAGGAATTACAACCCATGAATTACCTTCTTTCGGAAAGTGAAACGAGTATCACAAATGACACATACCCCTTGAGAAACCATGTGATAAACCCTGAAATCTTAGAATGGGTCTCCTTAGAATTTCAGTACATGCCATCGACCATCTATATTTTAGGTTCCTGAATGAAGACAGCAGCTGTGTGAGATTTTCCTAGCATGAATGTAGTCCTTTAGTCGATTTTGTGTGAGATTTTCTCCTTGTGAATATGGAACATATTTTGTTAAAAAATTGTGTTTCTTTTAACAAACTCTACTAATAAGATAAATTCCATGACATATAAGCAAGATAACATTAATATTTATATGTTCAATTACATTGCGTGGTTGATTTCTGGTTAGCAGTCCATACCCACTTGTCTTGACATGGTTGTTTTGAGTGGGAGGATGCTTGTGCTGGGCCTGTTTGAGAGATCGTATCGCATCTTGTTCCACAACTTGTTTTGGATCTTTGTGATGGAGATCTGTATCATGGGATTCACTCTCGCCCATATGTCTTACTCCCGCCTATATGATGGGAATTGATTCCTTGGAACTCACTCCCGCTTGGGTGTTGGGGGTCAATTACCTGGGATTCACACCCGCTTATATGTTGGGAACTATTTCCCCGGGATTCACTCCCACCTATTAGATTGGGCATCTATTTAATGGTTTAGCAGGGGATATCCCCAAGTTGTCACATCATCACCTTCCTAAATACTCCCTCCGTTCCAGGCAAAGAGTTCACTATTCTAATTTGGGATGTTTCACATAAAGTGTCCACTTAACAAAATTATGCCTACAATTTTCATAAATCTTTTAACTTTACCCTCTACATATGATATAAATATTTTGACTATACTCAAACATTTTTGTAATTATGACCAACTCCAATGTTATTTTTATATCCCTTAATTATTAGACTTTTCAAACGAGGACTCTTTGAGTGGAACGGAGGGAGTAGATGCTAACGGTCAAAGCATTATCTCCAGTGGATATCAATTAAATCTCCAAGGAATCTCCTTTAGATCTCTTTATAAGGTACACAATTTTTTTAATCTAGTCAGTTTTTTGTCACATTGTACGTTGATCTCCCAAAAGGTAGGGTCCTTGGTCTGCTCCTGCACCATTTTCTGCCCATGTTGGCAAAGCTCCATTCCCTGAATGACTCGTGCATGATGAGACAACAGTTTACTTCTGAATTGAAAGACAGGCACCAAAATGAGACTAATTATCGAGTGTAAGGAAATGGTTGAGAAAATTGAGAGAATAGAGATGGCATCTGGAAATGGAATAAATTTAAGGGACTCTTTGGAAATTTTGATAATGTCTACAACTTTATTTGCATTCATTGGGCTTCTGAACGCCAAGCAACTTGTGAAATCTAAATAAGACATCCACTATGAATTTGATTTAAGTATTTCTTAATTTGTGAATTCATTTAAAATGCTTTACTACAATAAAAATTGTGCTGAGCATAGACATAGTGGTTACATGGAGGAGTTATGTAATACCTGGTACCTATTGTGCCAAGCAACTTTGTTCTGTACCATGTTAAAGGAAATAAGGAGAAGATAATTCTGTTAAAGAAATTTGGAAGAAGATAATTTGATGGACTTCAATGTATTACAATTTAGTACATGTGTACAATCCATTTCTAGGGTCATGTCAACATCTGACTACCGAAAAGGAGTCCTAACAACGTAGTATGTCAAGCTCAGTAGGTGCTATGGAGCTGAGTGATATGTTTCGGTATGAGATTTGATAGAGATCCAAAGGACTTTTTTTCCCTGATAGAAAAAGATAATTTATTAAGGAATGAGAAAAGACGAGGGACGGGCGGGAAGTCTGTCAAACAAGCAAAAACAGAAGGCCTAAAAAACCGGAAAAAAACAAACTAACAAATCAAAGCATACCAATCTTGTTGCAACACTGAAATCAGAACCCTTTGGAAGGCACCTGTAGCAGAACCCCGCGAAGATGCCATGAATCCCAAAGAAGTGACCAAGATAATTTTGATCCCTAGAAAGTTCTGGAGTTCCTCTACGTCCAGATACACAAAAAAATTGCAAACCTCCCATATTGCCACCAAAAACTAGCGTCTGTGTCCCTGCCAAATCCTCTAACTTGAATATGAAGAAATGATGCAACCGAAGATGGGCTAATCCCTGTCTCTCCAACCACCCTGAACAACCTATTCCAAAGGAACCTTGCAGCTCTGCAATGAAGAAACAGATCATCATGGGAGTCAGAGGAGTGGTTACACATCACACACCAGTGGGGGGAAATCTTCTTATAAGACATCATTAGTGTTGAGTTTATTGAGGACCAATGATCAAACAAAGGCTTTAACTTTGAATGAAACTCTAGCCTTCCAAATGAAAGAAAGAGAGGGAAAGGGGCAGGAGTACGTGGATGGATCAAATGAGAAAGAGAAGACTGACAAGTTTATTGACCCAAGCCCCAAGTGCGATGATCAAGAGTGTTAAGTAATTGCACCTGAGAAAGCATATCAATAAGACCAAGAACCTCCTCAGTCTCCCTATTATTCAATGGCGAAAGAAGTGAAAGTTCCAAGAAAGAGTCATGTTATCGGCCCTTACACAAAAGGCACTTGTTGGAGCAATATGAATAGAAGAAAGACGAAGCAAACTAGGAAACAAAGCTTTAAAGAGTTCTCCGCCACCCACACATCTTCCTAAAACCTGATACGACTACCGTTCCCCAACCTACAGCTGGTTAAAGGAAGGAACATAGAGTTAAGAAACTTAGAGTAACACTGATGAATGAATTTTCGAATGACTTTGGTTAGTTACACAACTGCCAATGCGAGTATCCCTCTATGCGTGCCGATGATCTCTCTATGCCAAAGAGACTGGTTCTCAAGGAAAACGCCAAAGCCACTTGCTAAAAAGAGAGATGTTCCTACAGATGCGCTCCCATGAACCAACCCACCCTCCTCCTTGGGCATACAAACCTTCTACCAAGCCACTAAATGGTCCCTCCCCCCTCTTGTGCCCCTTTCCTTAAGAAAACTCTCATGATCTTCTCAACACGCTTAACTACACTAACAGGAATCTCAAGGAGGGACAGGAAATTAAGAGGAATACTAGAAAGACACGTCCTCTTGGAACACAGACATCATTGACTTCAAAAGATTATTAAAAAGGGGTGGAAGGGAGAGGGTAGGAGAAAATGATGAATTGATGATCACTTCCTCAAAATATCGCTCAACTTGTAGTTAGTCACATAGACACCCTAGAGTTTTAGTTTGTTTTAATATTAGGCCTTTCATGAAGGAAATGTGCATAAAGAGATAACAATTGACTTCTGAATCGAAAGATGGAGGCACCAAAATGAGACTAACAATTGAGTATAAGGAAATGATTGAGAAAATTGAGAGATAAGCGATGGAATCTGGAACTGGAATGAAATTGAGGGACTCTTTGGTAATTTTGATAACGTCTGTAACTTTAGTTGTTTAATTGCATCCATTTGAGTTTATGAAGGCTAAGCAACTTGTTGAAATCTAAATAAGAGATTCATTATGAATTTGAATCCAAGTTTTTTTTTTTTACTTTTTTGTTTTCTTCAATTGTGAATTCATTTAAAATGCTTTACTGCAAGGCAAATTGTGCTCAGCGTATACATAGTGGTTACATGGAGGTGTTATGTAATGCACTACCTATAGATACTTCCTATATGCCCCAGGGGCCACAGAGTGCCTGGAAGTATGAATTCTTTAACTGGCGTTAGCTGAATTGTCTCTCAAACTCTATGTTTGATTGAATGCTATTTCTTTTAGTTGAATTTGTCTCTCTTTTATATCAAGTGCCGGGGGGGGGGGTGTGGGAGAGAGACTACGGATAGGATCTGGATATCTTGCAGTTGAGAAGTAGGGGGGAGGGAGGGACGAATCTCACAGATTTTTGGGTACATTATGGTTGTCATGGGGTTGGGGAATGCAGATATGATGTAGGTACCAAATCATATACCTTATTGCTCACTTTTCCTGACATTTTCGTTTGTTGATATTGCAGTTCGGCGGGTACTTCAGGCTTCCTGGTTTCACTACTTTTTGGTCTTGGTCCCTTGCTTGGTGGCAATGTTCTCGTTGCATTTGCTCTTGCTTTCCATCTTCCGCATGCTCTTCTCACTGGAATTGCCTCTGGCATTGCCTTTGTCCTTGGTATCTGGCGACCACTGCAGCTACTTTTGTCTTTGAAGATGGGGTTCTTCCTCGTCACTTTGCTTCTTGCACTGGGATCTGCATTTTCCCATGTTTCTACATCCAGTGTTTTGAAGCTTGCAAGTCGAAAAAGGACTTCAGCAAATTCCTTATCTGCTGCAACAGGCCTTTCGTTGAGTGCCCTCACCATTCAGTCGTTCCTGTCCTGTGTAACAGTTGCTCTACATGCTCTGGCTGAGGGGCTTGCATTAGGTGTGGCAGCACCTAATGCATATGGTCTTGGTCGGCATATGGTGCTTCCTGTTTCTCTGCATGGTCTTCCTCGCGGAGCCGCTGTAGCTAGCTGCATTTTTGGGGCCACTGACAGCTGGTATGGGGCCCTAGCAGCCGCTGCACTAATTGGAATTGTGGGCCCACTTTCTGCAATTGGAGCAATACTGGCAGGGATTGACTACAGCGGTCTGGACCATTTGATGGTGTTCTGCTGTGGGGCATTACTGCCATGTTTTGGAAGCATGTTTAAAAGAGCAGCGAGGTTGGATGCACGTAAGAGCACCGTTGGGGTCATGATAGGTGTTGGGTTTGCTAGTGTCTGCCTGACTTGCACAAAGTTGGTATGCTTGCACACACCTTATTGCAACTCTGCACCAGAGGCTGTTAGATGACCCATGTTGCCGTTAATTCCTGAAAGCCATCAGTGTGCTTATTTGAATGTGGTTGGAACAGCCGGCCTGACCTAGCTCCGGAGATTCAGTTGTTGACCTAGCTGATCCAGTTTTTGGTAATAGCAGAAGAACAAGAATACCTCGTGAGAGAAAGTTCGTCATACTATTGAGTATGAGATAGGATGGTGGGGTACTAGACTACTAGTGACAGTACAGTAGTTGAGTTTTTGTCTAAAGTTCAAGGGTGTTAACTTCAGATTCATCTGGTTGGGAATCCTCCACCTAATGTTAAACATTTTATATAAAGTAGATAAACTTGGTCACAGATTATGTTAAAAGGGATTACTGACAAGTTGGCGATGCCTCATCTTTTTCTTGGTTTTTATGTAACGTTTGGCAAAGTATGAAAAACTCCACGGGGTTGGCTCCGTTTTTGAAACAGCTTTGGTTTACCACCTCCATGTGCTTGACTTTAACAGAAAGAAAAAGAGTACACTTGTTTCGGAGTACATCAATCTTCATGTTCAAGGATGTGGTATGGAAAAGTTGTGGATCGGAATATGGTGACTGAAGTTAGATGTGATGTGTGTGTGTGTTTGTGAGTGTGAGTGAGAGAGAGAGAGTGTGTGTGTGTGTGTGTGTGTGTGTGTGTGTGTGGCAAGTCTCCTGCGTAGAGGCTGTTTGGTTGAGTGTTACGTTTGTGGGTTCTTTGACAAGGATTCCCCAAGGGACTATTTGACAGTACATTTGGGGTATTTCAATGGTTGTGCCCATGACTTCAATGGTTGCCATCATGTCACCTCCTTTCCATAATCTGCCTCTTGAAAATCAGATAACCCGGTTCACATTTCAATCTAATTAAGCAAAGGGTAGCGATCATTTTTTGTCTAACGCGTGAATGAAAATATCATGTGAAAGAAATAATTTTTTTTCTTAAAGTAAAATTCTCCGTCTTTGAATTATTGTTTTGTTTGGTTTTTTTGGAGTTCCGTTGTTTAAAATAAAAATCTGATGTATATTTTATTCTTTTTTACAAAATTATAAAACGTAATTCGTAATTTTGAAAAAATATTACGAATTACGTGTTTTTATGATTTAGGAACGGAGGGAATAGAAGATTATTGTTTAATATTTAGATATGATACTAAATTTTTATAAGTCAAACTAAAATACTCCATTCATCTCAAAGAAAGTCACAATTTCTATTTGATTTCTCAAAAAAGAGTCGCATCTATAAAATTAAGCTTCAACAATTCTTTTTATTTTTTTCAATTATTTTCTTTCTTTATGAAAATATACTTATGTATTGTGTAAGAAAATACTCTTTCCATCCTAAAATAATTGTTTTTTTAATTTTTATTTTTGGTAAATTAAGGATGTTGACTGTTATATAATTTTATTTGCATATATAACTGAATTGTCCGTAGTGTTCTCACTGTATTACACACTAAGACATAATAGGTCTATTAGGCCTCTTATACATAATGCAGTAATTAATCACTTAGATAAATAATTTAATTTTTGATAAAAAGTTATACACAGCGAAAATAGTTTGTAAATTGATTAAATGTAAAGATGCAAGTATGTAAAGCAGTATGTAAAGAGTTTTAAGGATATATAAATTGACACAGCTATTTATAGTGGTTCGGATCTCTAATTCTACATCTACTGTCCTCACAACCATTTGGCTCTATGAGGCAATAATTCACTCTTTTCTTAAATACACGAACTATTGACAAGAAACCCTATGTTTTCCTCTACTAGTTGGCAACCCAACTAGGACTAGGAATTTTTTTTATTTTTCCTCTACTAGTTAGCAGATTTTTCCTCTACTAGTTAGCAGCCCAACTAGGACACTTAGTAAAGGTCACAAAGATGATGATTTTGCTTCCTTGGGATGACTCTTAAATGAAGGCTTTGTTGTACATCTTTGATGCTGTAATTTTTCGTGTTGAAGTGACTCTTGATTATTTGTATGAACTTCTCTTAATACAATCAATGTTGAAAGTTGCAGCTCATAGCTTTGTTGTTGCTGCTGCTCTTTTCTATTTTTCTACTATTCTCTTTCTTTTTAATAGTAGTATTTTCTGTGTAAGAGCTGCTTGAAAGCTACTTGAAAAGTTGCATTTTCTTCATAGAGAGATCATTTTTAAATGCACTGAATGAGGAAAAAAATTGTTATGTAACGGCTCTGGTGTTGCCCTAATTAGAGTTTCTCTTTGTAGTAGTATTTTGAAATGACTTTATTGCCTTTAATAAATTTTCTGGATAACAAACAGTTATGTTTCTGTCATAACTATTTTCGTTCATAGTGTTTTTGATCTTAGTTGTTTGTTGTTTGATGTGTCTGATGTTAGCTGTTTCTGCACTTAGCTTTTTAAAAATAAAATAAAATAACACTTCTTGATGAAAAAAGTTGAAAACTCTTGTACATAAAAATCCTAATCATCAGAGAATAATTTTAACCGAAATATCGTCATCAAAACTAATCTATACAAAAGGTCCTAATAAGGTCCCTTTAGGAAAACAACATCCGTTGCAGGAAAAGAAATCTCACTTTGGAAAGGAGAAGTATAGTTTGTGTAGCATAGAAACAACATATAAATAACAACACGATACTAATTTTTGTTTTCTTTTTTAAAATGCTACTCTTTTTTAGTATGAAAAACACATAATTATTTTTGTAACACGATAAATAAATCCAACAACTTTTTAAATTCATTTTATTGATATACAGGTGCGTTGAGATGTTAAAAGGGTCACAAATCGTAGGGTCGGCCCGTTCAAACTAAAAAAATCAGTGTTAGGATCGATTTTTTTTTTGCTCGTTTAAGAATTCGGGCTAAACGGGCTGACTCGTAGGATCACGGATTTAACGGTCTGGCCCGCCGGGCTTTTGGATTGGCCCGCGGACTGAGGGCAAAAGAGTAGTTTGATAATTATTTTAAGAGAGTTGCTATTTGAACCCATATATTTACTTAGTACACCCACTAATATAATTTACAAAAATGCCATTATAATTTTAGACTTAAATACCCTTGATGCTACTAAGTACACCCCACCCCTTTTTAATCTAATTTCAATAATACTTAGTACACCCCCCCAAAGATTTTAAGTACACCCCAAATTTTGAACGTTCATAACCAGTCATCACCTTCATTCTCTTCATCTTCCAACTTCTTCCTACTTCAAACCCTAAATTCCACCTAAATACATCCACATTGTCGCTAACAATGGAAAAACCGATAAAGGGACCAATTATGTAAGTATTTCATCTTATTTCATGTCTTTAATTGCAATTTTCTTCGATTTTTTCGAGTTTTAAGGTGTCGTGTTCGGCAATGGACCGTGGAACACAAAACAAGCATTCGGCACCCTTGCGAACATGTTGAAACTTGTCCATTGGTACCAACCGAAATTACTTGAAGTAGCTCGGCAGGGTACCGAACACTTCTTAAGTTGCTCGGCGGTACCGAACATTCTCCTTTGTGTTCCAAGGGTAGGTACCGAACAGTATGTTTGTTTATTTGCTAATTAAGTCTTGTTATTGTAATTGTGAACGATTCGAATACGATGTCTTCGGAGGGCGTGTGATTGGCCCCGAAGAAAATCGGATCATTCCGTATCAACTCAGTTGAAAACAATGTTGAAGACATTGCCATGGATTTCACCGAAGTTTTCACGACGCATGAATTGTTTTCAACTCGTGAGCTTATGTTTGATTGGGTGCGTGCTAGGGGACAGGAGCATGGTATTGTCATAATAATCGCAGGTCGGACGGTGGTACGGCTAGTTGCAAAGGGCTCGAATGTTGATGACTTGTGAACGTAGTGGCCATTACCGTGAAAAGAAAAGGTTGAGGCACTACCATCATCATCGAAAATGTCGAAGAGGCTAATGCTAATGTGAGCAAACGAAAGAGGAAGAGAGCTGTACGAAGAAGTGTGGATGTCCTTTTCGTTTGAGGGGAAGCGTTATCGCTAATGAATGGCAATTAGAGATTCAATGTGGTGTGCATAATCATCCAACTGCGGAATACTTAGAAGGCCACTCATATCTTTGGGCGATTATCGGTGGAAGAGGAGGAATATGTAGTTGATTTGTCACACAACAATAGTAAACCGAAAGACATTTTGTTTGGTTTAAAACAAAAATTTGAACAGAATAAGTCCACAATCAAGACGATCTACAATGCTCGTACGAAGAGTAAAGTTGCGAGCGTGATGGCCGATCGAAATGCAACAACTTATGTTTCAATTGAAGAAACATGGGTATTTATATCATGATCGGCGCTGCGAGAAGACTAATACGTAAAGGATCTTTTCTTTGCTCACCCGACGAGCATTGATTTATTGAAGTGTTTTCCGAAGGTCATCTTTATGGATTGTACTTACAAGACAAATAGGTACAAGTTACCTTTGTTGGAGATTGTTGGTGTGACATCGACACATATGACTTTCTCTATTGCGCCGTGTATTTGGAGTCGAGAAGGAAGACAACTATACGTGGGCATGCACAATATTGAAGTCCTTGATGCATCAATCGAGCTACCCAGTGTAATTGTTACCGATAGAGAAAAGGGTTTGATGAATGCAATTGAGCACACTTTTCCCTCTTCAAGACATTTTCTTTGTCGGTGGCATATTAATAAGAATGTCTTGGCAAATTGCAAGAAAATTTTCCGAAAAAAGGAGATGTGGGATTCGTTTATTGCGGCTTGGAATGTTTTAGTGGTTGCGGACACGAGGTCGAGTTTGATCGGTTCCTCGGCGGCTGCAATCAAACTTCAAAGCATATCCATCTGCTTTGAAGTATGTCATCGAAAATTGGGTAGTGCCGTACAAGGAGAGATTTGTTTCTTGTTGGACAAATACCGTCGTCCATTTTGACAACACCACAACAAACAGGTATATTCACTTCAATGTATATTGATTTCTAAATGTCTTAGATAAAGATGTGCTTTGAACCAATGGATTTCGATTTCGGGGTGGAGAGCCATCATGCGGCGTTGAAAAGACGGCTCGGATCTAGCCAGGGTAACTTCGATACTTGTTGGCAACAGATTCACACTCTCATTGAGACGTCACACAATGCAATAAAGCAATCATTTGAGAAGAGCAAGAATGTAGTTCAACATAAATACAAATCAATTGTATTTATGTCTCTGAGGTATGGTGTCAATACATGCATTGAACAAGATCTATGAAGAAATGAGTGGAATCGGTGAAGATCTGTAGACCCTCGTTGTGTGGTTGTTCATTGAGAAAGACTTGTGGATTGCCATGTCGTCATGAGATTTCGAGTATGTGAGATCGAACACACCAATTCCCCTTGAAAAGGTTGATTCATTTTGGAGAAAATTAGATATGATACCACCTAAGGGCGATGAGGTTGTTGGTGTGAGGGAGGAACTAGAAGTGAAAATGACTCATTGCGTTGATGAGTTTGTAAAAAACTTTAGAGACGCCCAGACGGAGGATAGACTTTTAATGTTGAAACGATTGATGGAAGCCTCGAATCCAGAACAACACCATTGGTGATACCTAGACCTCGAGTCCAAACTCGTGGTCGTCCCAAGATTGCAAAGACTAGGATGTCCAAATCAACAAAACGGGATCCTAGCGCATTTGAGTATGTGGAGGCCATTGATCAAGGTAGTTGTTCGCCGGCTGAAGAACAACTCGTTACATACGAGGTTGGTCCATCATCTAAACGTCCTACATTCACGACCACGAAGACAAAGATTCCGGTAAATACTTTTAATTTTTTATATTTAATTAATTAGTTATATTTAATATTATTTTTCATAAAGTATATTGACGTCAATTTATCTTTTTCAATAGGTTGTCCGCCGAACCACCCGCGCAACTTGGTTATATTCATCTACTACCGCAAAATTTAAAGATTTTATTGAAGACACTAAGAATGTTCTTGGTGATGGGCATTGCGGTTTTCGCGCAATAGCTGAATTAGTTGGATATAAAGAAGAGGATTGGGCTAGGGTTCGAGGTGACCTCCATCGTGAGTTGTCGAGCCACTTAGACTTCTACGCACGGGTTTTCAACGAACATGGCATGGTTGATAAGGTATTGAAAAGTCTCGACTACTACGAGGTGGCACCGAAGAAATATTGGTTTTGTAACCCATATATGGGTTACTTGGTTGCATCATCTATAATGTTGCCTTCGTTAGTTTAGATAAGAGAATGTCAATCATGTACCTACCTTTGAGAACCGAACCCCATCCAATCCAAAATTGATATGTACCGGTTGCGTGAACAGAGACCATTATATCCAGTACGCAAACATCTATTTATATAATGTGTAATTTATATTAAAACAACACTTTATATTGCCCTAAATGACATGTATGTATTTCTATTGAAGGTGTTCTTGCGCGAAGGTGCCCCATTGCCTCCGGTGACAACATACTGGGAAACGAATCGGTTACAATGTGCAGCTCCTTGGAAGGATATTTTTAAAGTTCAATTAGATATGTACGATGTTGAAACGATTGATGGAAGTAACAGTCGCACTACGGATAGTAAAGATACTATCGTTGATGTAAACTAAACATTGTTGATGTAACCTAAACTTTGTTGTTGAATGTTTTTAGGCTAGTTTATATCGTAGTTGATTGTAGTTTGATGTAAACTAAACTGTTGATGGTAGATTCGATGGAAATAGTTATGTTTTATGTCAATTTTTCTTTTTCTTTTTTTTTTAGTTTGGCAAGAACTTGTTTTTGGATTGATGTTCAGATAGTTAAACAAAAAAAATTCAAATAAAACACACTGTTCGGTAAGCAAGTACCGGACAACTCTTAATAGGTTCGGTGGGGGTACCGAACAGGTCTTAGTTGGTTCGGTGGGGGTACCGAACAGTTCTTCAACTGTTCGGTTGATGGCTACCGAACAGTATGCAAACTTGCACTTTTTTTGTAAACAATTTTACACCAATCACAAAACATAAAGTATCATAATGCTATGGTTATATTGTCTAAACCAAGCATACTTAACATTCATTAAAATGACTGTTGATGGTAGTTTCGATGGAAATAGTTATGTTTGATGTCAATATTTCGTTGTTTTTTTTTAGTTTGGCAAGAACTTGTTTTTGGATTGATGTTCAGATAGTTAAGGAAAAAAAATTCAAACTAAACACACTGTTCGGTAAGGAACCACCGAACAACTCTTAAGAAGTTCGGTGGGGGTACCGAACAGGTCTTATGTTTTTCGGTGGGGGTACCGAACAGGTCTTAAACTGTTCGGTTGGTGGCTACCGAACAGTATGTAAACTTGCAATTTTTTTGTAAACAAATTTTACACCAATCACAAAACATATAGTATCATAATGCTATGATTATATTGTCCAAACCAATCATACTAAACATTCATTAAAATGACGCTAACATAATATAACATAAAAATTTACATCAATTATCATAACAAGTTACATCAATTCTCATAACAATTGACATCAAAAGTTACATCAAAAGTTACATCAAATAGTTACATCTAATAGTTACATCATTAGTTACATCAAAAGTTTCTTTGTCAAATGTTAATCAATTTCGTCGTCTCCTACGACGAGTCCCGCGATTGATGTACCCGCCTCGTCACGTCCGAAGTAGATGGACCCGCCTCGTCTCGCCCTCCGGTAGAAGGTCCCGCGATATCTGGACCTCCCACTATCATATAAGTCTGTCCAATACTTCCGCCAATTCATCCATTGTCATCCCCGATCCCCTAACCTCCATCTCGCACGGGAGGTTGTACTAAATTCGTACAGACGTAATCATCTCCCATGCGTCGGGTACTCGAGCGGGAGATGTCACGGTAAGCTGGGGGGACCGTCTCTCGGGGTTTTGCACCAACGGATGTGAATGTGCGGTGTACCACCGCATATAGTCGGGGCACACTCCCATGGTAGTTGAGCAATATTGCCAAGACGATCGCAGATAGGACGTGACTATCCCAAACAATAAAGTATGGTACAAGGGCGGGAGGGTAGACAAACTCTTCTTTTCCCATCGACATGGACATCGCGGCGATCGGTGTACATGGAATCGTCGTACATAACCGAATTGTCTAAGAACTCGGTCCGGATGGTATGGTTCCACAACATTGCACGCCACTAAACATCCATGATATAACGAGACGGCGGGAAATGGATGTAACTCCCTAAAAGACCCGTATAGGGCATCCAAATTACCTACAATAACCACGGAAAATTAATTTAACATACATGTGTTATAAAATAAAAAGAAACTAAATTAAATAACACTCACATCATTGGGCTTAAGGACGTCAAGACGCTCCGTATTGGACCAATTTTTGCATCGAGGCACCAACTTTTCCTTGTGGTAACCACCTCATTGCAAGTGGGTATTGAGCCCGTAATTTGATCGATATGGAGGCCTAAAAGCGGGAAAATGCTCGTATATCCAAGCCTACATGCAATAAAACAGTTTCGATCAAATATACTATGGTTCCATAACATATGACTTTCTATAATGTTTGAATGTAATGAACTGAAAATACAAGTATGTTACCTCCAATAGCGTCGAATATCCCGCCATCTGCTTTGTCTCAGCTCGAGACGCTTGCCCTAACTGTCTATACAAGTACGCAAGAGTTGCGGCCCCGTGCATACGAATCCACCCGGTCGTCATCCGAAACTCTAAATAGTTTGTGTTCACCCGTGTCCCACTCTTGTCGGCGAAAAGAGTGCAACCAATAGTGTACCACAAATATGCTCTGGCTGACCGAGCACAGGCAAAAGGATCATCAGAGGTACCCTCTTCCTGGAATCTCTCACGAAGCCACTCTAATTTGATCGATGGCCCCCTAGCACCATGCATCCCAACGAGCACTTCAGAGAGATGCACACCTAAAATATTCGCAACCTCCTGAGGTGTTGGTGGCACACTCCGCCTAGATAACAGTGGTTGCCCAGACACATTCAGTCCTGTCAGACAATACACATCATCAAGTGTAATTGTCATCTCTCCAAAGGGCATGTGGAAGGTATTGGTCTCTGGATGCCACCGTTCCACAAATGCCGAGACAAGGACTTTATCCACTTCTGCATAAGAGCATCTGGAGGACACATTGAGGCCCGAGCTATTGACAAAATCCTTCATTACTTGACTACAGTTATTCCGAATCGACCACTCTTCCTGTTTGGTTGTGTGATTTAAGCACTTCAACAATGGTCGCTCTTCCCCATTCCATATACATGCTGCTACATGGTCATTGAAGGTCGTGAGCAGCAATGGAACTTGTGGCCCTCCAGGAAACGGGATAAATGCCTCTTCTTCTTCATCCTCATCCTCCTCATCCTCATCCTCATCCTCAACAGGGCCTCCTCTTTCATACTCATGTTCTCCCTGTTGTTCTTTGTTGTAGAAGAAATTGTTGTTGTTGTTCTTTGTTGTAGAAGTAGTTGTTGTTCTTCTTGTAGTTGTTGTTGTCGCAGTAGTTCTTGTTGTTCTTGTTGTTGAGCTTCTTGTTGTTGTCTTTGTCGTGAGCCCTAGCCGAGGCCGTAGGTCTTCTTCCGATATGTATTGATGTCGCACATATTAAATTTGTATTAATGATCAACAAAGGAAAAAAAAATTCAATACACACTGTTCGGTAGCCATCTTGGGACAAGTCAAGCACTTGTTCGGTACCCATCCGGACAGCTCTCTTCTGTTCGGTACCCATGCCGGACGATACAGTTGTTCGGTACCCATGCCGGACAGCTCAAGGCTTGTTCGGTACCCATGCCGAACTACACATTTGTCAGGCAATCCGGTCGAACGGCCCCCTCGAAAAATGCAATTTTTACTACAAAACTTCCTTTAAATTGTATTTTTTTTAACATAAATATGCAAAAAAATGGAATGTAACTATGACCTAACAAAAATTAAACACATATATTCAAAAATATATAGTATTTTAACCTAAAATATAAAGACGAGATTCACACCTCTATTGTCTTCCATTGTTCTTTGTTGAAGTTGAAGTTGAAGAAATGTTGTTGTTGTGTGCTTGTTGCCGTGCTTTGCTGTTGTTTGCGATTGTTTGCGATTGTCGTGGTTGATGTTGCCGTTGTTTGCGATTGCCGTTTGTATGCGTGGGTGTGAGCGGGTTTTTCAAACAAGGGTATAAAGGATGTGGGGGGTGTACTTAGCAAACAAGGGTATAAGGGTATAGGGTGGGGGTTTACTTAGCAATATTTTTAATATTTTGTGATAAATATTATGAAGGGTATAATTGGTAATTAGGGTGGGGTGTACTTAATTTTTTGAGGAATTGAAAATAATGTGGGGGGGTGTACTTAGTAAATGGGTGTACTAAGTAATTTTGTGGGTTCAAATAGCAATTCTCTTATTTTAAAACCCTAGCTTTTTACCCCTTCGTTCCAGTCCAGCGCCTCCACTTCAGTCTGTCGCTCTGTCCAGAGCTCCTTGAGTTGAGAGTTGAGACCTTCAGCCTTAACGCCGCTCACGGAGCCTCACGCCTCACTCACATACAGACACTCAGAGTCTCAGACAGTCACACTCACAGCCTGCCAAGAGCCAAGCGGCCCAAGGCCCCAAGCCCGTCACCGACTCACCTTCTCCCGTCCGGCGTCCTCCGTCACTCGTTCTCTTCTCTCGTCTCTCGCGGTCGTCTCTCGTCTCCGGTCTCTCGCTGTCGTCTCTCGCTTCTCTCACTTCTCACAGTCACAACTCACAGGTCACAACACAAGCCCTTCACCGTCTCCTCCAGTGGAACTCCTTCCTCTCTCGCTTCCGACAGTACGGCGACACTGTCAAGGTATGAAAGACTTGTGATTAATTGTTAAAATATGTTTTTGTTTTTTGAAACTTGCCCGATTAACGATCGGTTTGAAACTTTGAAAGACTTGTGATTCTTGCAAAATGTTTTATTGGAATAGATAATTGGAATAGTTATCACATATCTCCCTTTACTGTCTTAGGAATTGAAATTCCCATGTTTTTGTTTTTCTCCAATATGTTTTTGTTTTGAAATTCATATGTTTTTGTTTTGCAGGTGGAATAGACTTGTAATTCATATGTTTTTGTTTTTCTCCCTTCACATATCTCCCTTTACACTAAAAGTATTGAAATTCTCATGTCCTTAACCTTGATTTGTGAATTGTGATAGATAATTGGAGTATTTTTTCTTTTTTTGTTTCTATTTCTAGTTCTGAATGTGATGATTTCCTTAGAAGTAGTTGCTATGAATTAATCATGTCCTTAAGTCAAGTTATACTTTAGTACTAGTATTTATTATGTTTATTGTTTGCTAAGAAATTTTTAAGTTTTTTTTTAGAGATTGTGATGTATTTATTTTTTTAGTCGTGGCCCGTTTAGCCCAAAGCACCCTAGAGTTAGGGTTAGGTCCGTAATATTAGTAGCCCAAAAAAATTGGACCGTCTAATCCGAAGCCCGCTAGGTCTGGCCCGAAACCGTTAGGGCCAGCCCCATTAACATCTCTACTGTGAGGTGCGATAAAAGATAGTTATAGCTAAGATAAAAAAAAAGATTACAAAAATCTTTTGGTCAAATTAAGAAAAGGTCAAAGAATGAGAGAGAGAGAGTTTGTTCTCTTTTGCATGATTTAGTGTTTGTTCTCCATGCAAGATTTAGGGACTTTAATATTTGATTTTTGACTTTCTTTCGGCCAATTTCTCTCTATCTTTTTCTTACTTTTTCTTCAATCATTACGAAATAAAAATTCAATATCCAAAATCTAATCTCTAAATTTCTAGATTAGGTTGGTTTTTAGATTTTAGATTTTTGTTTTGTAATGATTGAAGATAAAGTAAGGAATAGTAGAGTCAAAGGGAGAGAAAGTGAAAAATTAAAAATCAAAGTCTTAAAATTTTGCATGGAAAACAGACCTTTAGAATGTGTTTGACATGTGAGTTTTAAAGTTTATTTTGTAAAATGATTAAAGACAAAGTAAGTAAGAGTTAAAGAGAAGTTGGTGTCGATAAAAGAGAGAAAGTTAAAAATCAAAAACTAAAATTCTAAAATGTTGTATGGAGAACAAGACTTTCTTTTTCTTTGACTCTACCAGCCTCTCTTCATCGATCTCTCTCTTATTTTTTTCAATCATTACAAAATAAAAATTTTAAATTTTAAAATCCATCATTTAAATCTCCATACCAAACACACATTGAACGACCATATCCATTAAGGTCCTGTTTGGTCTCGAGGTCTTTTTGTGGTTTGTAGTTTTTTTGTAATTTTGTAATGACCGTGTGAAAAAGAAGGAAAGAGATAGAGAGAAAAAATAATTTATAATAAGTCATAATCACCTATTCATAAGACCAATCAAATAGGGCCATAGTACCTACGAAAAAAAAAAAACCATAAATCGATAAAAAAAAAAATTCGCATATCCAAACGAGAATTGCTATTTGCACCCAGCAATTTGCTGAGTACACCCCCTTGGGTGTTCGGTACCCCTACCGAACACAAAAATGGTGCATCTACCGAACACTCAATGGGTGTACTCAACAAATTGCTGGGTGCAAATAGAAATTCGCTATCCAAACAGGGCTTAAATCGAAAAGAAAAAGAAGTCATCTAGCAGTGAAGGCCGAAGCCGGAGGGGAAAACATAAGCCGTCGGGGATTAATTGAGTGGACTGCAACCAACCAGGTATTTCTGCTCCGCTCACTCGTTCTATCTCTTGCTTCCTCTTCCTTTTCGTCCCGAGTTATCCAATACACCGGCGATTTAAGTTTAACAGTATTACTTCAGAGTTCAGAATAGTGGTGATTTCATCACTATCCCTTGTTTCCATGTAAACCTTCTGTTTTGATTTATCGACTTGATTTAATTTCGATTATATAAATGTACTTGTCCTTGCAAAGTTAGTAAAGTTGCGATTTTTAGGAATTTTTAATGTAGTTTTTAGTGATTGAAATTATCTCACCTAGAACAGAATAAATCTATGTTGAATATTGATTTGAAATATGCCCATGTTGATTTTTAACTAAAAGAAAGTGGTTTCTTTGAGGGATTTATATTTGGACTTTATCAAATTTAGGGCAACATATGGTTAATGAATGGGTGTGATTCCTCCTTCTAGCTTTCATATGTTTGTTGTATATCCGTGGGGCACCATCGGAGTTACTGGCTCATATGTGGTTGTACTAATGGATTTCAATTAGGGTTCTGTTAGGTCTTTCCTTTTTTTTCTTTCCTGTTTAGCTTAGAGTTTGTGTTCATCTGTTTTTGTTTGGGACTTGTTCTGATTCTTGTTTTGTTTATTCCTAAAGGTGCATAGATGGAAAGAAGTCTTACAGATGAGCTCTACTCACAAGTCTTGCGGCCAGATTCTGAGTTAGGTCATATGTCAGTTCCGGACAGTAAGCAATGTGATTCACATGGTATAAATTCCAGCCTTACCTATTTATATCCGCTTGCATGGCTTTCCAACGTATATTCTGACGGCACTCTGTGGTTGTATGATGCCATACTTACAATGAACTTTTTTTTTTTGATAAATTTTCCTGTTTCAGACAAACTGTACACAGATAGTTGGGTGTATAATAAATGATTTTGTCACTTTTTCTTCTCCTAGGGAAATATAGATAGGAACCCAAGAAATGGTCCACCTTGGTGGTTAATGTACAAAATATCTTTGTATTTAATATTCAAATTTTTGAAAACTGTTGTAACTTTGTACATATTCACCACTCAAACAAATAATGCCTTCAACCAGAGGGCAGAAGCCTCTTTCCCATTCCTAGATTGTGGAAGTGCTTACTAATTGCTATTCAATTTGAAGAACAGCATTTGCGAAATCTTGATAATTTTACTTCTTCAAACTCAAAGTTACCAAAAAGGCACTTTTGACCAAGTAATTTGCATTTTCATACACTTGTATAAAACATGGTAAACGTTCTTTCTAAAATACCAAACCTAGGGCATGTCTGGGGGAAGCTTTTTAGAAGATTTTGGGGAGAGCTTTTGCTCCTAATTTGCAAAATGTGTGAGACTTCCTTGTTCCACAACAATCCAGTTTCGAGCTCTCTTTGACAACCTTCTGAAACTTATGGTTGGTAATTTGAACCATAGCATTGAGTCTACCCAGCCAGCCTTGCCAAGACAGATTTGGGGCTGGTGATGAAGTTTATAACACCCCTGAATCTGCCGCTTTTGTCAGATATTGTCTTTTACTGTTGTTGAAGGTGGTTTTAATTTGACCTTCATGTTGGTCGTGCTGATTTTGCTTGGTACAGGCCATGTTTTACGGGTAAAAGACTTGGAAATTTTTGCAGCTCAGTTGGATATTGTAGGTGTTAATAGGAATAGTTAGTTAATGATTAGTCAGGGATTGAATGGGGATGTTCATTTAACTGTACAAGCCATGTTTTATGGGTAAGAGACTTGAAAAATTACGGTTTTATTGGGATGCTTACTTAGTTGGACTCTAGGTATATTGTTACTTTAGTTGTTTAGTATATGTATATATATGAGTTATAGTACTTTACGTTATCATTTATGTTAGGATGTTGTACCACTAATTGTAATTATTTCCAAATTTTGGAAGTTTTTGTTTCTATTTTGGAAGTGATACTGAGATTTTTCCTTCAACCTCAATTCAGTTTGGTCTCTTTCGCTTCTCTCACTTTCTGCTTATTTTCTCTCTCTGATTCGGCATCACTAGTTGTAATATTACGGAGAAGTTGTTTTTAAATTGTGTAGGTCCGCCTTACTTTTTATGGGTGAATCATCTCTTCTCACTTGCTTTCTCCACTGCCTTCTCTTCTTGGGACGTCTTTCTTTAAGCAGTCGAGGCTGTTTCTGCTCCTTTCCTTCCTAAATCCCGTGCTTGATTTCCTGCTTAAATTTCAGATGGCAATGGGGATGAGTTGTGGTGCGAAGATGAATCTTCATGGAATGATGCTATTGAAGAATTGGATAACGTATCTGACTTGGATAGGGAGTGGCAGAGGCGGCGAGACCAGTTCCATACGGTATCATCACACATTAAAGCACTAAAATTGATTGCTCTTAAAATGAAAGAGAAAAGGGGAGGGCTACTAGGATAGCAAAAGAAATTTCCATATGCTGTTGTATTCTATTTTTGCCAATACCATGTCAGTCTTTCCAGTACCATAGAAGAGAAAATGGGTTGGGTAGGAGGAGAAGAAAAGAAAATTCCCTAGGCATTTTGTCTTATCAATTATTGCCAATACTTGGTTTATCTTAATCAATCTATAGGTTGGATATCGTGATGGTCTCATGGCGGGAAAGGAAGCTTCTGCACAAGAAGGGTTCAATGCTGGCTTTAAGGAATCTGTCTTTGTTGGATTAAACTGGGGTCTTGTTAGAGGTGTTACTAGGTATGGGAAATCTTTCACTTTTAGTTTCTTTTATACATTTTTTTCTGCATTGCTGTTGCATTTTTTTTTTCTTTTTCATACTCGAGTGCTTGTATCTTATTTCCATTTTGTTGTTTTTTCATGTTGATCAAGTGCTCTGGCCTGCTTACCAGATGGACTAAAAGAGAGGATGGTTGAAACAAAGGAAAAAAGAGAGAAGTTCGGCCAACTTTATGAGTCTGTCAGGTCTCTTTCAACAACAGATGCTCTAAAGTTGTTTCATGATGACCCGTCCAACAAAAATGTAAAACGGAGTGATAATTCTGAGTGCACTTCTCCCAGTTCAGATTTGCGTGATCCAGGTTCAGATTGCAGTCCTCTCGATTACTACTACGGGGAGCTCCAGTCTCTTATTTCAGAGTGTCCTGCAGTTAAAGTGCATCTTGCAAAGGACCAGTAGAAGCTGTACAAACTATATACAAATTGGTATATCCCCAAACGAATTTGCTTTTTCCTTATGCAGATGAAAGAGGATCAAACTGAGGTCAAACCTCAATTCATTCGGAATGACTCTTGGTTGACTATCTTGTCTTCAAAATTGTCAGAAAGCTCCTCATTTGTGAAATCGAGATCTCAATGCAATCCTCCTCCTGGTGGATGAAGAGTCCCCACTAGATGATGTTACAAAGTCAATAGTGATGATACTATCTTTAATTTGAAAAAAATAATAAATAAATAAATAGGAGTATGAAGTACGTTTACATTTTTTGATCTGTATACATTATTTATCTATTTAATTAGTTGATGGGGATGGTAGTAAAAATTTGTGCTTTCGGCTTCATTTTTTTCAACAACTTTACACATTCGACTTCAACTTTGTCACAGACTTCCTCATATTTTTCTCTTGTTCACCATGATTTCCAGTATCCTAGTGTTTATGCTCTTCAGAATGTTTAAGGATTGGTAGTTTGAACATCTCAGCTTGTTTTGTGGTCTTTGTCAGAATTTTCCAGAATTTCAACGATGTAAATACTCTCAGAAGAGTCTTCATTTTTGGATGAAGGAAGGGCCTTCACCAGTGACAGTTTGGTTAATCTCAATGCCCTTGTTAATGGTAGAAAGCTCGGTTTCATCATCAGCTTCAATAGTTATATCTTGGTCTGCTTCTGTGTAACCCTTCTGACGAGTCAAGAGGATCAATTCTAAACGTGGATTTGCTAGCGGCAACACGATCAATCCAATCCCATTTCATCTTTGGGATCGTAACTTGCGCAGGCTTTTTCTTTTTCTCCCTGAAATGGATAGAGTTGGATGGGCAGTGACAACCAACACAAGTAGAGAAGAAGAGAAAAGTCTGAGCTTGAGGGGAGCAATCAAGTATACTAAGTAGGACCAAAACCGACCAAAACAAGTTTCGAAAAATCTAAAATTGGATAGTTGCGAAAGTTAATTTTAGCCAAGTAGAGGAAAAATCTCGAATTGGGGGAATCGGCAAAATATATATCAGTGCAAGGGCGAGGCGAAGAAAGCTCGTTGGAATGGTCCAAATGAATAGGAACTCAATGAACATTGTGAAGATCATGAAGGAATTATCAACACTGTTTATGCAATTTATTCAAGCAATATGTTGTCAAAGTGCAATGGAGCAGTCCAAGGCAAAGGCAAATTTGTTCGATCGAGCAATTAGGGTTTCTTCATCTCCAGTTCGACACCAGCAACCATGGAAATACCAATCGATTCAAACATGTATCCTCTCTTCTCTTCATCCATAACAATGATCATCCAAGTTTGGTTCTTGTTTCCACAAAATTTACTACGTTCCCTAGAAATTTCCTTATATGGTAAGAACAAAATTTCATTAATCAATGAAACTTTCCCCATTCGTGATAAGAATTTAACTCTACATGGTAATCTGTTGGATTTTTTCAATGTCGTTGTTGAAGAAATTAGCAATATTTTCAAAGTTAAGTACCCTCTCTTCCCAAGAAAATCCGTTTTGACTTGACGCATAGATTAAAAGGAGTCATTTCGCTTTACTACTTTCCAATTTCACCCTTAGAAAAAGTTTGAGAAGATATTTTGTGTTGATATGAGGATATCTTCTCGAAGTAATTGAATTAAACCAAACTAAAATTGTAAAATCATCATAAAAGATGGTTAGTTTTCAAAAAGTGAACATTTTTTAAGGACATTTCAAAAAGGATACTAGACCTTTTTTATTTTTTTTATTTTTTTATAATTTAGGAAGGATAGGTACTAATTGAGTAATTACAAATCAAGAAAACCCATCTCCAATCATTCATCTAAATCAATCTCCATGGATTTGGTGCTAAAATGTAGAAACAATTGATGGTGTCAGGAAACGATGAAATGTAAATTAATAATTTGGCCTAAAATGGCAACAACAAAAAAAAGTTTGCAGCCAATTGAAAGACATGTCAAGTTTTGTTCATGAAATCTAGTTTTAATTTTATGTGATAAAATTGAAGAGATAACCGAACCACCACCATTGACGGTGGTGGTCAGTGAGTAGTGCGCAAAAATAAGGGAGAGAGACAGTTACAGGTGAGAGGGAAGAGAGAAAACTGAATCTTTATTTAATATATATGAAAATTTATAATGCTTTCTTAATACATCAAAGTGGCTAGTAAGCCTGTTTATGAAGCCCAAATGTGCTTTACACTGGCAACTAATGTTAATAGGCCAAATATTACAATTACAAACTTTAACACTCCCCTCAACTCGTACACGGAACTCTTGTGAAGTGTTCGAGTTAGAGAGATGCAAGCAAATGGGCCTCTTGGGCCTAATAGAGATAATATCTTCAACAAGAAGACAAGCAGGTTGTGCGGAGCCCAAAATAGATCATCCCGAACAATTATAGAAGTAGTAAATGGTGAGAAGCTCAAACAGGAGCCAATCCCCGAAAAGCTCACTCAATAAATGGCAAATAGAAGACGAAGGAGAAGCCCAACCAAACTTTTTATTCTCAAAAGCATTTCCTTAATCCAAAAGTCAAAAGTTGTAGATCGAATACCGTCTACAAAGAGATATGTCAACCAAGTCATTATTTGACTTTGGTAATCAAGCAAATCCTAGAAAAGTTCCAAGGCACGCAGTGGAGAGAAAGACAGATACATAAGTTCATGGACAAGGCCTTTGATCATTTTAAGAATGAAACAGGAAGGGTAAATTTGAAATTTGAAAATTTATACATCGCGTTGTTACTTGTGTTCAATGATATCAACAAGCGTTTACTTAAGCCTTATTTTGATCCCCCCTCAAAAGATCAATGTCAGAGACCTCATGATGGAATTCATACCCACAAGCCACGTCACAATAATCATCATTCCTTCCATTACATTGATAACCGAAACTTACTTTGATTTCTTCCCCTAGATCGAGAATCGATTCTTGACAAATTGGGGATTCGAACGAGGTTTCGGAGACACAAGAATTGACGGGCATGAATCAAGATTGCAAACATGCAAGATGAAACCAAGAAAAATTTTGATTTCCTTACCCAATTGAGAAGATGAGTTATCAGATAATGAAGACATATTGTGAAGATAACGATCCCGCAGGTACCGAGAAATCTTCACCACCGTCTATCGCGGCCAAATTGAGTACGCCGCATAAACCGCTGGAAGGGCGGTGAATATTGACGTCTGAGAACATTGGAGTCCCAATCGAAGCGCCGGATTTGAACGAGAGGCAGTTACTGAGAAAGTTAAGGTTTTAATCGATTGAAAAATAAAGACTTGCGGAAGCAAAATTGTAAGGATATATAGAGATCGGAGTTCCCGCTCTGATACCATGTTAATTTTATATGTATAAAATTGAAGAGGTAACGTGAGTTGTGCGCAAAAATAAGGGAGAGAGACAGTTATAGGTGAGCGGGAAGAGAGAAAACTGAATCTTTATTTGATACTCCCTCCATCCCGGATAAATGTTCCTACCTTTTATTTTGGGATGTCCGAACTAATGTTCCTAAAGACTTTTGATCTACCTATTCTCTATCATTCTTCCTAATATACCCTTAAAGCTTCATTTAATATAACACATTCTAAACAAATTCAATTATTTAAAGTAGTTGAACTCAATTAATGTTCATGGGTATTATGGTCAGAACACATTTTACAGCACATCATTAATTATGTTTCTTAATTCCTGTGTTTTATCCACTAGGAACATTTATCCTGGACGGAGGGAGTATGAAAATTTACAATGTTTTCTTAATACATCAAAGTGGCTAGTAAGCCTGTTTATGGAGCGCAAATAGGCTTTACACAGACAACTAATGTTAATGGGTCTATTGGGCCAAACATTACGATTACAAACTTTAACATTTAGGGTTGTTAGATCACAAGTACAACCCTAAGAACCACCCGGATTATCAACCAAAGAAGAATGATGGCAAAGATCAAGTTCTACTTATTTTACAAGTTACAATTACGAATTTAAAATAAAAAGTGGCTAGTTTCATTATAGTAAAGATTAAAGAGGGTGGATTAGCATGAATTTGGGGAGGGGGGGGGATTCAGCCGTTCTTTATATTTGCAGCCAAAGAGATAATTCTCATATAGATATATATATATAATATATATATATATATATATATATATATATTGAGAAGGGGGGATGCGCCCTTAAAACTCGTTAGAGAAGATGGATATAGTTGAAATGTTTAGAAACTGGACCGAACGATTCACCTTACTAAATAAATTTAAAAAAATTAGGTGCTCTAATGTTGTTTGCTGATGATTTCTTTAATTATCCCACTTTATCAAAAAGGTGGCAAAGGAAAAGTATGACTTTGTGATAAAATATTCAACAAATGAACATGAGTAAATCACGGCAACAACCAGTATTTCTTGTTACTTGTTGACTGTAACAGAAAGTCAAAGTAGGGTATAATTTTTTGACCATTTTTTCTGGACACATGGGGGAATCAAATGCCCATTTACGATATTGTGACCAATATATATATATATATATATATATATATATATTTAAATAGTATATAAAATTTACGATATCAATTTTAATTTTGGTGGATCAACACAGGTTTTCCAATTTGTTTAATACAAATTTCTCCCTTCTCTTTTATTTTTTCGCTCAACACTAATTTTCGATTTTCTTTTCTCTTGTAGCTAGGGAGTTGAATATGTCCGTAACGTACTTAAAGGTGGCCCAGAGTTGGAGTTTCGCAAAGTGTGAGGTCTCAGGTTCGATTTTTTCTTACGCATCTTTATGACACCTAAAAAAAAATATTTAATATATATATATATATATGTGTGTGTGTGTGTGTGTGTGTGTTGGTAACAATGGTTGATGGGGTTGATACGAATTTGTACACCAACACTGAATACAACACCAACGCCTCGGATTGGTGAATAACTAACGACTAATTAAATGTTAGTGGTGTGTGAGAGAGAGAGAGAGAGAGAGAAAATGTAGTGCTATTCACCAATCAGGAGTGTTGGTGTTGTACACCAACGTTCAGTGTTTATGTACAAATTAAGACACGATGGAGGTTGTAGAGGTTAATGGTGGTTATGTTTGGTAGCAACAATTGAGAGGTTATTAATGATGGGTTAGGAAAGAATCTATGAGATGTAGATGCATACTGAATTAGATTTTGAAGAACTTTATAAAAATTTATACAGAACTGTCATATCATGTCAATCGAATAATGCAAAACGCTACACCAAATCAGTAAAATAAAGTCGTAAAACAGTTCTAGTCAAATGTTGTTTGCCTGAAAACTTGGGATGCTCTAATTCTCCCAAAAAATTAAATACAATATTTATTTATAATTAATATGAATTACAGTTAATAACAAAGTTGTCGCGATTCAAAACCCAAGAGCTTAGTCTGTAACGTAATTGTTGATGTTTAGTAGTAATAGGTGAGTCCTTCTAAGTATCCGAAATTTTCACACCATCTATCCGAATGTGGTATGGGGTATTTCATTCTCCTTTCACTTAAATTCTTGAAAGCCCTCTCAAAGTCAACTATGATTGAAAACTTTTCAGACTCTCGTGTAAGAGTTCATGGAAAATTGTTGGTGCTCAATAGTAGTTAGTAGCCGATCGACTCTAATTATTCAAGTATCCAAGTCATGTAAAATTTAAATGAAGCTCGTATGAGTTAAAGATAACCGGTAAAACATTTCACACGATATAACACTTAGTTTCCACATTTTCAAAGTACATCCCGCAATGTATGCCACACATCGGCAAGAGATAATGTCACAATCCCAACCCCCGTCTTCCCCCAGCACATTTCCAATTCCATGCCGTAGACTAGAGATTCTATCATAACTAATCACGCAATGTCTGCTTCTACACTTAGAAAAAAATCATTGATAATTGTTGGTATTCACTATAATTTGTTGAAAATTAGAGTTTTGTGGAAGTACTTACTGGGGGAAATGTTTGAGCATATATAAAGTAGTCATCCTTGGTTAATGGATGCTTCCTTCACTAATGGGACGTTTCATCATATATATGCAGGCCCATAGGTAGCACAAAGAGCTGTCACGCCATTGTGTTTGACCTGTTTCGATCGAGTCTAATAAGGGCGTACGTATTCTAACCCTCGATATATATATATATATATATATATATATATATATATATATATATATAGATTTAAAAAATCATTTTTAAGGTATTGATTCATTCATGCTCTCTCGATATATACATTTAAAAATTATTTTTAAGGTGTTGATTACCTTTGTTTACAAAGGTGGTATCACTAGCATTTTGAATCAAATCATTACAAATTTTCAGAAGTAGTCCAATGAAATAAAAATACAAGAACAAGTGCACACTTTAATTATTTCAATTGGTTGAACCTCTTAAAAGTTTTTAAGTTTGTTTCAGTGGACTCGTCTCACAAAAAAGTGTGTTCATTATTTTTAGTGACTTGATATTCACATATATATATATATATATATATATATATATATATATATTGAACCACTTTATAAGTAAAGGCTCGAGATCAGAAAATATAAATAGAAGGTGAATACCTAACGGTGCTTTATTTGATATCACAGGTATAATCCGGTAGTCAAGTTCCAGTTACACTTGTCTTTTGAGAGACGGTGCATCTTACCAGTCAACTAGTTATACACATGGAGTCGACATGGTCACCTGCGAGCTCTCGGGTTTGATGCTGGTAACCGAGTGAACATTCTGCAAAATGGGATTCATAAGAAAAAATTGAGTGGTCAGGGCGGCGATGACCTGATACCTATGCTCATACACATCCATAGGGGTTGAGAAAGGAAGAGGGGGAACCCAGTGAGGCCCATCCTCGAGAACTAGATGGTCCTCGAAGTGAGCACCACATTGCTACTAAATGGCACAAGCTTCGCTAGGCACAACGACCTCCTAGTAATCCTCGGCTAACCTATATATATGTTTACCCTTGGGCGACCTAGCAAACACTAACCTAGAGGGAGAATCAGTCATGGCTACCTCAGGAACCATGCACCAACGTAACCTCTTCCCTCACTTTGGGAACCTCAGGAATCATGGGAGAAAACCCTTCACTAATACTCGGGGAGTACCCCAAGGAGGACGAAGAGCCTGAGATCGGGTTGACTACGTTGGACAATGCACCCACCCTCCTTCCTGCAAATATGTTATATGAATTGGGAAAATTCTTTAAGTGTTGAAATTTAAATGGAGGGAATACCTGATTGCAACAAATCAAAGTCGGGTACGAAAGCTGGCAAAGGTCGTGGCTGAAAATCACCAAGCTTGCTGGATAAAACAAAGAACTGTTAGGGTTTTACGTAAAAGTGAAAACAAAAAAGTGAAAAATTTGTTCTTATACCCTTCCAATCCGACATCGTTTTGAACTCGAACCCACGGATGAACCTGGATCCGTCCAGGTAACCCGCTTATTTTTACTAGGTGGAGGCCAAACGGCGTCGTTTTGATCCAAAAGTGACGGTTATATTCAAAAGTCAAAAAGACGTGCATTTAATGAGCCGTCCTGGATATTCGTGCTAATGATGTGACATATCTTCCCAAAGACCTTACCTTACTAAGACAATGTTTGGCCTACCTCATCGACCTTCTAACTAGACCACCAAAGATTCGAGCTCGTGGCAAGAGCCTGGGCCATGCGGGTACTTTACTTCTCATCCCGAGGATAAATCCTCGACCTTGAGAAGTCGGGGGCTACTGAAGATACCAGACAAACACGAGCCATGTGGTGTAGGACCCATACACGAAGACCAGCTGATTTGGAGCCCAGCAACTCGTTTCCGATGACCCGAGCTCCGTCTTGAACACAGGAGCTCGCACTAGCTCTTCAATCATTATCATTTGCTCCAGCTCGAGCTGGATTGTCCCGAGCTAATGAGTCCAAGCCCGAGGGTCACCTTCCTCGGGAGAATGGTCAAGTCAACGTTTACGACTGTATTTAATATCAACCTGCTCCGGCGCATTCGTGGAAACACTGACAACCTTTCATTTTGTCCACGTAAACCTACGACCTAGCTGAAGGTACGACCGGGAGGATCATCTGCACAGGTCCCTAGGAAGAGACAAATCTTCTCCTTAAATGCTCATTAGTTCACCTTGAATGTCTTCAATGGCTCTAACGACGCCCATAAATTAGCAGTTCCTAGCCAATCCCGAGGTGACATGTGGCAACCTAACTTGCATCTAACCAACATTCCTTCAGTATAAATAGAAGGTGATTGTCCTCATTTATTCGGCTAAGTTGCATTTACTACTCTAGAACTACTTCATCTCCAAAACCAGTCGTGCATTTACTCCCATCCTTTAATGTTCTAGAGTTCATCTAAGTGAAAGGTTACCGAAAAGTTTACTTACCCATCTCCTATACTCACTCACACACCGGAGGGCTTTAGTCGGACAATGTCCGGCTCCCCTAACGGTGCTTTATTTGATATCACAAGTATAATTCGGCAGTTAAGTTCCAGCTAAGTACACTTGCCTTTTGAGAGCAGGGGCATCCTACCAGTTAACTAGTTATACATGTAGAGTCGACGTGGTCGCCTGAATACATTTTGGCATGATCACGTCCTTGTTATTTTGATTTGATCATATAAATGAAAATAAAATACATTATTGAGATTCAAAGCAAGGAATCTCATAGTATTAATTTAGTATTCTTTCCGTTCCTAACCAAGTATTTCTTTTTAGTTTTTTGTAATATTAAAAATTAAGGAAATTGACTTTTAGAACGTTTTAGTATTAAATGTACATAAATGCCTTTGTTTTCCACACTAGTGCATATTGGTATATCATAAGTAGCTAGGTGAATTTTAGTAATCTATATTACAATACAGCTCAGTTCGCACACGCACTATTGACTTTAGCTAACTATCGGCTAAGATTTCATTATCTTTTACACTTTTACGTGGTTCGGCAGTTAGGATGTGAGAGATTCACACTTTCTTAACACTTAACTAATTAAAGGTTTCTATTTAATGATAATCGATCAGTATCAAGAATACTTAACCAAAACTAAGCTATGATACCAATTGAAAGTTCACACTTTTAGAAGAATTAAACACAAGTGTTGTTGGTTGTATGGTTTAATGAGTTTGATACTATCTTGTCTTTGAATATATTGAAAGAAGGTAGTTTCCTATTGTAATGATCAAACATTTTGGTATAAAATAGTTAATCCTGGATCTTAACTGTTGAAATGATTAAAATGTTAATACACACTCTATAAAGATCACTTAAATAGATTAACTCTGAGAATAAGAACAGCTATTTGATAACAGATGAAAACAGTTAAGATTGTAAAGTAGAGTTATGCACAATGGAAATGATTTAAGTAGTGCTCTTAAGACAAGTTATGATCTTATATTATGTGTGTAAAACCTTGATGATTATAAACAATATAAGCGCAGTTTGATGATCGATAGAACAGAAGAATATATATAGCTTAGTTTATACACAAAGCTGGAAATAAAGTGCAGAAATGTAAAGAGCTAAAGGATAGAGATAATGACACAATGATTTACAGTGGTTCGAATCCAACTATCCTACATCCACTCTTCACAGCCCTCTAGCTCTATGAGGCAATAATTTCACTATAATTCTCTTAATTACACAGATTATTGGGAGTCGAAGGAAAGATCTTAATTCCTTCTCAGCTAGTTGGCTCTTTAACTAGGTTCTCAACATAATACACAAGGGGGGTGTTGTTTGATGATACAATGACTCTAAGTAGCTGAATGAAGCTTTTGTTGTAAGCTTTATGTCACTGTGTGACTACTGCTTTTTGTGCAACTGTTGTCAGGAATAATTATGCTGATGCGTTGTTTGATCTGACAGCTTGTGTTTGATTGTTGATTGTAATTGGATGGTTGATACTTGTACAGCTTGGATATCAAATATGTCAAGCTATTCTTCACAGACTAATACTTAGCTGTTAGGTGCTGTAGAGTTTCTCAAACTCTAATCTCTCGTCTCTGTGTCCTTTCTCGGATATATCTTTGTGTAAGCTATATCATTCTAATCACTCTCAGTGATACATTTGTATGTGGAGAACTTTCCTTTTTATATATGGAATGATTGGAAATTTTTGTTGCATTCTAGTTGTTATACAAAGGCTAGATGAGCTGTTTACAGCTCATGTGCAGTCTACGTGGCATGCAACTTGCTGCCAACTTGCAAAGAATATTCTTTTAGGGTTCGAAATATCCTTTTAGGGTTTATCTTAGTAGATTTTCTTCCAATGAGGGTTTAGTACGTGTCATGTCACTGAGACAGTCCTTACTATGATATCTTAACTGTTTTATCAAAACAACTAAGTTATACAACATAGTATAGCTATTGTATTCTGCATATCAGATTCTTCTTGGTTGTTTATGTTTCTTGGACAATAATTCTTATACATTAAACCTAATAAACTGTTATTATGGGAAATCATACTAATTTGATTTTGCACCATCAAAACCATAAGAATCTAGGTCCTAACAGGATGTTACTCTCATATTCACGCTTCTGTAGATGGTTGGTTATACTTTTTTCCAGGTAAAATTGAAGTAGTTATCCCTCTATTTCTCTCCACACGCGTATACTTTATTTCCCTTTTTTTTCTTTCTTTTATTTTCTTTTTCTTTCCTTTTTTGATTTTCTAATCAAATAGAAAAAAAAGCCAAATCTTCCATCTCCCCCTTTTTTTTCGCTTTGAGCAAACAAAACCCCAAGCATATATGTAACGACCCGAGCCCGAAGCTCGGTCCGCCACGCTAGCCCACACACTAACCCACTAAACACCTGAATCAAACCCACCCAAAAGTCTATGGAAAGTTGGTGCCTAATGGTAATGAGTGGCTACTTTTAGAACACACAAGTTTCACATCTACCCGATATGGGATATCACAATCTCCCCCCACTTGAATCTTTGACGTCCTCGTCAAGGTCTAAAGTCCAAAGGATCAGCAACCCGGGCGATGCCTTCAACACATTTTTTTTTGGGACCCACTCTGATACCATTTGTAACGACCTAAGCCCGAAACCCGATCCGTCACGTATGACCCACGCACTGGCCCAGTACTAAGCACCTTGGTCAACTAGGTCTACCACAAGCCACCCAAAAGTCCATGAAGGTTGGTGACCAACTTAAATCCTTGACGTCCTTGTCAAGGCCCAAAAGATCGGTACCCCGGGCAATATCTTCAACACATTTTTTGTCGGAACCCACTCTGATACCATTTGTAACGACCTAAGCCCGAAATTCGATCCATCACGCATGACTCACTAAACACCTGGATCAATCAGGCCTACCACAAGCCACCCAAAGCCCATGAAAGTTGGTGACCAACTCAAATCCTTGACGTCCTTGTGAAGGCCCAAAAATGATCGACACCTCGGGCGATGTGAACAACACATTTTCGATCGGGATCCGCTCTGATACCATTTGTAACAACTCGATGCCGAAGCCCGGTCCGCTACACTAACCCATGCACTAACCCTTTAAGCACCTGGATCAGCTAAGGCCTACTACAAGCTCACCCAAAAGTCCATAAAAAAATTAGTACCTAATAATAGTGGGTCACCACTTTTAAGGCACACAAATTCCCCACATCCAACCAATGTAGGATGAGAGTATTACAATATATGATCCGATCCCATATACTGACACTGTGCAGTAGGCTCAAACACAAAGACCTCATTTCATATAAAATGAAACACTTATTTTGGGACAATAATTTTTATATATACTACTAAAAATTGCCTAAAGTCAACTTTTTAATTTTAAAAAAAATTACTTATTTTCGAAAGAGAGACTACTATAATATTGTTGACTTCTAATTTTTATATATTTTTAAAAATCATCTCTTAAAATATAGTTTTTATTTCTTAAAATATAGTTTTTATTTTCCCTGACTCTAACTAGATTTGGGTTCCCCAATCACACGATAAACCTTTTTATTTATGAAAGTAGACTTAAAAAAGCAACAAAAAACGTTAATACCTTCCCCAGTTACACTTGCACCGAAATTGGAAAGTCTGGTCGCCACACCACATGCACGTATTAATTGATTAGTAACAATGTCACATCTATTAGTATTTCTCTTTGTTCCTAAATAAGTACTCCTTCTCTTTCAAAATAAATGTTATTTTAGTTTAAAAAAATTATTTTAAAATAAGTGTAATTTTAGGTTTGTAATGTATATTTTGTCTAATTTACCCTTCTATTTTCTCAAGTTCCAACAACTAAACTAATAATCTCTTCATTAAATATTTTATTTTCTTCCAATAGTTATCTTCTCCTAATTTATCTTTCTAATTACTCCTAACACAAAAAATTAAAGATATTTAATAAATATATATTTTTCAACAAACAACATTTCTTAATATATGTACACAACTCTAAAATCACAAAAAAAAAAAAAAAGTATCTGATATTGACTTTTTTGAATCAAACTAAAACCAAAATGACACGGCACGGGCACCATATGTCTGCCCTTATTGAAGATGTGAAGTTACTGGTCCAAGAGCTCTAACTAATTACCCTAACACTACACTGTCGATAGATATTATTTTCTAAAAAAAATATATATCTTTAGTCATGAACTAATATTTTGTTCAATTTTTATATGACCCAAGAAATCACACGTATAACTGAAAATAATTGTAACACATTTGATATCACATATTTTGATATTTCACAAAAATATTAATCAAAATAAGTGGATAATGTTGTACATTGGTCACGTGACCCACTTAACAATAATATATGTAATTTTCTAAATAAATACATAAAATATATATGGTTAAGTTGGTTTAAAGTGAGTGTTCATATTTAAAAAGATTGTATGTTTAAGTGTCATTGATAATATCATTTTGTTTTGTTTTCCTAATTTTTTCTTGCCAATAGCTAAAATTCTTCTACTATAATATTTAAAAAATGTAATATACCACAATATTATACCTATAGTATTTAGCTAAATCTATTAGCTAATAACATCTAATTGGAACAAAATGTCAAATGCATGAGAATCAAAAGAATTAAAAATTGGATAAGGTGACACACGCATCATCGCCAACTTTATATATATATATATATATATTTATATAGATAGATAGATAGATTTCCCTCTTAATTTCTCTCTCGACTCTCCCCTAAAAGAAAGGAAAAAAAAACAATAATGTGATTGCCAATCTAAAAAGCAAGAAAATCTTAGATTAGAGAAACAAGAGAAATGCGCAATCAAATCACCCATGAGGCTGGTCGGCTGCTTCAATTCTTCCAGGAATTATCTTAGGAAAAACCCTCTCTCTCTCTCTCTCACACACACACACACACACATTTTGAATATAAATAGGAGGAAGCCCTAACTTAGCCATAAGCCACCCCTTACCCATTTCACTCTTTTCCCGTCCTTTCTGTGTGAAAATGGCGGTGTCGAAGATATCAGTTGTGCTCGCATTCTCCTTGTTGATGGTCTTCACTATCACTACTACATTTGCTCGTTCCCCAACTCCAACTCTCGAAGGTATTGTATAAATCGCTTGTATTTAGCTTAGCTCAGCTCACCTTACCTTTTACTGCTTATCTCTTCCTGATCTACTCCATCGTTCCAAAATGAGTGGTCTATTTTCATTCTTCACCATGAACACTCACTCATTTCTGATTTACTCCGTTTCCCGTAATGTGTGTTTATTTTTGTTCGTGATCATGAACACTCGTTTTGAAACAGACTTGGTACTAATTAATCTTGGCATTGTGTTTTTGAACATTTCAAATCATTTGTTGTACAATCTGATCTATAAACTGGGCTACTTCTTTTAGTAGCATTTGTGGGCTTTGCCTTTTTTTTCTTTTCCTGTACAATTTCTTTTTTCTTTTTTCTTTTTGAGGTTTTTATTCTCCTCTGTTTTTTTCTATTTTCAACTGCTCAATAATTCTACTCACTTGGGTTTGCATTTCTATGCACATCCACATGACACACAGTTTTACTGATATGTATTTTAGTGTTCGAAGTAAAATGAGGGAATGTGGTAAAAGTATAATCTCATTTGTCCTAGGTTCGATTCACATGGACAACGATTTTGATTAATGCCCCGATCTGTTAATCGGGGGCAGTTGACAAGTTCCGGTGATGGTTTTAGTTACATAGGAGTGGTGTTATTGACCTTACTTGGGTGACATTTCCCCTTTATTGTCCATAAAAGAACACACAGAGACTAGGCACTAGCAAACTAACATCACATACGCTAGCAGGCTTGCAATCTGTGAATCTGAGGGTAGAGGGAGTTAGAATTTGATGTTGTGTTTTTCACTAAAAGTGGCAGTAGTCCAAGTTAGTTTGATTTTTGCTTTTGACAAAAAATGATTATAACAATTTGATTTGATTTTGCTGTCATTCAACAATTAATCACCTAACAGACATTCCCTTTCCCCCCCCCCTGCCTTTTTCTTTCTTTCAGGACTCCTCCCAAATGGCAACTTTGAAGAACAACCAAAACCAGCTGACTTGAAGAAAACAGTACTCATTGGAAAGCACGCATTACCCAAATGGGAAATCAATGGCTTAGTCGAGTACATCTCTGGCGGGCCTCAACCCGGTGGAATGTACTTTCCCGTCGCCCACGGCATCCACGCTGTTAGGCTCGGAAACGAGGCCTCCATCTCCCAAACAATTACAGTAAAACCAAACACCCTCTATGCAATAACGTTTGGAGCATCTAGAACTTGTGCACAAGAAGAGGTGTTGAGGGTCTCGGTGCCACCTCAATCAGGAGATCTTCCTCTGCAGACACTTTATAGTAGTAATGGTGGTGATACATATGCCTATGGATTCATAGCCAAATCCACTAACGTGAAATTGACTTTCCACAATCCTGGGATACAAGAGGATCCCAAGTGTGGGCCGCTGTTGGATGCCGTTGCTATCAAAGAGCTCTCTCCCCCAAGGCCCCCCAGAGGTATATTTTGTCAACTCAAACATCTTGTCTCGTTTGATCAATGTAATTGTATAGGTTCCTTTATATAATCTATTATCTTTTCTCTTTGAATGGTTACCAAACTTGATTATTTGTTTCTGTTTCGTGTAGAGCATGTGTTTAGAATATTGCTTTATTAAATTATGGTCTCCTGCACGTAGATCTTAAGGTAGCGGCTTAATTTGTTCCTTAATCCATGGTAGAGCATGTGTACATTTAATCTTTGATTTAGGTTTTGGCTTATATCCATTTTCCAGAAGTGGGCACTGACGTAGTACATAACCAACTTTAGCTCAAATTCATTATTAAGTGTCGTACATATCAACTATCCACTGTAAGTTTCGTAAATCTAGTTTTACGTTGATTGTGGACTGCCACCCAGTAACAATCAGTTTGCAAACAATTATTCCCTTCTTGTACTTTTGAATCTCGATCATATCTGCTACAACTATTTGTTATGTTCTTAGTAGTTTCCAGCTTACTTCTTTATTCCAGTGTCAGATGAATGTCATAATATTAAAAAAGTGTTATATGAATGTTGTTGTTATTGTGTTCATGTCCCCGGCTCTTGTTTAACTAAATGTATTATATGGTTTCTGACCTGTTATGTTAATAATTTCTTGCAGGTAGCTTAGTTAAGAATGGGGACTTTGAGGAAGGTCCTCATAGATTGATAAACTCTTCCAGTGGAGTTCTACTCCCACCCAGACAGGAAGATCTCACATCCCCCCTTCCCGGCTGGATCATCGAATCCCTCAAGGCTGTCAAGTTCATTGATGCAAAGCATTTCAATGTACCCTTTGGACGAGCTGCAATTGAATTGGTGGCAGGGAGAGAAAGTGCCATTGCCCAAGTCATCAGAACCATCCCCAAAACAGTTTACAATCTCACATTCACCATAGGAGACGCAAAGAACGGGTGCCACGGAGACATGGTGGTCGAGGCGTTTGCCGCAAAAGACACTCTAAAAGCCCCATTCAAATCCAAAGGGTTGGGCAAGTCGGTGACAACGAGTTTCAAGTTCACTGCGATTTCAGCTAGGACTAGAATAACTTTCTACAGCTCTTTCTATCACACGAGGGTAGATGACTTTGGAGCTCTCTGTGGACCAGTTCTTGATGAAGTCAAGGTTTTCCGAGCTAGATCTTAATATATCAACGTGAAGTCTGCACGACACGGAAGAGTATGAGCTAGTTTGTGTTGTTATAGAGTTATTTAAAAACGGTCATTTGGTCCTTTCCCTTTGTAAATTGACTGTTGATGAGGCACGCGTTTAAGTTTAGAGATGCCTACTATCGGAAGCATGTATTTGTATTGAAATAGTATCCTTCCAGGAAGGTTATCGATATAAAGAATGGCTTTATGATTAATTTAGAGATAATTAAGGCCAAAAAAGGCCTCGCTAATTAACGTGATGGTGGGCTTAAGCTTAAACTGGCTAGGGCATCAAATGTTTGAAACATAGCTTGTGAAGGTCAAGCAATTTGAATTTTGTTAACTACATTAGCTTGTGAAGCTCGTTTTCAACTTCAAGGTTTCCTTTGCTGCTCTCCCTTGATCCGAGATCCATCCCCTTTTGGGTGCATTGGTGACTAGCTAAAATCGGGAAGCACCATGCTCAAGATTGGAACATGGCATGGTGGCAGTCAATCCTCGCATATGCCCCTTGATGGAAGATGTGGTTTGTGGGTAGGTTAGAGCCCCGGGTGGACTGATTTCATTTGCTATTTTTTCTACAAGCAGCTCCGTCTTTGCTTCATCGTGGCATATAGCTCTCCAAGGAAAGATCACGATGAACTGTACTTGGTCATGTCAAACAGTGTTGGTGGTCTTTGAATTTTAAAAGGGTGTCCATGTCCGTTGGTGCTTTAGTGTTGTTTAGATAGGTGGAGTCTTTCCAACAGACTTAACCAGTGAAGACAACATCGCATGCTATGGTGTTAGCCAGGAATGTCCCTACCATCACATGCTATGGTGTTCGTCGGGAATGTTCAGGGACGAGTTTGGAGCTAGGAAGTGGTTATAACTCGTAGAATAGACGTGTCTGCTAGGAGATTAAAAGCCAGTTTGCTGCTTTTTTTTTGGGGTAGTAATTCTACATTTGCAACCAAAGAACCATCATTAGGTTGGGATTATGTAAACACAGCTAGGACCGTCAGTTGTTTGTGTTTATGCATCTTGATGCTTAATATATACCGTTATGTAAGGAAGGAGGCAGAGGGAAAGAGATTTCAGCCTTTGAAAACTCAGTATGATGTGCATAAGCAATGCTTCCTGAAAAGGGCCTTCTGCATAATTGTCTTGTTAGCGAAAAGGAAATTCAACAGTTTAATTGAATACCATTAGAACACCAAGGTACTTGTAGCTGCAAATTTTACATGAAAGGGCATTCTTGTCCTTGCAATAAAATTAAGAGCTGGGGGCAAGAGGACTGACTATCTCTCTCAAGTCTCAATATGGCCAAGAGCCATACATGAAATCAATCCCTGCCGCCCCTTATCTCAGCCATGTGCAACAAACAGATCAAGGCCATACATGAGATCAATCCCTGGCACCCTTATCTCAGCCATGTGCAACAACAGGTCAAACATAAAATTACATTCACATTTCTCCCCCAAACTATATGGTATTGACTCTACACTTTCATGTACTCCCTCCGTCCCAAAAATAGTCTCATTAAACAAATCAAACTTTTTAAGATGTAATACTTGCAGGTATGTTCAAAAAATTGCATTAAGATTATTCCTATTTTTAGAAATTTGACTATTTTTTGAGACAAACCAAAAAGGAAAGAGAAACTATTTTTTGGGATGGAGGGAGCATAATATTACTATATTCATGATACAGATGGTCTATTTTTCAAGTCAAATGTAGTTGGTACGTCGAATGGGGGACTGGAATACTCTGTCCATGACTCCCGCAAAAAAATTATTGCCCGTCACTGGCTGTCATCTAAAATACCAACGAGGCAGTTCTCCAGTAAGAATTCGGCATTCACCCAAGCATGGTATTTATCTGAACAAAGTATTAAGGATCACAAATTATAGAAGAATATCTTTCTACGACATGAATGGGTGCAATAGTACTAGCAAATTTATCTACCACGTGTTAACATCATATTATACTTAGAATGAGGATGATAAAGTCAAATCGGTGGACTAACTGATTTGATATTACTTGACATGTACTCAGAATAACTCGATATCACCTCAAAGCATAAAGTTCGACACATCCTAGATGGGATTCGATAGTATGATTTCTGAAATGAACTCTAAACCAGTAACCTACAGGTTCTGAGAGCTCGATATCATATATGAAACTATAACCAACTGCAGAAAAAGAGATTAATAAGCATAGAAGAGAATAGCTTCAAAGAGGGACTGACTAAAACTTAGTTGCTGATCATAAAAATCACTATATGCAGCTGTCAAAGGATACTGAATAAAGATGTACAATCTTTTCCCACCGCCTTCATCAGTATATCGACACCTGTGAAAGTGATTATCAGATAAACCGAAAGTCATGATAGATATTTTAAACCATGATATTGTATGCTTAAAGCTGCCACTGCAATAAACCAAACAGACACAGATATATTGCAGTCCCCCAAACTGAGAACATGCATCGTCTGGAGTATGCAGCATACTGTAAAAAGGCTTCGGATACAAATTTGTGTGACTTCAAGAAAAGGAGCCCCATAAGTTCAATATATATCTGCTAGAGATGCATGTTTTGCTTAGGTGAATAGGGAAGTTAGTAAGAAACTGCTGAATTCAGATAGACTAGTTGTAGAATGGTCAATGTTGATTTGGTACTACTGTTAAGTCCTAGACAAAAGAAAATTACATCAGGCACACATTTTCCAACCATGAGGTAATGCAGGACACGTGAAGAGGAAGCTGAACACAAGTGATCCTGCATGTGGATTGTAATTTGGATCTTATGTACACTTGTTTTCCTTGAAGATTATTGATATATGAGGTTTTTAGGTACTCAAGTCAAAGCCGTAGATTATTATGGAACTTTTGGTAATTTATGTTATTAGTTGTAGGCATAAGAGAGTTAGGGTTCCTCTATTATCCTATGATGCACAATGTCTCCCAAGATATAATAAGAGTTGAAAATTTGTGGGTAAAGCCCATGTTACCAGGACCCAGGTGGTAAGGGTGTGTAAGGCTGTCAGGTGCAGGTATGTGTCAATGTATGGAATTATCTACAGTCCCGATTCAATGACACGAACAGCAAAACATTTCCAAACTATTTGTACATCCTTATTTTATTTCTCAGGATGTATTGTGATCACGCTAGAGTTAGTGTTCAAAATGCAGTTTATTTGATTTTAACAAGTTCATATGCTAAACTTGAGTTTATTCCATATCCTTGCTAGTAATATTTCCAATGAAAAGTGTTCCCATACCATTATCAAAGGTAAAGTGTCAGGTACTCGTACTTGAAGCATTTTGAATGTCATGGTAATTTATAGAGTCATGACAACAGAGGGTAAAGTTGCGTGGTTTTTGGCACGAACACACTACCCATCCATTGCAAGGGAGAAGCAGTCATAGTGCAAGAGGACTAGTCAATTTGGATATTATGCAAAGAAGGGAAAGGGGAACTTTTTTTCCTACTATCTTCAAAAAGGTTTCACCTGTAGTCCTACATCAGTTGCTATCAAAGCTGAAGCTTAAGTGGAAGAACTCTCCATATGCATGGCCTTCTATTCTCAAACATTAGAACGGCCGACTCAAGTCATTTTTAAAATGCTTGGGAGAATGGCACACGAGGTGTAAGAGAAAGTGTACTTGCACATGGATAAGATTATGGATATAATATAATTAGGTTTAGCTTGAATAGAATTAAGACTGTTGGGAATTATTAGGTGACTAAGTACTTAAGTCGCCATGGTACAATTATTCAGGTACTTTGGATACTCTAGTTAATCACTTGTAGACCTAATAGAATATCAGTTATCTACCTTCTAAATAGCGAAAAAACTCAAAAGATTTGACTAGAGGTGAATATCATTGATTAAAGCCGTGGGAGGCATGTCTATCCCTGCAAGCAAAGCAGCATTTTTGGTATAGTGGTGGTCCCATACTAGGGTGACATAAATCATCTCTTTTTATACTTCCACCTTTATTACCCACTGGAGGTAGTGCAGAAAAGGTCTCTACGAAGAGCCTGCCCAGTTTGACTAAGCATCTTGTTAGAATGTATGGCTCGATTCCAGGCAATGGACTAACTCAAAGCATAATGAGCGAGCGTAGCGAGCTCGTGGGAGGCATGTAGGACTTGGGGTAGCGGGGGTAGCCCCCTGCGGTACGGATTGTGTGTATAGTGCAAGGATTGATCGCAACATGGTGGGCGTGCAAATAGAGACTGGGAAGTCGCTCAAAGCGGCCGCACAAAAGTGCGGATGAGATTCTGGAATGGGGGCGGCCTATTGCAATGATCAATTGCAGTTTTTTGGGCGCTCGCCCTGGGTCATTTTCTGCGTTTTCTACTTTTTTTTGTTTGTATTGGTTTAGGGCTACGTCTTGTATCCTATATATAAATTGTAACCCTAAAACATGTATAAGGCTAACATATCAATATATCGCACTCTTAAAACCCCAAATACTCTCTCTTCTTCCAGTACCCAATTGCTTCATCATTGATTATTGTTCAATTCATTGTTTACTCGCTTCCGCTGTTGCACAACAACTTACTATATGTATTTTCGCGTTCCTAGAAGGCTACTGTGCAACAAAATGATCCAAAGAAAACTGTCCTGGACAGTCCTATAAAAGAGAAGGAAAATCAACCTAGAAATGTCAAGTATATTGGCTTGGTAAAAGCTAAACCTTCATAGAGTTGGGCCTTTATCTAATGCATTTGAGGATCAGTTCACCAGAATGTGCAAGAAAAAGTAAGTCACCCGAATCAAAAGCCCTCAATGGAGTAAAAAACACCCCAAGAGAAAGTTGATTGACACAATTGAGGAAAGGGATGTCAATACATGGTTAGAAACGTAGACAAAGTTGGTAGTTATTTTTGTCTTCTTTTCCTTTCTGGGTGGATGTCTCGCCAACCTTGTTAGGACATTTTATCTCTTCTTAATATATCATCTTCTATAAGAAATAAGAATGAACAATGCAAAATAATCGAATAAGAATTTCGCTCCAACTCCATTCTTGTTGTTCTTGCATCCTTTCTCATCCTACCTAAATTTAACGAAACTCATGCATGAGTTGTTAAGTGCCGAAAAATGAGATACCTCAAAATCATCCATTGAAGATTGAGCATCCACATCATGAACATAACTTTATGAAGTAGATGAGAGAGTATGAGAAATCTCTCACAGTTAAGGTTCAAACCTGTTGTGAGGGTAAAATCAATGTGATGAACAATTGGGAGGTCAAGGATATCTTCAAGTTGTTTGGGGGTAAGGTGCTGCTGAATTTCTTATTTATAGTCGTCTCCAGTTTTGGACTCAAGGACATCTTCAATTGTATGCCTTGAAGGTATTTTTGCTCTTCTTCATTAGCTTGGCAAGTTCAGCCTTCATATGGATGAATATATTACTAGAAATAGCATATGGTCCTTCATCCAAATCATTCCATTCTTCTAATCTTCTAATGCTTGCAGTGGAAGCGGCAAATGTCACACTCCACCCCTTACAGGTCCCACCAGTAGAAGATCTGGGCATCCTCTAGGATGTTTACTTATGTGCAGAACACGTTTTGCAACAGCTGGAGCATCGCCAATTGGGTTGCTTGCATTTAGTAGGTGGTGCTGAGAATGACATAATCATTGTTCCTTTTGTTGTCCTTGGATCAACCATTGCAGGAAGATCGCCTACTTCTTAACACCGACACAAATGATGAGTTGGAATAATCCCAAAGGTTGATCTTGTGAATTGCTAAAGCAAGCTCACTAACAAGAATAATACCCTAAGCCGTACAAAACCCAAGAATAAATTAAGTGAGAAACGTGCATGAGATAAAAGGTCCAGCAAATTAAGGACCTTATCCGCCTCTAGACCAAGTAAATTAAGGAAAAAGTGGAAACTTCAAGAAGGGGGAGACCCTTTCAGTCTAACATTATTATAACATAGGAAACAAAATCCTACCAAATTTCAACCAAATCTTTGGTCCAAGAAATCTTGTGCAACCTATTCTTCATCGGATATTGTTACCATTAATTACAAATGTTAGTGTAAACGGAATGAAGGTGAAAACCTCTCATATGTATCACTAGTATATTGAACCGCAGAGAAATTTTTCATTAACAGAACCTTGACTCTGACTACCTGATCCTTTCTCGTAACGATTTCCTTGAAGTAAGGATCCTACTTGATTTTATCTTCTTTCTATAGCTGCCAATTCTTTTTCTGACCCATTCTAAGAACCCACAAATGGGAAAACAGGACCAAAGAGAGAGAGAGCTTCTCGTTCTAATTTCTAATTTATTAATATAATCGGGTAGAAATATCTAATACAAAAAAGAATCTTCGGTCATCTGTCTTTTAGGCCGAAAGAAATTAGACAGCATCTTGAACAACATGGTTCCTACACCTATACAGCCTTACCATATCTTCTCTTTCTCACTTTTCTCCTGAAAAAAAGGATTTTCTCTTGATGTCTCCCTTCTGATTGGGGTCAAGAAAACAAATCCTTTTCTTTCAAAATAGCCAAGCAAGTAAGTAGAAAGGCAAGGTTTGACCTTCAGGATCTGATACATCATCAATCTTGTATTCTACAAAAATCAACCAAGATAAAACATAGCTGCATGAAGGTTGTAGCTCATATACAATTAACCTTATTTTCATACTAGAGTTGGGTCAAAAGGCATGAAACTGGTGCCATTTCAATGAGACTGCATATCCCATCAAGAGCATCTAAAGCAATCTACCATAACGAAATCTACCATTTCCCAATAACTTAGCCAAGGAAGAGAAAATAAACAAAAAACGCCAAACACAAACAGTGTCATTATTTTATTTTATGTCAAATGTAGCAGTTAAGAACAGAATTTGTTTCATAGTTAATGAAAGATTTACACTAACAAAAGGAAAAGCATTGGACTGACCTCCAGGATGAAATTTCATGTATGGAGCTATATTGTAAACACGGCCTTTCAGGACAGTCCACATGGAGCCTTCTGTTTGGTGTTGTTTAACGTCATTCAAAGATATAAGCCTCTTGTTTGACTGTCCCTTGTTTCCTGAAACAATAAAATTCCACAACATGCGAAACATGCAAATAATCAACATCTCATTCTAATGCACATGGAAGATGTTTACTAATAAAGCAATTTATGACTGAATAAGTGACAGAGTGTTCCAAAATTAGTGGAATCTACGCCTATCTTAGATTTGGTTATTACGGAGGAAAGAACAGCTGCAACAAATTCGATCAACAACAAAGAATACACATAGGAGAGAAAGATATTCTATTCTACCAGGATTTGATGAGGGCCCTCACTCAAATCAACTAGGGGAAAAAAAAGGATTTCCACACTCCTTCCACAGCAAAGAAACACCATTCATGAAGCCTAATTATGCGATACTGCTAAGGTCATTTGACCACAAACACATATTGGAGTGAAAAATGATTTCCTTCATGATAGACAAAACCTGTTTTGCCAATCAATAACATGCCAATTTGGACAAAACTACTTTCAAATGGAATATTTTCCAAGCTAATAATATTACTCCCTCCACCTGGATAAATGTTCCTAGTTGATAAAACACATAAATTAAGAAACATAATTAATGACGTGCTGTAAAATGTGTTCAAACCATAATACTCATAAACATTAATTGAGTTCAACTATTCTAAATAATTGGGTTTCTTTGGGATGTGTTATATTAAATGAAGCTTTAAGGGTATATTAGGAAGAATGGTAGAAAATAGGTAGATCAAAAGTCTTTAGGAACATTAGTTGGGATATCCCAAAATAGAAAGTAGGAACGTTTATCTGGTATGGAGGGAGTATTTTCTTGCACCCAAACACAGATTCTTATCCAAGTCAGATTACGATCACTATAACTGAGTAACTGTGTACAACTAGAGACTTCGAGACAAAAGCTTCCCTCAACTATAACCCCACTAGGACTACACTGATTCAAGTCAAGAACAGGAAAGATAAAACATATAAGAAGTACTATACAATAGTCATCACCTACAACATACTCCCTCTGTTTTATGTAAAGAGTCCATTATTCTATTTAGGATGTTCCCTTCAAAGAGTCCACTTTCAAAAGTTATGCCTTCAATCTCCATAACCTTTCAACTTTACCCTCCACGTGTATATTCACATCTTGCGTACACTCAAACATTTTTGCAACTATAACCAACTTGCAGTATACTAACATGTCTCTTAATTATTAAGGTCATAAAGGAGGGAGTATCACAAATACTCATAACTCAATCATCTATGCTCCCGGTTTTGTGCAACCATCACGACTTCATTAAACCAATTCAAGTAGGTGAACAAGATGCAAACACTAAATAAACTAACATTCACAAACACATTGCACAATGATAGGCTCTGTTTGTTTCACGGAACACCACTCTCATTCATAAAATGACTTGCAAACACCGGACTTCATTTCTCGAAGCTAAAGCATGACTAAAATTTAGAAGGCAACGGAAATAAAGCCCAAAAATTGTATCATTTTCTTCTTTTTTTTCTCTTCCTTTCAAAAGCCAGTGGTTATATCCATTTTAATCCTTTTTTTATTACTTATTATCCTCCTTTCAAAGGCCACCTGTTATGTTTTTCTCTCACTCAACAAGAGATTCACATATCCTACCCCCACCCAACCACCACTTTTCAGCCTCATATACACCAATTCATTTGTTTATACACACACACACACACACACACACACACACATATATATATATATATATACTCTTTTTATTTAGCTAAAGAGTCTCAGTTTGATTTTCTGATATAAACTTTATCCCATTTCAACTGGACATGATTTTAATAGGGAATAACCAAGCTCTTAGACAAACACACATCACCATGATTTTAATGGGGAGTAGCAGGCAACGGCATGCATACTAACTCCACAATACAAATGTTATACATGAGATGAAGCACTAGCAAATCAGAATCAATTAAACACCAACATCACACCAGTAAAATTACTACCCATGACCTAACAAGCAACGTACCGACAGACTGGACAAAACTTCGAACCAAGTTCTCATGGAAAGGGGCATCAGGGATGTGGCCCTACGAGTATGGCTTTGTGAGGCGAGATAAAAGAAGGCTAAGACATGATACCATGACATTAGGGATACCCTAGCAACCCAAGATCCAAATCACATTTCTGACACAATGTACAGATCTAGGTCAAAAGGTTAAAACTACAGACCCCGCTATCATTTCTTTCATTTCAGCAGTTCCTTTTTTTCATAAGCAGTCTAGCACATGAACCAATGGCAACATAAAAAATGATAAATGTCGTGGTAGGAACCCTGTCGAGAAAATAACAGACCTGCAAATGCTCTGAAAGACTGAAAAATTAACCATTAGAGTGTAGTGCCAACCTTTTTTCACTTTAAAGATGGTATTTCCTAATTAGGAATGTACATTGTGAAGAACCACACTATGTCAAAACCATTAAAATTCCGAGTGACCCCCAAATATGTGGCGGGTACGAGGAAGAACCTCAAGATACGTAAAATGAGCTTAAGTTTAAGAAGAGAACTACCTATTATGCCTGTTGCTAGGCACCATGCTTACCTTGTTTTTGACTTTCTAGACAGTATGATGACAATCGTGGTGACCATGAAGTGATTTAAATAGGAGTAGAAAAGATAGGTAACAAATGCATAACTTTAGGAGTGGAAAAGCTAATGACTTTATATTCTAGTTTGTTGTACAGTGTGAAGAATCTGATTTGCTTGTTACTTCCGCTGTTTGCCTCGAGATCAAAGAAATCCTGAAGGCTTACTGTAGGTGAGTGTATATTCCATTCCATATGGCAAGATAAGTTAGTCTAAATAGTGATGTGCCTATCAAGATGCTAATGTAGTAGTTGCTGCAGAGTTGGTCTAAATCTGAACTTCCAATTACAGAACGTCGTACTGTTAGGTAGTCTCAAATTAGGTGCATGGTCTAAAAAACGAAAGAAAGAAGGAAGGCATATCATAATTTGGAGAGGTGGGCACAAATCACCTACATGAGGTATCAAATGTTTCCTACCTCCAAAAACACCAACTTAATACATCTTCATGTATTATTCTTGAGGAAATGTTGCAATTGTAAATTGGGATATATTATTGTCAAGGATATTGTAAAGAGAAACATCCCCTCGATTAAGACTTGTAAAATCACATGGACAAAGTCAGGTGAAATATTGTATCTATAAACCACAAGAAAAGAACAGACAACTAAAATAAAAAATAGGATATTTTGTTTTATCATTTCTCAGAGGCAAATAGCAAAGCTGTGAGACATTCGAAGATGGAACGTAGTAACTAAGTAAGTACCTGCCAAATCAGGATGTGTTTGGTTAAGCTTAAGCCAATCCATTGGACTATATCCCTTCTCAAATGGGACCTTGGCCCGAGGCGCAGGCTTCCTCACAGCACTCTTTCTTTCCTGTGAAGTTTTAACTGAATTTTGAGCAGGTTCAGTCATTTTTTCCTGTGACGATGCATCAATGACCTTGAATTTCAACGAACCAACTGTTGCCTGCTTCTGTGAGGTAACATTACTTGGCAGCTTTCCATTCCACACAATACCATTTTTTTGACCACTATCAGCACCATTTGGAGATTCATCATTTAATTTGATACTGCTAACATCTGGAATAACTTTCTGTACCTCGACTTTATCGTGATTAACAGGGGCACCAGCCTAAATAGAACGTTAATTCCATAAATTCAATAAAGTACAGCACAAATAGTGAATCACAACTATTCGACAATTGGTGAACTTGCCTGACAAAAGGTGAAGTCATCATCATTATCCATCTCACGCTAAATGTCACCACCAAATAAAAGTTGAACAATCTGTCATGTTAAGCATTTAAATATCATCAATTTATAGATTTATCATTTAGACAATTACTTTATACTCCCTCTGTGTCACCCAAAGAGTCCACGTTTGAAAAGTCTACAAATTAAGGGATATATTAACATCATTGAAATTGGTAATAATTACAAAAATACTTAAGCACAACCAAGATGATTACTACACAATGAGGGTAAAGATGAAAAATTATGAAAATTATAAGCATAATTTTTTGAAAGTTGACTCTTTAAGTGAAACATCCCAAAATAGTATAGTGGACTCTTTGCCTGGAACGGAGGGAGTAACTGATATCATCTCAATTGCAATCGTAACTTTCCCACACACAAACACCATTGTCCCAGAAGCAATACTATTCAAATCTGGAGCTATGAACTAATAAATCATGTTCTTGTTCCTTAAATGAACTCCCTAACCCCCCCCCCTCCACCCCACCCCGCCCCCACGGAGGGTCCCTTTCCCCATTTTCTAAAAACATGCTTACATTTTCCGGTAATATTCAAACTTCAACTAAAACATAATGGAGAATCACTAAGGGTTATGATACAATGATCACTGAAATAATCTATCACCAAAAATGTTAGATTTTTCAGAATATCAAGCAGACTCTAGTAGCTTAATTGGAGTTGATTAATACGATATTTCACAAGACATGATCACCAGATAGACCCAATAAATTTTCCTACTCATACAAATTGAGGGAATTCCGCCAGTCAATTGGGACAAAAGTCAACTTGATAAAATAAATTGAGGGCATGAATGAACTGATATTAGGATTTATCATCTTTCCGACTGGTTGACAGATAAATCTTCGTACACAGATGAACACAAACACACAGAGGAAGGCGATTGAAAATATTTTAACCTAGGGTCGATTATCATTGAGATTGAATATAGAAACTGCAAAACCGACGGGGGTTAGCGTACCGGACGATGACAATGGTGATGATGAAGCCCAATTTGCTCTACGATCGTTTCTATCAATCCAAAATCGATCGCACAATCATTAGCCGCTGAGCTGTTGCTATTTGCTAACCGGGAAATGGCGGGCGGTCGTTGGCGGCTTTGACGATTTTAATTTATTTTTCAATTTATTATACTCGTTTCTAAATTATTCGTGACTTTGTTTTCAAGTCAAACAAAATGTTTTTTAAATACTCCATTGTTCTATGTAAAGAGTTATCTTTTGAATTTTTTTTTTGTCGAACTTAATTAAAGTTTGACCAATAATTAATATAAATTTAGTAATTTTTACAAAGTTATCAAAGTTGTAATTTATTGTATACTTAAGATAGTTTTTGATTAATAAAATTTTATTTTTTAAAACATAAGTAAATTATGTAATATTTTGATTGATTTAGTCATAACTCATATGTTGATTTTTAAAAAAGAAAAAAAGATTTTTTGTCCGGAACAGAGGGAGTATAAATTAATGTGTATTTATTTATTTATTTTATAATAATAAAATACGTAATTTATAGTAATTTTAAACTTATACTCCCTTCGTCCTTAAATTATTATTTTGTTTGACCTAGTACACGGATTAAGAAAAAATAATTGACTTTATTATTAATTTTGGTATGGTGTGTTGTTTTCTTTACTGTCCATGTGCATGTAGCCCATAATTAAAGTAGGAAAAAAAATAAGGTTAAAATGATAAAAATGATGTCATAAAAAGAAAAATTTTTAATTAGACAATTATTTATGGACGAATAAAAAAAGAAAGGAATACAATAATTTAAGAACTAAGGGAGTAATAAATTACGTATTTTATAATTTCGAAAGAAGTAAAAAATACATGTTAAATTTATATTTAAAATAGGGCAAACTCCACAAATGGTCTCTGTACTTTTTGGATTTTTGGCAATTGGTCCTTGTATTGAAATTTGAAAAAATTAAATCTCTGTACTTTTCAGTTTTTTTCAATTGGTCTTTTCATATATTTTCGTTATTTTTTTGCCGTTAAATACGTACACGTGCCTCCTATGTGTTTTTACCCGAGGGTATAATAGTCAATTCCTTAAAAATTGTACATGGACCATTTACTTGATCCATATATTGCATTAAAGTTTTGTACATTAAACTAAGGGTTAATTCCACCATTGGTCCCTGAAGTTTGGGCCTTTTCACCAATAGTCCCGCATCTTAGACTTATATCATAACTACCTAAAGTATCTATTTTTTACACACTGATGGTCCCCGTGTTGGACGGCGTTAGATTGTCAACCATTAAGTGGGCATGTGTGAACTCACGTGATTTTTAATGAGGGCAAATTAGTCAATTTAATTTCTATTTAAATGAGTTATTTTCTTTATCATGTATGTGTAATATACAAAAAAACAAGGGGGCCATGTGAAAATTTTACCCTTTTTTTTCTTCCGCAGATCTCTTCTTTCCCGCCGGCTCCGACGACCGCCTCCTCTGTTCTGGCCAGATCTGCACTTCTTTCAATTACAAATTCCTTATCCATGAACAAGAACACACCTTGAACATAGATGGGATGCTTAGACACTGACAATAAACAAGATTCCATAATACCATGACCCCCTAGATCTTAGACACACACACACACACATATACAGAGCTCTTAAAAGCTCTATTCAAAGACCAATCACGAGGAGGTCGCGAAGGCCATGCCTTCGCCTGTAGCACACGACAGCCATGGGGAACTTCGATGAGTTCACGTGAGATGGGGTTTAGTCATTGTCAATGCCAGAGAAGATAAAAAGGAGAGGCAATTCCCGACAATCTAACATTTTCAACCGATTTACAAAGAGAGAGCTATTCTGTCCAAAACATTCATACCAGCTCATCAATTGAGAGGCGGGATTAAAAAAACATCCATAATAAAACAATAATTTTCTTTAGCAGCAGCTAGTGCCAAACGAATTTTGTTGGGGGGAAAAAGAGGACTAGATTTACGAACCATATTCCAAGCTGAAGTGATCGAGAATAAACCTTTGGAGTTCGCTCACAGCATCAAATACTGATTTGCCTAATACTGACGAGGAACTGAAATTGAAATTGGATCAAGTGAGTGGTAATCATCTCAAGTTACTAGGTTTGCTTAAAACCCTATATTTAGACATATACCCATTAATCAATACCCATCGTGATCCTACATATACCCGTTAATCACTACATTTGGTTGATCGACGGCTCCACCACTGCTAGGCAAGTCTCCAGAAAAAACTTGTCGGGACTGAGGAAGACGACCAGAGATGGGTGCTTCCACCGTGCATTTCAAACACGCACCCTAACGCCGGCACTGAGGAAGTCTCCAAAAAAGTTATAATTTAAGGTTAAATGGAATTGACCCTTTTGCCCTCATTAAAAATCACGTGAGTTTGCATATGCCCACTTAACGGTCCCAGCCCTAACGCTATCCAACCCAGGGACCATCGATGTGCAAAAAATAAATACTTTAGATAGTGGTGATACAAGTCTAAGATCGAAAACTATTGGTAAAAAGGGCTAAATTTCAGGGACCAATGGTAGAATTAACCCTTAAATTAATGTACAATATTTTATGCATGATGTTAGTGCACTATTTTTTAAATAAACTTTATTCCTTTCTTTTAAACAATGAAAAACATCACTTATGTTACTATGTTCAAAAAAAAAAAATTATTTATTTTGCCTTTTATTTTGGAGAAAAGTCACTAGAATATTAAATTAATAAAGATATTTTTTTAGAAGCAAATTCAATTATCAGGAGTTACGGAGTATTAATTAAAAAAAAAAGAAAAGAAAAAAAATGAACTTCACCATCGTCACAACCCTCCACCCCCATCCTCCACCACTTCTACACCTCCGTTTCAATTCTCCACCACCACCTTCATTCTCCATCACCATACCCCCACCATTCAAATCTCACCAAAATCAATTTCATAAATGCAATTTTAATTTATAGATGTGTTGTTATTACTTGGGCCTTGACCCAATTGAGCAGCCCAATTTTTGCCCTATTCTCTGTGACCTATGTACTTGGCCCAAAGCAAAAAAATACTCCCCCCATTATTTTCCAGCCTAGGTCGTGAGAGAGAGAGAGAGGCGCTGACTTGGTCTCTTCCAGGTCGTTGTGTGCGATCTCCCTTGCTGTTGCTTCTCCGGCGATTTCGCCGATTGCTCCATAGTTGATGGCTATCGGGTAAGCTTCTCCTTATCCCTTCTTCTCTCCAGCGCCTATTTAAACCCCTCCTCCCCTTCCATAGCAGCGGCAACACACACGGCATACACACGAGTGCTTCTTCTTCGTTTCACACACGGTTGTTTTGGGTATCTTTTCTGGGCTTGTAGGGAGTTTGGAGAGAGTGGTTACTGTATTAGCTTGTGTTAATTGGGTGTTTCAAACGGATTGGTATTATCTGTTAGGGTTCTCTCTCACTCAAATTAAGCGTGATTTGATTCTTTGTGTGTGACATTGTGTGAGTACAGATTGTGTATGTGTGTGTTGCTAGGCTTGGCTAGAGTTGGGTGTGGGTGTTGGTTTGTTGCTTAGGCTATTTGGAGTTGGTTGCTTAGGCTGGAATTTTGGGGCATTAGCTACTGTGATAAAAAGCTGCTTGTTGCCTTTTGTTACGTGTAAACCTTGGATCGGTGACCTTGGATTGTGGCTGGATTTCGGTTTAAACGGATACTTGGGCCTGAGCCGAAACACTCTAAAATCAACTCTCATTTTTCTCTCAGTTTTTCTTTTGTTTTATTTATTATTCCATATTCTGTTTAATTCTTGTTTTTAATCTGTGGTTAATTTTTCTTTTGCATTGATCGCGAGTCCTGGCTGCGGAGCTGGCACGTTGGCCTATCGAATTGCATTGCCACCGTCTTTGTCGGAAATTCATAATGTGTTCCATGTGTCAATGCTCCGGAAGTATATGAAAGATGAGTCTCACGTGTTGGGGTATGAGGAGATCACATTCGAACCCGATCTGTCTTATGTAGAACATCCGGTAAGGATTCTCGACACAAAGGAGCAAATATTGAGGACTAAAAGGATTCCGCTTGTAAAGGTGTTGTGGAAGAACCACGAGATCGAGGAGGCTACGTGGGAAACTGAGGTTGGGATGCGTGAGAAGTACCCTCACTTGTTCGATAAACTTGGTAAGGAATTTAGGCGGCTAAATTCTTTTAAGGGGGAGAGGGTGTAAGACCCTAAGTTTTTTTTTTTGCATGCATTTTACATGTTTAATTACTTGAATAACATGTTAGTTTAGTCATGCCATAATTATTAATACAAGATTTTTGATCCTTGTTACTCCTAATTTCAATGCTTTAGATGTTAGCATTGTTAATATGATCTATGTTAATTGTGTGAATGTGTGTTTGTTATGTTTGTTAGCATGAATAGAAATGATAAGTTAAGTGATAAGAGTTTGATTTTATAGCATGTTGAGTGTTTGATCTTATATACTTGTGTTGATTTCCTTGAAAATAGAGTGTTTCAACACTTCTTCAGACTGGAAGGCTTCGCACGACCGTGCGCCTTATATGGCACGGCCGTGCGAGAGTGAACAGAATGCTGGGTTGAATTTTTAAGCTTAGCACGACCGTGCACCTTATAGGGCACGACCGTGCGAGGCTGGACAGAAAGTCCAGAACTAGGTTGTAACGTTTGCACGACCGTGCGCCTAATTGTGGCACGGCCGTGCCAAGCTGTACGGACAGTACTTAAGTGGCTTGTAAATGTTGGCTTTAGACCCTTGGACCCTTGGTTAAAGGTATTGTACCATGGCTTGACCAATTGACCATATATAAGTCATTGAAGACTCCAAATACATCATCTTCTCCATAGCTATACCTTGAAGCTCTAGAAGGCTAGTGTGGGAGATTTAAAGTGAGACTAGTGTGTGTGTTCTATCCTTCACCATCCAACCATAGGATCATCCATGCAAGGCTACCAAAACATAGCTTGGGACTAGGGGACCTCATAACCAAGCCTTGATTGGGAATTTGTTGGTTCAAATTTCTTCTTTGGAAGTAAGTTACTAAACCCCTCTTGCATGTTAGAAATTTTTACATGTATGAATGTTTGTAAACATGCATGACTTGAATTGTTGTTGGATTCATGAGGAAATGTTGTGTTGATGAAAATTACATGTATAATGTGAAGTGCATGGTTTAGTTAGTGTAAATTATGTAGAGATTGATAATCACCAAAGTAGGAAACTCAAGAACATGTTAGAGACACTAAAGGGTGAAAATTTGTATATAGCAATTATACCCAATTTTATGAACTTGATGAATTAATACCAAAAGTGGATTTTTGGGAAGATTAAAATTCCCCGAATCATTTGTTAAAGTACTACAAAAATTTGGGTTCATTTGGTATAGAATATGGTCCTCCGAGTATTTGATACTGGTATGTTAGAGACTTGTAAAGTAGCTCTAAAATTGTGGTTTTTGGCTTAAATAATATATTTGACGATTATATGTTGTAGGAAAATATAATCGACATGATGTGATCAAGTCCACTACTTTTGAACTTGATGGTTATTTGCATAAGTTGAGTAAAAATTACCTACTTGTGTGTCGTGTAAGTCCAGCTGGCGTCGTCGTTGTTTATGTCATGGTAGGACGACTTATCGTCTTCACAAATTGAAAGTTTGTGATCGCTATAAGTCGCCGTACCGGAGTTCACACACCCTCTTCTGTTGGCCACAGTTGAGAAGTAGCCCCACTGTTATAGCAATACGCGTGACTTTGGCTTGCTAGTTGAACCCGATGGGATTAGTCAGGGACGTCGATACTACGTACACGAGTATCGAGGCACTATTGTTTGTTTGTGAAATGCAGGAGCTACACAAGGTTGAAGAAAGAGATATGATATTCTTCTCTAACGTGGTTTATGTACAAGCACTTATATGTTATCAAAGTGCTATGTAAATGGAATGATGGTATATCAAGTAAGATAGTATATGCTATGTTATGGTATATAAATGTTGATACCATGTTTTGTTAAATGTTTGAGCATCATGCCATGCCATTTAGTTGCATTAGTAACTTACTGTGTCATTATGACTCACTCCGTTATGTGTTTAATTGTTTTTCCTTAGATCCAAGTCAACCCGGAAATTCTCGGTGAGGCCGATAGTGGTTCGTTGTCTCGCGTGTCGCCTACGTGGGGAATTCGAGGATCCCTATCTTAGTTATCTGTTTTCATTTTGGTAAGGACGATGGATATGTAAAGTTATATAAACTTTACTTGGGTTTTATTTGTGGTGTTGTAAACATACTCTTTTGGTGGCCGACATTTGTATGTCGTGCTCTTGTACAGTTGTGTTGTCGAGTTAGTTCCTTCCCGAGCATGTCGTTAGCTCGCGGTTATGTGTTGTTCCGGCATGTTGTGGCCGAGGTTTATGTTGTAGTTGTTCTCTTTTCCCGAGTTATAACTCGTGGTCGTTGGTAGTTGTTTTCCGGCCTTGTTATCGCCGAAGATTGTTCATATACTTGTGTTTATCAGGTGATTAGTTGTGTTTTGTGTTAAGTACGGGCGGTTGCGTCACGTGCTTTTCTTGTTGTCTTGTTGTATTGGCGACCCGACCTTGGGATTTCGTATAGAGATCCGGGTCGGGGCGTCACAATTTGCTTGAGAAGTTTTTTCAGTTTAAATTAGACTTGAACAAAGACATGGATGATAACATTGATCGGTTTACTAAACTTGTGCAAGATATTAAGCAAACTGGTGATAAGAACATTGATGAATATACCCCTATTGTGCTCTTGAATGCTATACCTGATTCTTATGCTGATGTTAGATCTGCTATTACGTATGGTAGGAATGATATTATGCTTGATACTGTGATTAACGGGCTTAAATGCAAAGAATTGGAATTAAGAGTTAATAAGGGAAAATCAACTGTTGGTGAGGTTAATATGGTGAGAGGACGATCGAATCAAAGGAATAATAATCAGAATAAGCAACATGATAAGACTGAATCTAGTAAGAATAATGAGAGGAAAAGAAGTAAGTCTAGAACTGGTAAAAGTAACAGAAAATGTTACAACTGTGGTGAGACGGGACATTTTCGTAAAGAGTGTCCTAATCCTAAAAAGAAGAATCAAGACTTGCAAATTGACTGTAATTTAGCTACTGGTGAAAATGAGCCTTCGTGTTTTATGGTTCTGCGTGGTGAATTATGTTCATTATGTGAAAAATGAATGGTTGTTAGATTCTGCATGCACGATTCACATGACACCTGATAAAAACATGTTTCATACATATAGTGATATGAAAGTTGGCTCAGTTTCTTTAGCTAATAGTAAAAAGTGTCAAATTGCTGGTATTGGAGACGTGTGTCTCAAGTTTGAGTCTGGTTCTTGCTTAACATTGAAAGATGTGCGACATGTGCCTGATTTAGCTAACAGTCTCATATCTTGTGCATCTTTGGAAAATGATGGATTAGAAGGGAAATGGGGTAGTAGGTGCATGAAAATCATGAAGGGGTCTCTTGTGATTTTCAAAGCTAAAAAGATTAGAAACTTGTATGTTTGCACTGCTGAACCAATGTCTGATTATGCTAATGTTGTTAAAGTTGATAAAACTGATTTGTGGCATAAAAGGCTTGGACACATGAGTAATAAAGGTTTGGACATTTTAAATAAAAATGGTGTTTTTGGTAAAGATAAAATTTCTAGTATACCTTTTTGTGACTCATGTGTGATAGGTAAGCAACATAGGGTATCTTTTCCCAATCCCCCTAATTCTAATCATTGTTCGACTAAAAGAATACTTGAGTACATACATGCTGATGTGTGAGGTCCTTCTAGTGAGGCCACTCAAGGTGGTAATAGATATTTTTTTATCTATAATTGATGACTTTTCCAGAAAAACATGGGTGTTTTTATTAAAAAAATAAATCTGATGTTTTTGATAATTTCAAAAATTGGAAAGTCATGATTGAAAATCAAACAGGTAGAAAAATTAAAGTGCTTAGGACTGATAATAGACTTGAATTTTGCAATCATGAGTTTGATAACTTTTGCCTTATTAATGGGATTAAAAGGCATAAGACTGTGCCTTATACACCGCAACAAAATGGTGTTGCTGAACGTATGAATAGAACTCTTTTAGAAAGAGTAAGAACCATGCTTGCTACTTCTGGTTTGTCCAAACGTTTTTGGGGTGAGGCAGTGATGACTGTCGCCTATCTTATAAATAGGTCGCCCTCTGTCCCCTTAAATGGTAGGTGTCCTGAAGCAGTTTTTCTGAAAAACCTGTTGATTATGCAAATTTGAGGATTTTTGGTTGTGATGCGTATGCCCATAGGAAAAATGATAAACTTGAACCTCGGACTGTGAGGTGCATTTTCTTGGGATACCTGGAGGGTGTCAAGGGGTATAGATTATGGGTAAGGGAGGAACCGGGTTTCAAAGTGATCATTAGTCGTGATGTAGTGTTTAATGAAACTAAATTTCCATGCTTGAATAATGTGCCTCCCCCTCCCCCTCCCCCTGCTCCAAATGCGGTGGAGCACCCTTATGTGCCTATTCCTGCTATTATGAATGAGCCTGTTGCACAAACTGAAAATGAGACTCCTCCTGTTGATAATCCTATTGATGTGAATGAGCAAAATATTGATATTGAAAATGAAGATGTTGAAAATGACCATAATAAGTTGCCTGCTTTGAACGACTATCAACTCAGTCGTGATAGACCTAGACGGATATCTAGGCAACCCGCCCATTTTCATGATTTTGATATGACTTCATTTGTGTTTAGTGTGTTTGAATCTATTGATAATAGTGAGCCTAAAACCTATAATAAAGCTTTAAATTCTGCTAACAAGAATGAGTGGATTGATGCTATGAATGATGAGATGAATTCGTTGCATGTTAATGATACTTGGACTTTAGTGCCTAGACCGAAAGATTGTTCAATTGTTTCTTGTAAATGGCTCTATAAAGTCAAGAAAAAATCCGACTCTGTTAGATTTAAAGCTAGACTTGTAGCAAAAGGGTTTACTCAGAAAGAAGGTATAGATTACACTGAAATATTTGCTCCTGTTGTTAAATTCACAACTGTTAGGATTATGCTTGCTTTGGTAGCTCAGTTTAATGATTTGGAGCTAGACCAAATGAAAAATATACCTTACTCGAATGCTATTGGTTCTGTTATGTACTTCATGGTTAGTACCCGCCCTGATATTGCTTATGCTATTTCGTGTTTAAGCCGTTACATGTCTAATCCAGGTTTGCCCCATTGGCAAGCTCTCAAATGGTTGTTGAGATACTTAAAGCATTCGGTAAGTTATAGTTTGAAGTTCACTAAGTGTGATGAAGGTATAAAATTGGTTGGTTATGTTGATTCTAATTATGCTAATGATAGGGACAATAGAAAATCTACTACTTCGTATGTGTTTACCTTATGTGGCTCTTGTATTAGTTGGAAATCTCAGTTACAGCCAATTGTGGCTCTGTCTACGACAGAATCTGAATATGTGGCTATAACCGAGGCTATAAAAGAGGTCATATGGCTAAAAGGTTTACTTTCTGAAATTGGTTTTCTAAATGACAAAGTGGTAGTATTTTCTGATAGTCAATCTGGCATTCAGTTAGGTAAAAATCCTGTTTTTCATGATAGAACTAAACATATAGATGTTAGATATCATTTCATTCGTGATGTGGTTGCTAAAAATGTTGTTTATCTTGAAAAAATTGACACCAATTTTAATCCGTCTGATATGGGAACTAAATGTTTGCCTGTTTCAAAATTTTTAAACTATTTGAAAATTTTGAATTTTGATACTTCGTGTTGATGCTTGTGTTATTGTTATCCCAAAAATCCTCTTCTTCACTTTGTGTGAGTTGGGGTGTCTAGTCGTATTTCTTTTCTTCGTGATAGAAATAAAACTTTTTTTTTTTTTTTTGCCTTCCGTACTTTGTTCTAACTATGTGTTGGATCAAGTACCGAAGACTAAGGCTATGATGACTATGCCCTGTAAGTGTATCCTATGAGTGCATCATGAATTGCACTGGTGTGTCACGAACCAGCACTTGATCCAAGGTGGAGAATGTTGTTATTACTTGGGCCTTGACCCAATTGAGCAGCCCAATTTTTGCCCTATTCTCTGTGACCCATGTACTTGGCCCAAAGCAAAAAAATACTCCCCCCATTATTTTCCAGCCTAGGTCGTGAGAGAGAGAGAGGCGCTGACTTGGTCTCTTCCAGGTCGTTGTGTGCGATCTCCCTTGCTGTTGCTTCTCCGGCGATTTCGCTGATTGCTCCATGGTTGATGGCTATCGAGTAAGCTACTCCTTATCCCTTCTTCTCTCCAGCGCCTATTTAAACCCCTCCTCCCCTTCCATAGCAGCGGCAACACACACGGCATACACACGAGTGCTTCTTCTTCGTTTCACACACGGTTGTTTTGGGTATCTTTTCTGGGCTTGTACGGAGTTTGGAGAGAGTGGTTACTGTATTAGCTTGTGCTAATTGGGTGTTTCAAACGGATTGGTATTATCTGTTAGGGTTCTCTCTCACTCAAATTAAGCGTGATTTGATTCTTTGTGTGTGACATTGTGTGAGTACAGATTGTGTGTGTGTGTGTGTGTTGCTAGGCTTGGCTAGAGTTGGGTGTGGGTGTTGGTTTGTTGCTTAGGCTATTTGGAGTTGGTTACTTAGGCTGGAATTTTGGGGCATTAGCTACTGTGATAAAAAGCTGCTTGTTGCCTTTTGTTACGTGTAAACCTTGGATCGGTGACCTTGGATTGTGGCTGGATTTCGGTTTAAACGGATACTTGGGCCTGAGCCGAAACACTCTAAAATCAACTCTCATTTTTCTCTCAGTTTTTCTTTTGTTTTATTTATTATTCCATATTCTGTTTAATTCTTGTTTTTAATCTGTGGTTAATTTTTCTTTTGCATTGATCGCGAGTCCTGGCTGCGGAGCTGCAAGTCCTCTCAACAAGATGTACCAGCAATTTTAATAATGAATTTTTTTCCCAATTCCTCCCCTAAACACCATAGATGTACCTGCTGCCTTCTCTTCTTCTCTTCTTTTCTTCCTTGTGTTTGGTAAGTCTATCATAAAGTATGAAATCGAAGAATCGAGAAGGGAGAAAATATACCTTAAAGAGAGAGAGAGAGACGAGGAACCATAGACTAGATCGAAGAATTAAGGACTTCGATCGCGAGCTGGGTTTTAGAGAGAAAAACCTCTCTTTAAATTTTAGAGAGAGAAAGAGTAGAGATTCCATGGTTGAGACCGCCAACCAATTTGTCCAGATGCTTGTGTTTGCCTCCTTTTTCAGTGTGAGATTTCAGCCGAAGCGAAAGTGTGTAAATCGTGCTCAAATATGTATGTATAATTATTGATTCGATCCTCAAAAATAATGTTATGGACAAAACAAGAAAGAGAAAGACTAGTCAGCGTTTTCTCTTGTTTAGAGCCCGTTTGGTCAAGCGTTTTGGCTAAAACGCAGGGATAAAAGGCAACTTATTTGCAAAAAATGTGTTTCAATACTGCGGCAGAAAACGCAGCGTTTTCAAAATGCAGCTGCGTTTTAAAACGCTGGAATTTCCAGCTTTTTCCCAAAACGCAGGTTTTAAAACGCTACTAGAAAAAAAAAGCTGCGTATTGAAGTGATATCCCAAACGTATTTATAAGGAAAGACCTTCGTTTTTAAAACGCTGCGTTTTTAAAACACTGCATTTTGTAAACGCTGTACCAAACGGGCTCTTAATGATGTAGTAGTAAGCTTAAAAGCAAGAAAGAGAAAGAAGTAGGCAAAAATGGAGGGAAAAAGAAGTTTATTAGTTGACAAGTCTTCAAAAGTCCGGTCAATCACAATTTAGTTATGATGATAAAATTGAGGTTATAATTAGGTGTTTAATTTAATGATATGGGTACCTAAAGAGTATCAAATTTTTTACACTAAATAATGTATCAGTTAATGTGGCAGCTGAAGTGATACATTAATATTAATTTTTAATTTTATTTTTTATACCACATCAGCTGACGCATCATTTAGTGCAAAAAATTTGATACTCTTTAGGTACCTATAGCATTACTCTTAGTTTAAATTATCTAAATAACTAAGTATTACTTATAAAATAATTATAAAAATATATCAATTTTAACTTATTCAACAATTATAATTATTTTATAATTCGCCTAATACGATTTCACAAATGGTCCTTATACTTTTTAAATTAAAATAACTATATTACTCTTGTAAAAAAACACGTGCGAGGCACATGATCAAACTTAACGGTTAAAAATAGATGAAATCGGACAGAACGACCAATCCCAAAAAGGGGTTAGTATGGACCATTTAGGTAACGAAAGGAAAAATCGCAAAATGAGCAAAAAGTACAGGAACTAATTGGGGAGTTTGCCGTTTAAAATATTTTCATTTTACCATAAAAAAATCAAACAAAACGATGTCTTAAGAACGCAGAGTAATTTGGGACGTAAATTGAATTGAAGAAAATAATGTAGGGAAAATTTGCGGGTCGGTCCCCTTTCCTAGATTTTCACCCGCTTAAGTCTATTTTAAGTGATAAATTAATTATTTGTTCCAAAACTGCCCCCGTAACAACATATGATGTTTTAGTTGCGTTTTTCTCTTCCATTTCGATTTCTTACTGAGATTTCTTACTAAAATTTTCATCCATATCACATTCGAAAGTTTTAATCATCGATTTCGTTTTTTGAATTTGTTCAAGTTGCTATAATTGTTTTCACTTTGAAATTGAAATCAATGAGAGGAAAAGCAATTATTTGGGTCCCACTTGAATAAATGAGAAAGTGTAATTTCAAAAAAGAGATGGCGGTGGCTAATGAGATGGAGGTGTGGCTGATAGTATAATTGTGTTCGCATTTGAATAAGATTTCTTATTCAAATGTGTGCATCGGAATAAAAGTTGTGCATTGCGATGCATAAAAATAGTGGTTTGTAGTACACTTTTGTGCATCACAATCCACATTGTTATGCATCACAAATGTTATATTGTTAATTCGGTAGAAAATTGTGCATAGAATAAAAAATGTGTGCATCGCGATGCATAAAAATAGTACTATTTCAGTACAAATTTGTGCATCACGATGCACAAACTCTAATAATTTTTCAACACTTTTGAAACTGTAATAATTATAATTTTTATTAATTCATATTGTTAAGCCCCGGGAGTACAAAGAATGAACAAATAAATAAAATAAATAAGTATTATAAATAATAAATTTTGGCGTCATCGCCCGAACAAATGAATATATTTGTACATGCAAGTGTTAGTACGAACAGTAAATACCCGAAACACATAATCATGTAATAAATCAAACAAATAACATTTAACATGTTAAATAAAATATAAATAATAAATAACGTAACATTTAACATGTTAGTAAAACAAAGACATGCTATGAAATATGAACACGCAACACTTACATGTCACAAAAATAAAAAGAAAATAAAATAAATACATAACAATTTAATCATGCTATGAAAGAAAAATGTAATAAAACATGCAGCATTTAAATATGTCACAAACATAAAATAAAACGATAACATATAAACATGTTATAAAAATAAAACATAAGAGCATGCAAAGCATAAATGTATGAGTCTAGCCCTCTAAAAAAATATTTTTTTATTTTTCCCAGCAGAGTCGCCACTGTGAGCACCCCGATCCGCAGATCGTTCTGGGCCTTTTGATCTGAACTCCCGAAATAAATGTGATAAATGTGAATGACATATTTATATAAAAATACAGAGCCACCACCCTCGTTTATATAAGAAACGAGAGAAAAACTGAGATTGTGGGGTCGGAGGCTAAGTTACAGTTGTGAAGGTTTTACGCACCCAATTCGCCATTTCGGTCTCTTATGATTGCATGTTCGAATTTATATGTTACGGGTTTATTATACTATGTGATGGAAGAGAACGAATCACAGAGATTTATATCTCTGTTTACGTTATAAAATGTATACATATTTTATTATTTACAAAAGAAACAAAATAAATATAATATCTATTTATATTTAACGAAAATAACTAAAATTAAAATTTTAGTTAAAAGTATCTCTCTCTCTCTATATATATATATATTACATATATATATATGTATATATATATATATATAATATCAATTATATATAAACAAGAACGGACATTTCGATAGTTGCATTTAATGAATATGCTATATGTATTTACATATAAAATGTATCAAAATAAATAGATACACATTTACAAATTATCCAACGTATTTACATATCAAAACGGATAAATAAAGCAATGAGCGGAAGAAGTTTACCTTCTGTCATTTTACAGAATTCAGGCCAAGTTCTAGGCCGTTGTGTTATATTTGATCAAGCTAGCTCATAGCCTGATCGTTGTGCTTCCGCTGCTACCGATACGAGGAAAGGAAGACTTACGTTTTGTGTTTGTGTTGTGTGTATTGTGTATGTGTGTGTGTATGTAAAATTTGCCCAGGGAGAGAACTGTTTATTCTTTCGGGCTGAGGGAGAGCAAGAGAAAGAGCAGAGAGCTTTTCTTTCTTTTCTTTTTCTTTCTTTCAGTGAGTGAGAGAGAGCTGAGAGTGTGTGTGTGAGAGATATGGATTGTTGATTGTGTTCTTGTTATTCTGTTTGAGGGAGAGATAAGAGCTCTTTATATAGGAGGCTGAGAGAGAGATATTTTAATGTTACTTTCGGGGCCAAGTTTGAAAGGAGCTTCGTTTGTGCATTCAAAGTCTTCAGCAGCTAGGCAACTTGACTTGTGAGACAAAGCTTGGTTTGGTGCGCGGTGCACCAGGATGGGCATCCGCGCACCCAAGGCTGATTTTGGTGTATTAGCGAACCAAACATGGTTTCAGCACACAAAAAGCCTGAATTTACACTTAGAATCTTCATCTTTCATTCTTTATGCTTCAGGTCCCCTGTCAATATTATTTAATCTTTGTGCCTTGTAGTTGTTCCTTTTGCGCTTTGACCCTTCAAGCTTTGTATCTTCAGATTTGACCCTTGATGTTGATCTAACTGAAGTCGTTTGTATTTGTCAGACGTTGTTAATCCTGTTTGATATTTTGTTTCCTGAAATAATCATAGAAACAAGTGTTAGTCCATTTATAAATAAACAATTATTTATATGACAATTCGTATAATGTGGGGTACGAATTCTGGGTGTCTACAGTCTTCGTTTAAGCGTGTTGGACTTCTTCGATCTCGATCTTGGTCGAGTTCACATCACATCTTCTTCCTAACTTAGAGAGAGAAAGTAAGTGAGTTCTACCATAGCTAAAGAGAGAAAACTTAATTCTTGGAAGATTGAAGCTAGGAATTGGCAAGTACATCTAAGGAAGCTCTTAGTTAAGTGTTGTAGACTATATGGGGCTTGAAGATCAAAGTTTAATTAGTAGAAGTCTCTAAAATAGTAAGTTATTACATGTTCAAATCTTAGAGTTTAAATTGATAAATTAAGTTATATGCAGCCCCTATTTTGTGACAAGCTCCAGAAATTGTTGTGTAAAATTTACTTATGGGAAATTCATGATTTTTGGATATGTTTTACTTTAATATGTCTTTTATCATCCTAGAAATTTTCATGAAGTTTTGACATAATCTGGCCCCCCAAATGAGTGAAGAAACATTACTGTGTTTGTAAACTATTATAAATTTGTTGCTAAACTCCAAAGGTTTCTGTGGAAAATATACTTATTGAAAAGCCATGATTTTTGGATATATTTGACTTCCATATGTCTTACATATTCTTGTAAATTTTCATGGAGTTTTGACATCGAGAGGTACCCCAAAATATCCATGGAACATTGCTGGGTCGGATGAATTGTTATAAAAATCTGGATTGTGACGTTGTTCAAGTTTGGTGTTTGTAAGTTTTTTTTTTTTTCTTTAGGGAAACTGGGACGGTAGTCTGCTAGATTTTATTAAATAAATAAAAGGATACAAGGAGGAGGACAACTAGCCTTACCCTTCTAAGAGGGGGGACAAAAGAGCTGAACCTCAAATCAAAATACAGAAGCTTAAAAACCAAAAGAACCAAACTAAAAATAACAATAAAGAGACTAGACAAACAAAATCTAAGAAATCCAAATCCGAGCAATTCTTTGAACATTGAGAATAACGTTGCCTTTGAGAGATTGCAGAAGCTCATCAAGAGAAGAAAACACAATATCAGAACCCAAATCAACCGTTAAGTTAGCAAGACCATCCGCGACATAATTAGATTCCCGGAAGCAATAACATAAGGAGAAGTTAGCCTCATGTTGCATAAATAGAATAACACACACATAATAGGTCAAGGACCAAGGAGGACAATGACCCATGGTGGGTCAATCGCAAATGGACCTAGAATCCATCTCAATAATTGAATTTTTGTGCCGTCGCGCGTGCAACCACAAATGCCTTGGAAAAGAGCCCTCATTTTAGCCTCAAAATTAGTAGCCTCTCCAAAGAAAGAGGAGTAGGCATGAACAACCATGCCTCTCGAATCACGAATCACTCCTCCACCGCCACTAAACCTAGGATTACCTCGACTAGCCCCATCAGAATTGAGCTTAAGGATACTCGTCATAGGCTTGACCCAGCTAGTGGCACAAATGGTAACTTTCTTTTTCGAGGCATAAGAGAAAGTGATACTGGTGTTTGTAAGTAATTGTATACATGGGGTTGTAATAACAAGTGGATGTGTTGCAATTGTAAACAAGTGCTTCTTAATGAAGTTCATGTGGTTACATTTAAATATGGGATCCCACTTAAAACATTTGTGTTAACAAAAGAGTAATGTCTAGGGGCTATGAAGATCGTCAACTATTGTCACCAGTGGCAGATCCAGGAATTTTTTTTAGTGGGGTCACAAATTTTAACGTTAACTATTACATAAAAAAACTTAGAAATCACAATTGTCCTCTATGCGTTTTCATACTATGAAAACATTTAATTATATCATCATTTGTAATGCTTCTAAACAACTCTCTCTCAATATAACATACAAGAGAGGAATATAGCTGTTAATCTAAGTAAATTACAATAATCTCTACCTTGAAGGAACTGTTGATCAATTAACTGTTAGAATATAGCTGTTTACTTATTACCTTAAAAATGTCGTGCGAAATGGTTCTATTCTTACACAGATAAAAAAAAATATAGCTTCATACAATCAAAAAATCCAGTGGGGTCACAATGTAAAACGACGTCGTTTTACAAGATAATTTTTTATTATTATTATTTCAATGGGGCCATTTGCCCCCTCACCCTAAAGGGTGGATCCGCTCCTAATTGTCACGGGACGGAGAGTTAGTGGTGGTTGATGAACTTTATATGCTCAGCTCTTTACTGCTATTGGCCATAGCGGGAGCGCACTATTCCCCACAAGGTGAGAATAGGTGGCGGTCTCGGTAATGCTCAGGTTGTAGGGACTGGCATTGTGCAAGCATTTAACTAACAAAATTACGCACTACAACAAAAATCGTGAAAGGCTCGAGCATCTTTAACAACATGGTTTAAAGGGGCATAAGGTTGGGATGTCAGAGGTGTACCTCGACCTAATATCCTTTTATAAAGTAGTTAATTTGGTTGAACAACATGTTACCCAGTGGTTAAGATATATGAAACTCTTTATTTAATAAATGTTGATTGGGGTCGATATTAACTTCAAGTTGTGACTAATCATGCATAATCTTATGTTCACATCATGCCATGTAGATACATGTTATAGCTTACTGGGTCTTCGACTCACTTTTTTCCCTTTATTTTTTCTTAGATCTCAGCCAGGCCAGTGAGAGCGTGTAAGGACGCGAGCTAGCAAGGATACCGCGAAACTCTTTTGGGTATTTTTTTGTACTTAAGTGGTTGTATATACTGTACTAGTGATGAGGACGTGCTATCATGATTCGGGGTGCATCCCGACTCCACTTGGATGTTAGTCTAGAGTTACATCAACTCTATTTTGTTGTTCATAGCATCATGGTGTAAACTCTTGGTTATATAACTTTTGGTTTGTTATCCCGGCATGTTTTGGCCGTGGTTAAAATTAGTTATTCCCAAGCATGTTTGACTCATGGTGTTGTGTTAGTGGTGTTGTCCTTATGATTATTCAGGTTATGTTGTTTAGTAGGGGTTTCACACCTCGGTTCAGAGTTCCAAGTAGGGACTTCAATCGGGGCGTGACATTATGGGTCCCGATCATTCTCTACAGAACGCACAAAATTGTTGCATCACGATACACAAATTGAATGCATCGCGATGTACACCGTGCATATTCTGTATTTTTTAAGGCATAAATGATATTTCTCAACAAAAGTGTCTTTTTTCGATTTGAAACAATTATAGTGGACTTTAGCGGTTGAAAATTGTCTAAAAGGTACTTGCTCGAATTTTGCCCATAATGTAGACCGGAATGACCCGATGCTTATAGTTTGGGGAGGTCCAAAACATGAATGGTTCCTTGGACTAATTACATTTGGCCCATTGGCATAGATCATGGGCCGCATGACGGTTGGATTTAAGAATTTTCTGCATGAGTACGGCCCAACAAAAAACTTTTACAAATTCTTTTGAACATAAATAAACAAAGTAGAAATTTGGGTCGGTTCCCTTTAGAAAATATTCAATCGTTAAAGTTTACTATTCTTTTTTATTTAACTGAAAAAATGCACTTTTGTGGAAAAATATCGTCTATGCCCTTAACAAATACGGAACAGACACGAGACGTATTGCAATTTCACATTTATGCATCGCAATTCTAATTTGATGCATCGCGATACCGAATTGATACATTGCAATTCTTAAACCGACAAAAAAACACTTTTGTGAGATTCGAATAGGCACGGGATGCATTGCAAATTCAAATTGATGCATCGCGATTCAAATTTTTCGATGTATCGCGTTACCAAATTGATGCATCGCAATTTTTAAACCGGTAAAAAGATGCTTTTGTTAAATTTGAACAGACACAGGATGCATCACAATTTCAAATCGACGCATCACGATTCAAAAATGATGCATCGTGATACAAAATTGATGCATCACGTCAAGCCACAAGAAGGGATCCTGTACGGAACGAAAGGAAAGTGAGTTCTGTGCATCGTCTGTAACATATGATGCATCGAATTGGAATTGCGATGCATCCTGTGCCTGTTCCGTGTCTCTTAAGTATATAGACGATATTTCTACACAAAAGTGCATTTTTTCAGTTAAAAAAAATTTATAGTAAACTTTAGCGGTTAAATATTTTACAAAGAGGTACCAGCCCGTAATTTTTCCAATTAACAACTAGAGAGGCATCCCAAAAAGAAATTATTATTCGGTGGGACTGTTCTACCACATTATTAACGTCTCACTCACATTTTGACACTTGAGAAATAATGATTACATTAAAAATAATGATTACATTACAAGATTAAAAGTTAAAATTAAAAATTAAAATCAAATTCTCTATCATTTCAAATAATGATTACATTACAAGATTAAAAGTTAAAATTAAAAATTAAAAATACTAAAAATAATGATTACATTACAAGATTAAAGTGAAGGGAAGAAGATTAAAAGTTAAAATTAAAGTGAAGGGAAGAAGAGAATACTCTATCATTACAAGATTACATTACAACACGGAAGAAGAGAAGAAGATTAAAAGTTAAAATTAAAAATTAAAAGTTAAAATTAACGATATGACCAAATATGACCAAATAAACTAAAAAAGTTAAAATATGACCAAATAAACTAAAAATAATGATTAAAAGTTAAAATTAAATAGCTAAATATGATTACATTACATTACAAGATTAAAAGTTAAATATGACCAAATAAACTAAAAATAATGATTACATTACAAAATTAAAAGTTAAAATTAAAAATTAAAATCAAATTCTCTATCATTTCAAATTAAAGTGAAGGGAAGAAGAGAATACTTTAATAACTTGAGGGGGGAGGGAAAATACTTAGAGAAATATTTTAATAACTTGAGGGGGAGGGGAAATACTTTAATAACTTGAGGGGGGAGGTTGTCATTTTGAAAAGTGAATTAAAACCTTAAAACTAAAAGTTGAGCGTCTGTCTCTCTCTCACAATTCACAAAGTTTTCACAAACTCTCTCTCTCTCTCTCTCTCTCTCTCTCTCTCTCTCTCTCTCTCTCTCTCTCACTATGAGATAGATGACGGGATTTCGACGCCGACAATAATCTCTCGCTCTCCCTCTCTCTTACTCTCTCGCTCTCTCTTAATTTCTCTCACTCTCACTCTCTCTTTCACCTCTTTATCGGCATATCGCCTCCTTTCCCACCGTAATCAATCCAGCCATTTCGACTACTTCCAAGCTGTGGATCTCAGTCATGTTGACTCCCGCTCCTCCGACGCCGAACTTATCTAAGCCCTAGCTATCCAGAAGATTGAGGACGTCATTCATCGCATCGTCGTGCGTCGCTCTGCCCCTGATTGACTCCCCTTTCTCCCAGGTTCCTCATATTGGGTCCCTCCTCGACAAAACGCGTACGACATCGCTCAAATCGGCTGGGCGTTAGGCGGCGTCTAGGCTGACTAAGCGGCAATTTTTCATGGTGACAATTTTTTGTCCGATTTGGCCCTAGTCGCGGCGTTTGGGGGGGAGGGCCTAGCGCCTAGAGCCTAATCGCGGCGTTTGGGGGGAGCCTAGCGCCTAGGCGGGCGCCTAGAACGATTTTTCGAACACTGCATAAAATAACTTCTCCTCCCAAAGGTTAGAAAGTCTTTTTACAACAGCCTCGTCGATCCAGCCACCACGCACCGATCGAAGCTCAGACGCTAGTTTTGTTGTCGGTTTAAGAGAGAGAAATTTAACGTTCTCCTCTTTTTTCCTCTCCACTTGAAGATACATTCTTAATCCTAACTAAAATAAGTACTCTCTCTGTTCTACCTAAATAGTCCACGTTTAAAAAGTCTAATAATTAAGGGATGTATAAATAGTATTGAAGTTAGTCATAATTACAAAAATATTTTAACATAGTTAATATGTTTGTACCACACATGTATATAATAAAGTTGAAAGTTTTATATAGATTGTTGAAATCAATTATTGTACCTTTAAAATTTCATTTAATATAATATATCCGAAGAAACCTAATTATTTAAAATAGTTAAACTTAATTAAACAAGTATTATTTTAGGATAGAGCGAGTATTATATGAAGTGGGAGCCCAGAGGAGCCTTTCGGTCTCTTGGAGTCTTTTTTGAGATCTGATCTCTTCCGTACATTTTTTCATCATTTCTCATTTTAGAATATTCTTTCTTTACAAGATCTCAATAATTGAAAACCGCCATGTGATGGACATGTACAACGTGTGCAATAATTACTTGTTATACTAAGGGAAATAAAAGGTTGTGCTCTTAAAAACAATTTATTCACGCGGGCTTGGGAAATGTGTGAGAAAGAAATTTCTCATATACTTATCCGAATAGAACTCGAACCAAAGACCTCAGAAATTCGTGAGAAAGAAATTTCTCATAAACTTACCCTAATAGAACTCGAACCAAAGACCTCCAGAGATTATTAGCTACAGTATTGTGTGATGCCGACGAGGCAATAATCAAAGGGATTCAAATCTTCTTTATAACTTTCAATTACACTCTTTGTTCCATTGTCTTCTAGTCGTACACGTGTCAGCACTGGGATTGAATGAGATGGAGGATTAAACCTAAAGGTAATTGAGATGAAAGGATGTGAAATGTAATGGTGGGCTGAAATTAAATTACTCATACTCGTACACCATTATTATCTTTGCTAGAGTTTAAAGAGTTGGTCCATTAACTCTTGCTTTATACTCCCCCCTCCGTTCTGTGTAAATAATTCACTATATTATTTTGAGATATTTTACATAAATAATTTATTTTAAAAATTTATGCTTACAATTTTTATAAAATTTTTAACTTTACCCTTCATATATGCAATAAACATCTTAATTATGTTAAAATATTTTTTTATATTTATGATCAACTTCAATACTACTTATATATTCCTTAATTATTAAAATTTTCAAACGTAGATTCTTTAGATGGAACAGAGGGAGTAGATACTGCAGAATATTATTTTTATCTTTTAAACATAATGTAGGAATACTTTAATGGTCTGTTTGGATACCCCAATTCTATAGTTTGAAATTAAAATTGAAATTGGGGTCTCCCATGCCAATTCTTTTGTTTGGATGACAAAAGGAGTTTTAGAATTAGAATTGAATTAAAATTCTAAACTACTCAATTCCATGAAATGAATTTTATATGAGAAGTAAAAAATTTCAAAATCAAACATACACAAGATCACCCCCTCCCCCAATTCAACTATCTTCTCTCTCCCCGACTTTTGCCTTCACCCATATGGGCTATGGCTCTGCCAACTAACCACCACCGGTCAACGATTGTCGGAACTGCCATTGTTACCACTGGCATATGTGACCTCGTTGTCTCCATTTGTTTAGCCGCCGTCATCGATCAATCCGCTGGAAAGTATATACTTTTCTCTACTCCTTGATCAATCTTTCTGCCGCAAACCTCTTGTCTTTCCCTCCCTCTTTCTTACTTCCTAGTGAGCGTTTGACATTACTTTAATGAAATATCGATTGTTTCAAATCAAAACCAGATCTGGTACTTTTTTTATTATTGAAATGAGATTTGGGTCTCTATTTCAGTGATAACAGGCTCATTCGACAACTTTTACTACTGAAACCTCCATTGCTAGCAGTGATTGGTATGAACAATAAAGGCTCTGGTGTATTTGAAGTTGAAAATGTGATAGGTAAATGGTGGAGAGAGGAAAAAATAATTCTTGGTAATTGAGAGAGAAGAGGGAGAGCTCAATCAAATTCATAGATGAAAGAGAATGTATAACCCTTTTATATATATATATATATATATATATATTTTTTTTCTCTTTTAATTATTTGTTAAGTTTAGAATCCCAATTAAATTCTACAACACTGCCAAAATGTTGAATTTTAATTCTAATGTCACAAAATTTAATAAAATTCAATTCTTTAAAATTGTGATTCTAATTCAATTACAAATTTGTGTATCCAAACGGACCTAATAATAGTAGCAAATCATGTATCTATAATTTTTTTCCTTTTAAGTGCAAAGAGTTTTAAATCCATTTTAGTCTTATAAGTGGAGGAAATCTGATACTACAGATCATTTTGGAAACAAGAATTATTTCGAATTGCTAACAATAGACGTTGTCAACTGTCCTTATAATCTTTTCCTTTTGAAATGAATGGACAAATTACATAAATCGTCCCTATACTTAAGTTTTATCCCAGAGTCATCCTTAAACTTAGGCTTTGCTTAAGTATGATCCAAAGTACATTGTTTTTGCTCATTGTTGGTCCATTGCACGATGCCGTCAAGGAAATTCTCTTAAACAAGGGTGAAATAGGAAAATGACATAACAGAAAAAATAAAAATAAAATTATTGATGAAAGAAAAGGAATTTGATATATACTACACATCATTTTAAAACAAAAATTACTTCGAGCTAACAATCTATAGACACCCGTCCCGTCCCGTCAACTGTCCTTGTCGTAATCCTTTCTTTTGATAATCCCTTTAATTTAGTAATAGTAAGAAATTTTCTTTCACAAGGAATGGTGTAACTTGTGAAATTAAGTCTTACCTTTATGTTTATCATTTCTTGTTACTGGACACATTATCAATCCAGTAGAATTGAATTGAAGAAATATATATAGTTCTGGAACTGATCAAATTTGTGATAGAAAACAAAACGAATCTGTTTTGTTGCTGCTCTAAGCAAAGTGAGGTTGAGGGTAGCCATCTTTGTAACTTGGAAGCTTGGCAAAAGTCAAAACTTTTAAATACTCACTATTTTTATTTTCTAAACCATGGTGAGCCTAAAAATATAAGAAAATTATACTCCTCTTTTTAAAAAAAAATTGTCCCTGAATAAGTGTCCATTGTTGTATAAAATTACTAAATTCACCTTTGCTATTTATCATGTCCAATTGTGCCCTTAACAAATTATCGTGTGAACACTAAAGATGTTCATGTATATACTACTAAAATAGTCTAAAAGTCAACTTTTTTAATTTTAATAATAATAATAATAATAATAATAATAATAAATAAATAAACTAAAAAAACACTTGATTAGGAAAAGAAGGTGTAGTATAAAATAAGTAAAAGTATGACAAGTAGTATCATTAAAATCATTAAGAGTGTTTAACCTTTAAAACTAAAATTTTGGATGCTTAATTTCAGAGTTCGGAATTGGAATTGGAAGAATAATTTGAATTCAGTGGATCTCAAATTGTTCATCCAATTAGCTTAACATTGAGTAGCCAAACATAACCTAAATTTAATTATATATAGAATTCGAATTAGATCAACGACCAAAATTATTTACTTTCGTATTACTAAAAGTATTATGGTTAGAAAGTAGGAGTGTCAATCTGAACCACCAAGCTGCCAAACTGAGTAGTTTGGTTCGATTTCGTGGTTTATATGGTTTAGTTCGCTTTTGAGTTTTTAAAAAATCAGGGGTCCATACGACTTGCAGTTTGATTAGCCAGGCCAAGCACCGAACTGCCGAGTTGAACCATCAAACCGTATTTAGATCTGACCGTTAACCATTAAGGAAATTATATTATCTATTGGATTAAAGTATATAAAGGCTAGCTAAAGTATTCACATTACAAGTTTTACTCTCATATCTCAACTCAAGCGATAGAAAAGTACTATAAAGAAACCCTCGGCACCCTCGACTTATTCATCTTCAAAGCTGGGAGTTAAAATCAAACCAGGATGGAAAATAATTATGCCCTGTAGCAGCAATGAGTTTGTCTTTATAGGTGATTATGGGTGGATTGTTTTGATCTTGGTTTGGTCTTGAACGGCCTCACCCATTCCTTCGACATGTGGCAGACACCTCGGCAGCAAGGACACCAGCTGGAGCCCACACCGAGATAGCACGCGCCACATAGGTACAGCGACCTGGCAATTGCACCAGATCGGGTCGCCAGATTCCCAGCATATTCTCCCTCATCGCCGACCCGAGAGATCCTCCATGCGACCTATGCGCGTGTCAGGTCGACATCTCCGCCGCATGGGCGACCTGACCGCACACGGGGCCGACCTCGATGTAACCCCGACCTGTCCGGCCTGCGCACGTGGCTGGACTGTATTGGACATGGGGAAGGCACAGCCCTGCCATTACAGAAGTCTGCTCCACTTTCCTACTTCCTGACAGGAAAGTACAAGGACCACCGCACGGTGAGCAGCCACGATCTCCTGAGCCCGCTGCCGCCACCTACAGACACTAGGAGACAAAGAATTGCACAGGTTTGGTCTCCCCACGGTCTCCTCTCCATGATCAGAAACCACCCTCCGCCAGCCTATAAATACAGAGGTATGGACTCACTCCAAAAGGATGGAAAAACTTGATCACTAGCACATACCCTTGCACTTCTAAACTCATGCTCATTATCATTGGCCTTCATTCACAGACCAAGATCTGTGAATCAGGCCCTTCCATAACCCAGTTTACTGATTCTTACACCGGAGGGTTTTAGCTGGGTAACCCCCAGCTCCCCTAACGGTGCTTTCACTTGTTCTCAGGCCACTGTTCCATTCTTTTCTCTCAAGATCACCGGAGAAAAGTCCAGCAACATTCAGCCAGTATCCAGATAGACTACACACGCGGCACCTACGTGGAACCTACGTGGTCACCGTCTACTTTTGGCGTGATCAGGTCTGTCGCGAGGTTTCTTCAAACTTGGGTTTAATTCTGTAGATATGTTTGGATTAGAAGCGATTTAGTTTGATGATGCTTCACCCGATGCCAAATTTTGGGGGTTGTTGTCGAAGGGAGGGGAGTTCATTGAGAGAACCGCAACTGCAACTAAATCACGAGATCGAACCGTAAAATTGAGCCGAACCGAATTGAGTCGTCGTTCAGTTCGGGTCAAGACTTTGAATAATTCGGTTCAGTTTAATATTTTACAAATTGATAATATGTAGTTTTAGTTTGTATTTTGTCTCAAATCGAAACAAAGCGAACCATTTACACCCTTGATATAAAGTACTCCATAACAATCTATAAGATCTTATAGTAGTAAGAGAGAATATAATTTTTGCTTTCAAAGTTGTAGAACCCCCGACATGGCATATACATCAGGACTATTAAATATATTTTCTCTAAATAAAGATTGTGGATGCTTATGCTTTTGTTAGGGGATAGAATGGAAATGGAAATTGAGAAATCCTATTGACCCATAATGAGATTCTCAGTAATGAGATTATATATATATATAATGAGATTTTCAGTAATGAGATTATATATATATATATATATATATATTTGAAAGCTACGACTGCATGAATCGAACTCGTTTCTTTTAAGTTTTGAAGGACAACCCTCAGTACCGCTTGACTTCTGGCCAATTGATTGATTTTTTATACTCCCTTCGTTCCACTCAAAGAGTCCACGTTTGAAAAGTCTACTTATTAAGTGATATTTAATATCATTGAAGTTGATTATAATTACAAAAATATTTAAACACAACCAAAATAATTACCACACAACTGGAGGGTAAAGATAAAAAATTATGAAAATTGTAAACATAATTTTTTTAAAAGTGGACTCTTTAAGTGAAATATCTCAAAATAATATAGTGGACTCTTTGCCTGAAACGAAGGGAGTATTTTATATGCAAGTGTTTGGCGGGGAGAGAGAGAGAAAGAGAGAATATAGTACTAATTTTAAGAAATGAATTAATTAAGGCAAGAAAATATTTACATTTAATGCTTCCAATCGACCTACTCTATGGAGATGGATGAGATACCCATTCTACCTTAGGACATGGAAATCTCAGTCGCGGAGCATTAGAGCATCCACAACAATAACTCTTTATACCACTCTCTAAACATTACGTTTTCTGTTTAAGTTTTATTTTTTAACACTCTAAAAATAAATTCACTCCAACAATAACTTTCTATATAACCCTCTAAAAATTAAATTTCTTTCATCTCAACTAACAAACCTAACTATCATTCTATTTTTATTTTATTTTTCTAGCACAATCGGAATGAAATATTTTAAATTTTATATTCTATAAAGATTATAGTACTTATATTTTAATAATTTCAATTTCAATTTTAATAATCTAAAACACATATGTGACAAAACTAATAATTTAGCTACAACCATCATTAAATTTCTTCATTTTTAATAATATATTTAATTCTTTTTAATACTCCTACATTAGATCCAAAATATTAATAGAGAAGGGAACAAATCTTTCTTTATGTGTGTGAAAGTGAGGGGCGAGGAAGAAAGAGAAAAGAAATGGAGAAGGACAAGCAGGAGACACCCCCAAAAATGTTACTATTCATGTTAAAAGGCTCTCTATATTTTGGGGGTTAATTAGTTAGTTTGAGAGATAGGGGGTGATATAGAATGTCCACTGTAGGCTCCAAAGTAATTAAATATCTCTAAACTAAGGATAGAGGGTAGTTTGGGGAGTGCCACTGTGGTTGCTCTAAGAGCTGGGGCAGACATGGCAAATAGGTGGGGTGAGGCATTGCAAACCCTTATTTTCGTTGGGTTTTTATTTCTTTGTTTTTCGGTTTTTTTTTTTTTCAGTTGTAAATTTAAGGGATTTATTGTCAATTTTTGATTCTAAAAGGGGTATCTTGTAAATACTATGATGAAAACTTTTTGTTGGTTAAATTTGTTTTGAAATGAGAACATATATATATATATATATATATATATATATATACACATCTATTTAAATGTATAATAATGTACATATATATATATATATATGTATATATATATACACATCTATTTAAATGTATAATAATGTACATATATATATATATATTATATATATATGTACATTATTATACATATTATATAATATGTATATGTACATATATATATATATATATATTTAAATGTATATATATATATGTATACATATATATATGTATATATATGTATACATATAATATGTATATACATATACACATATTTGTATATATACATATATACAAATATGTTTATATGTATATATATTTGTATATATGTATATACATGTATGTATGTATATACATGTATATAAACATATAATATATATATATAATATGTATATACATATAATATACATATAATATGTATATATATGTATATAATATGTATATATATATGTATATATATATATATAATATTTATATAATATGTATATATATATAATATGTATGTATATATATGTATATATATATTATATACATATGTATATATATGTATATATATATTATATACATATGTATATATATATACATATTATATACATATAATATGTATACATATATATACATATTATATGTATATAATATGTATATATATATACATATGTATATATACATATATATACATGTATATATATGTATATATAATATGTATATATGTATGTATATATATATATATATATATATATATACAAATATGTATATTATATGCATTGATATATACATATATACATACATACTTATATATGCATTGATATATGCATATATACTTATATATGCATTGATACATGCATATATACTTATATAAGTATATATGTATATATGTATACATATGTACATATATATATATATATATATCTTAGCAATTAATTTTTGATCTAATTGTTAATATTAATAGTAACCATTGATGGTTAGTGAGATGTAGTAACCATTGAATACTCTCCCATATATATATATTTATATATATATATATGTGTGTGTGTGTGTGTGTGTTTGAATTTCTATACTCTATCCGTTCCTAAATTATTATCTTATTTGATCCGACACATATATTAAGAAAATATAATTGACTTGATTATTAATATTAATATAATATATTGTTTTCTTTAATGTTTATGTGTATGTGGCCTATAAATATAATTAAAGTAGGAAGAAAAAGTAAGAATAAAATAATGAAAGTAATGTATTAAAAAAGAAAGTTTCAAATAAGATAATTATTTAAGAATGAACAAAAATTAAAAAAAAAAATTTAGGGACCGAGGGAGTATGTGTTTTTGAATGTGTGTGTGAACGTGGTCGGGGGTGGGGTTTGGGGAGGGGGATTGTCATTATTCTTATTATACAAGCCCGTGATGTGGGATTAGATTTGCAACTATAACCACTTTGCATGCTCTAATTTTTTATTAGTCTTAATTCAATATAGTGTTTTGCAGTTGTTTAACACTCCTTCCCTTTCAAATAAAAAGTTTATTGTGTTTTCTTAACGTTTTTAAAAAAAAGTGTCTACGCTCTAATATATATATATTTTTTAAAGTTTTCTTTACCATTTTATTTTTAAGTTTATTTTCACTTTAATTGATGAACCCCACTCTCAAAATCCTTGGAAAATATCCTAATATTTATAAACATGACATTCTTTTAAAAACGGAGAGATCGAGTAGTAAATTATAGGAAGACTTTGAAGTCCCTGAATCGAGCAGTCGTGGCAAGTGAAAAAAAAAATCGTATGATGGATGATTTTCGACTATCCTTATTCGTGAAATCTCTTTGTGCTAGTTATTATTTGACTTGATTTGAGATACTATTATTATAAGAAAATATATAATGATTCCGAAGCATCACGTGATATATCAACGTGGGTGCATCATGACCAATAACAACATATTATCGTGCCAGTGTCCACTTTGGGACAATAGTGTGTCGTTGTTGGTCGTCGTGCACCACATAAGCATGTCAGATGGTGCTCCAGGATCATGAAATATTTCCTCCTAATTACTATGTAATTTAATTTAGATAACTCTTGTCTTGTACTAATTGGAATTATTGAGTAATTTAGACTTTATTTAATTTTAAATATTTTATTTTGGACTTGATAAGTATGTTTAACAATATTTTCTACAAAAATATTACATACTTAAAGGTTCAAATGTATTGAATTAGGGTCAATTACGGGCCGGTCCCTTTTTAAAAGTTTGTAATCGCTCCAGTCCACTCATCTTTTTTAAAAACTGGAAAAAGGCATTTTTGGGGCGAAAAGACAATTATGCCATTAATGAAAGAAAAACACGCGCGCTTCAGTAACCCAAGGCATCGCGATGCACCAAATTGTTGCATCGCGATGCACCAAATTGTTGCATCGCGATGAATGATGTCTCCATCGCGATGCATGATGTCTGTATCGCGATAAATGATGTCTGCATCGCGATGAATGACTTCTGCATCGCGATGCATAAATCAGAGATCGCGATGCAGAAGTCAAGTGTAACCCACATGTAATTTTGTAAAGAATCGCGATGCAAGGTTTCTGAATCGCGATGCATGGTTTCTGAATCGCGATGCACGATGTCTGCATCGCGATGCATGGTTTCTGAATCGCGATGCAAGGTCGAACCCCGTTGCGTTGCCCAGCATACTGCGATTGACGAATTAAATCAGTCCAAGAACATCTTCCTATGTTTTCGGACAGCATTGTCAAACTTGATTTGAAGATCAAAAATAATATTTTTTGGTAAAAAATTGTGCACAAATATAGTACTAAGTTAGGATAATAATATGAAATTGATTTTAAACAAATTCGAAGTTTAAAACAGAGATTTAAGTGGCCAAAACAGCTCAAGAACAAAGAAAAACGGGATTAACTCAAAAAATTTAAATTTGATCAAATTAGTGTTTTATGCATGAAAATTGATACCCAAACATGAGAAAAGACTATATTAACAACATGGAATCATTTATACATCAATTTAAATTTCAAATCTGAAGCAACGATGTTGTTGAGGGTATTTTAGGAAGAAAATTTTTAAAATGCCTTTTAGCGGTTAAAAAAAAAAGGGTGTACTGGAGAGAAAAAATATTTGGAAAAGTGGACCGGCCAGCAATTTATCCATTGAATTAGATGCAAAGCTTGTTGCTTATAAGATAAAATCGTCATTGTTGACAAAATATTCAGATATAAAAAATAAGTTAACAATACTTAGATATAAAAAATAAGTTTTTTGAAATAGTACTCTAAACGTATTTTAAAAAATAAAATTGTTAGGTTTACAACTATTTTTACAACTATTGCTACAACTAAGTCTTGATGAAAGACAAATGTGTTTTAGAGAAAGACAACTTTGCCCATCATTAAGGCTTAGTTGTAACAATAGTTGTAGAATGAGTTGTAAACCTAGCAAAATTGATATATATATATATATATACAAATATATATGTATGTATATATATATATATATATATATATATATATATATATATATATAAACAAGTAAATTTCTTAAATAAGACATGTATGGTAAATAATAGTAAATGGAGTATTAATCATAAGATTGAATGGAAAATCAAAGAGACGAAAATGATGACAATCAAGCATTAATCATCAAAAGAGCTAACAAAAAACAAAAATTCATAGCTAGAATACCATCGGAGCACATAATAGAGATAGATAAGAAGCTAGGACCGAAGACGTACCTGAAGTTGCGTCGCAAGTAGAGGTAAGAGATGCACGAGCTTCTATACGCAAGCTAGTAGCTCAAGTGGTACTCATTCCCCACAATCTTTGTACTTAACCTGTAGGTCATAGGTTCAAATTCCCAAGTGTGATTCAGGGAGTGAGGGAGGGTAAAAAAAACTCACTACCATGGAGTGGGAAGACCCCTGTAAGCATGACCGACTTTCGACCAAGTTCCGAATCCCTAAGTGTGATTCAGGGAGTGAGGGAGGGTAAAAAAAACCCACTACCATGGAGTGGGAAGACCCCTGTAAGCATGACCAACTTTCGATCAATCTCGGAACGATTATGTCTCATCACATACCTTCCTAAACTATAAGAGTCTCAACCTAAGCTTCCCAAATTGTAAACAAACCTTCTTAAACAACAAATGCTCATACCTCTTAGAATTTTAATTTAGTTGAGCAAGAGGCTAATTCGGGTTTAAACACACCTATTAATAAACTTGCATCCATTCTCTTATTTCCTCCTCTTGATTATTTTGTTTTTTGTAAAATATATATTTTTTTGTTACAATATTTTTTTAGACTACCATTCCAGAAATTTTGGGTTCCCCATTGGCATAGAGTACCTTCCTACAAATATAGGTACCAAACATAAAAATGAAAAAGAATACGAACGAGAATCTCATTCTCCCTCTCCTCTTTATTCCTTGTATCCAAACGTAACCTTGTATTTTGGAATTGAGGGAGTATTTAGATTATGTTTATATGCTTAATTTCAGAGCTCAGAATTAAAATTAGAATAATAATTTGAATTCAATGAAGCTCAAATTATTCATTCAATTTCAATTCTAAAGCTTGACATTGAGTAGCCAAACACATCCTTGAAGTAATTGAATCAAGTAAATTCTAAAATAAGAAAAGTTTATCTTACAAAATAGGCACTTCACTAATAACATCAAGAAAACAATACTATCTTCGTCCCAAAATAATTTTTGTTTTAACAAAAAAAAAATTGTCTCAAAATAAATGTCGTTTTAGGATTTCAAGAAACATTTATCCATATTCTACCAAAACTATCCTTTTTTATTACTCTCATTAAAAATGGTTGTTAAGAGGAAAGGAAAAAAAATATTTATACAACTTTTCTATAATAAATAAACTTAAATAAGGGAGAATCGGTCTTTATGTATTATGTAAACTTCCTTAATCTGTGTGCAATTTGCTAAAATGACAATTATTTTTGGATAGAGATAGTACTGAACTCTTTTCCAAAGAAGATCGAGATTAGGAATCTCTTAATATCTGTGTTTTTTTAATTCGTTAATTTAAAAAATAATATTTTTTATAGCAAATTTGATACTTTTCATAACAAATTTTGCATCTTTATTTTATTTTTTGGTTTTTTTATTTTGTGATTTCTCAAGTTATTCACAGCCAGAATACTTAAGACTCGTGATTCAAATTCGAGACTTATGGTTAAGTTAAAATAGTCCCTTATCAGCAGCTATTTATGCGCTTTGTATTAAGTTTCGTACTTCTAATATATTGTATTTTCATTTCAAAAATAATACTATATTATATTTATTTTTCACAATTGGATGAAAGTGTCATTAATATGTTAACCACTAGACATATAAATTTGCTAGTAGGTGTTGTTCTAACTTAACTATAGGTCTCGGTTCGAGTCATAAAAATGCAGTTGCGTTAAACTTAATAGGGAAATGTGTTTGTGGTCCTAGCTTGTTAGGGAAAGTTTTATCGCCCTTGTGGTCCTACTTAGTTTTGGAATTGTTTTTAAGCGTTGAGTAGGTCTTTTGTGACACTGCCTTACGGATCCTAATTCGTAAGACGGAGCCCCACTCTTACACAGCTCAGTTCACCGACAGATGATAGGTTGGGTCAAAGATATTCATGTTACAAAAAATACCCGTAAGATAATTTTTTATAAATTTTTGCCTTAAGCCTTTGGGTTTAGGAATACCTTAGAAAAACCAAAAAATAAATAATATGCCATTAATGTGTTGGCTTATTATAGTCCGTCAAATAGCCTAAGGAGTAGTTATTTATTTATTTATTGAAAAGTCAGCATAGGATAATATCAAATTACTATTTAATAAATTAACATTTATTATATTTTATGTCTCAATCATTGACATGATATTAAGATTACTATCAATAAAAACTTTTAAAATTTCGTAATAACTAGCAAATTTTTATAAATTCTTGATCAAAATTTAATCAAGTTGATAATTTTTTTTTTTCTAAAAGTAGAACTAAATTTTAATTTTTTTTTGGAATAGAGAAGTATTTAATGTTGAAAAGAATAATGCTAGAGACACTTAATGAGTATCAAATTTTGTACATAAAATAACATGACATCTTATGTATTACTCCATTCGTTTCATCCAACGAGTCCACATTTGAAAAATCTAATAATTAAAGATACATAATGAGTATTCAACTTGAGCATATACACAAATATTTGTAGATGGCCGGTCAAGATGTTTATAGCATATATTGTGGGTAAAGTTAAAAATTTTATGAAAATTAAAGGCATAATTTTTTTAAGTAAACTCTATAAATAGAATATCTCAAAATAAAATAATGAACTCTTAACCTGAAACGGAAAGAATATCTTATTAACTTCACACATATAATATCACATTATTTCATATATATAATATAGTAGTCATTAAGTATTTCTAGCATTATTTAGAAAAAATTAAAGAACCCCTAGAAGAAAAAAGGATGTGAGGTAGGCCCGGTGAGGAACCAGATTCAAATTTCTATCTTTACTTTTTTTTTTTTTTCATCCAATCTTAGCCCTATTGGCCCGCTTATTTTATATAATTAAAGTAGAAAGAAAAAATAAAAAAAATAAGAGTAAAATAATAAAATTATTGTACTAAAAATAAAACTTTTAAGTAAGACAATTATTTTGAAACAGACAAAAAATAAAAATAAAAATAATTTAGGGACGGATGGAGCATGATGTATATGTATAAGATTTAATGGGACATAGGGTGTGACATGGGTGAAATATAATATTTGAATCCATGAGGAAGCAAGTTAGTGTCGGGGATACAAATTTTCTATTATACTTTCTAACTCATTAAATATTAGTCGTTAGTGTCGGGGATACAAATTTTCTATTATACTTTCTAACTCATTAAATATTAGTTTTACGCAGGTTTATGTAATTTTTTTTTAAAGAAATTGGGTAAAATAATCAAAATATGTATAAAATTATAATTTAATGAAACAAGATGTGACCGAAAATTTGAAGCAGCGGGTCGGACAACCCAGAATCCTGTTGTTTGACAGCCACGAATCTAGCCGGCCGTTTAAAACTTAAAAAACAAAACCAAGTAAAGTGATGAAGAACCAAAGAGTACAGTTCATATTTTCCAAGGACGTCTCATTCTCTCTCTACTTTCCCACCACCACGGGGGGACTGAGGTCACGTGTTCGTAGTGACGTGGCAACCACTAAAGAGAATCCTTTTCCCTCTCACTCCCTTGTCGACAATGAAAACGACGCTCGCCTCCCCGCTGTTCTCTCTCTCTCTCTCTCTCTCTCTCTAACTTTCTCTCTCATCCCCTCACTCACTCCTGTCTTCAAGTTTTTCTTTATATATACATCTGTATCTCTCTTGAATCTCTCAAGTTACAACTTTCCTTTCTTTGATTCGCTTCTGCCTTTCTAGGGATCTCCGTTCCTGCTTTCTCTCTCTCACCGGTAATCTCTCCCTCTCTCTCTCAATCTCTCCAGCAGCATTGTGTTCCGATACGTGTTTTTGAATCGAATTGAGCTAATTTTGATTTTTGTGTGTGTGGATTAGGATTAGATTTCGTGCGGCGGCGTTACGACGGCTGTGAGTTAAATTTAAAAAATCAGGTGAGATGTCGAAAGCAGGGGCTCTGGATCTTGCAACTGGCCTCGGCGGCAAGATTGACAAGGAGGACGTTCTCTCCGCTGTTGACAAGTACGCAAATTGAAATTTCCATTCATTCATTCATTCATGCATTTATTTTACTATTTGTAGAATTTGTGTATGATATCTCTCTCTCTCTCTCTCTCTCTATACTGCTAGGAATCTCAATGTCATTTCAAACAATTTTGAATCTCCAATGAATGAATGAATGATGTCACAACTATTAAATTTTGAATATGACATAGTCTAAACAAAAAAAAATAATAATAATAAAAACAAATAAAACAAATTTATTATGGTTCGACTCCGGCATTTTTGCTCTATGTTAGTAGGAGTATTAATTATGATAATGATTCGTCTGGCGGTGTGGGTCTGACATTTTATACTCGGATCAATGATGCATTTGTAGTGTGGGGACTGAGTTTTTGTATATTAAATCATACTACTATAATAGCTACAAGTATGGCGCAAGAGGTTAATTGGTATAAAAATTATTTATTTTCCAAATATTTTGATCATATCGGCGTGTCACACACATCATATTTGGTTTTTGGAGTATTGTTTTTCTTCAGCCTCGATCGATCATGTGATTAGTTGGTCCATAGGTCTTATGTACAACGGAGGTACCACATGCTATGCTATGACACATCACCTGAGATTCCAATTTTTTGATCACTCTTTTGGATATCTGCATGGGATATTATATTAATACTTTTTTTTTTCTTCTTTTTCTATTAGTGATGCTTCATTTTCACTCTTTCTCTCTAGAGTGATGTCCATATCTTTGTCAATCACTTAAATGATTCACTTAAATGTCCGGACCAACTAATCACATGATGGATATATATATCCATCATGTGATTAGTTGGTCTGTGAGTCTACAAACAAAGACCCAGCGTGAGGAATCACATGCTATGACACCAAATGGGATTCCAATAGTTTATACTAACTTTTGGATCTCTGCATGGCATATTATTATTTTATCTTATTTTTTCTCTTTCTATCTAGATGCTTCAGTTTCACTCTTCCTTTGAGCTGAACTCTGAAGTGATGTCCATATCTTTGCCAAACATTTAAAAAATTTTCTTTTTCAATTTGATACCTTGGCAACAAAATCTGTCAATATTAAGTGAATTATATATTCTTCTGAAATTACAATGTTATCTTATCGGTAGATTTGGTTTGTGAGGTGTTAGTGAAGGTGCAAAGCTAGGTATAACAAATTATTAGTAGAGGATAAATGGTCCTTGCACATCATGATTCAGCCTTTATGATATTAGTGGTTTGGTGTCATATCAGAATCCATAGACTTGTTATAGAGGGCCTGTGCACGAGTTTGTGAGACTAATTTCTCCTTCTTCCAGTCTTTTAAATTTTGTTAAGATTATCAACATTTTTACTCTGCCTTCGTTCTATAGCTTCATAAGTCGGGTTGCTTACGCAGTAGTTTCATTGCAATAAGTTGTTAGGCTGCATGAGTTGTGTTTGATGAAAATCTTTCCATAGAACACAGCATGTGCTACTTTTGTATGCATATATGCTAAAAATTGGACACCCAATAACGTGTTCTTTGCCTCCTCTCCATTTGCCCAAAAGTGGCTTTAGTGCTTTGCTGCCGTATTTTCCATTAAATGCCACTATTTGTTGAATTGAAAATTCTTCTGTTGTTTTGTAGAATAACATATTAAGACTAAGGAAAGTATCTGAGCTGTATAAAGTTTTGTACTCGTGAAAGCAATTCTCCCAAGCAACTCTGAATACCTATGTTTTTGAACGACTTCACTTGCTCCGTTCTTGGTCTTCTTGCTGTTCTTGAGATTCTTTATATTTCTGGTTGTGGTTTGACTTTTGGTGTATCAAATCAGGTATGAGAAGTACCATGTCTGTTATGGTGGTGAAGAGGAAGACAGAAAGGCTAACTACACGGACATGGTAAGAATATATGTTTTCTTTGTGTTGGCTCTTGTCTAGGGGAAAGGAGATAATATTGGGGAAAACAGTTATTCATTTGGCAAAATAGGAGCTGAAAACACATTAATGAAGGCCAACTGACCACATGGATGTGCCATATGAGAAGCCCAAGTTTCAGTATTTTCTTCCTCGTTTGTTTTAACAAAAAAATCCAACATCATTTGTTCTACTTTTGCTTTTCACACCCAAAACTTTTTGTTCAGAATGTGAACTCTTTGTTCCTTAAGTGCAACTACTTTACCTTCATCTTTGTTTCCACAAAATTTAAAATTTTGCAGAAACAGTGCATCGCTTGCGTGGCATGATCTTGATGTTCCTTAATTGTTGACAGTGTCTTCTTGGCCATGGAGATCCTCTATTTTCCATAAAAGGAAGACAACCTACGCTTCTTTTCTACTTTACATCTACATCATTTTATCAGCAATATCCTCGATTATGACACATGGCACATGCTATCATATCTGAGCTATTGTGTACGCATATTGAGTCAATTCTGTGAATATTGAAGGTTCCATTTCCATAGCATCCTGTGCATTAATTTTATGACCAAGTAGACAGAAATTTAATTGCTTAGAAATAATGCAGCAGTTCAGCGATTTGCATTTGGATGGGACCTGTGATATTACATAAATATTACAAGTTCACAGACTTTAAGCTATTAGGTGGAGCTAAAAAATAATATTATTTTTGCATCAAAGTTTCATCACTCCAGCTTTTTCTAATATTACAATGTAAAGGATCCTGCCATAACAATATTTATGTTGTTCGAATTTACCAACCATGTTCATGACATCCATAAGATTGTCTAATTGTTTCAGGTTAATAAATATTATGATCTTGTTACAAGCTTCTACGAATATGGCTGGGGAGAGTCATTCCATTTTGCGCCAAGGTCAATTCTACCATCTTTACATGACTCCAAACCTTTCCTATTCTTTAAATGATTCTGTTATCTCTGTGCAATGTTGTGTTGCGTTTTATACTCTGTTATGTATTCTTACCACTGAAAACTAAAAATTAAAAGTCTAAGCATGAGTATTTTTGCTCTTGCAGGTGGAAAGGGGAGTCTCTTCGAGAGAGCATCAAGCGACATGAGCACTTCCTTGCTTTACAACTCGGCCTAAAACCTGGACAAAAGGTTTCGGTTTTTAGTTATGGCCCAATACAATATTGAGAAAGTGCTAAACTGTTAAGTGTTTGCTTCAAATTATAACTTGAAATCTCTGCTGTCTCTGTAGGTGTTAGATGTAGGATGCGGTATTGGTGGACCTTTGAGGGAAATTTCTCGATTTAGGTACATGGCTCATATTTAATTCTATTGTGCTTGGAGGTGGTCTTTTCGTTCTATTGATGTTGATCTAATTACTAAATATACTCAGGCTAAATGGACATTTACATATACAGTCGTCCCTCAACTAATTAAAAATTTGGGGCGAATGAAAAATGATTAATTATTAAGAGTATGGATTATCAAATTTTCTAATATTTTCATTACCTAAAGGTTCAAAAACAATATTTTACAAGATGACAAGAAGACATGCATATTTGTAAGAAATGACACTAATTTAATTGTTTTCGGTCTTTTTTACAAATATCCTATACTAAAGTTTACTTGATGCTTGAAAAGCTTCTTATTATCCCAATCTACGCTCTAGTATACATGTGTAGGTTGCGCCTCTTGAGCTAGCTTAGAACTTAGCACGTTTTCAAAATGAATAAGAAAATTGTAGCTTGTGAAGTTATCATTTTATTATTAAGAAGAATCTGAATAAGCCCTATGACTTTCTTAGTTAATTATTCCTTCAAGGATGAATTTCTCTTGAATAAATTTGACAAGTTGATTTTATCTTCAGTTCTAAAAATGACTTTTAATTTGTGAGTATAATTTTTTCCTTATATATCATGTATTAAGCAACAATTTTTATGTTGTAGTGGTATATATGATAAGGAATGGTAGATATTTTAAAGAAAATTAAACTATGGATGTTTTTATGGACTATATTGGAAAAACTTACATGTAGGACTAGCCTCTATATATTCCCTCTAATAGTTAATACTACCACATTATATTTTTCAAAAATTAATAAATACAAAGTAAATGAATTATTAATTATCTACTATGGAATGAATTTGGGTCATTAAAAAAAAAATTATTAGTAGAGTATATATTAACTTATTCAATACTTCCTCTGTCCCAAAAAATAGGCCCATTTTACAAGTCAAACTTTTTAAGATCGTAGCTTTACTTATTTGTACCTCCTTTGGATTGCACAATGAATATATCTTTTTTTGAAAATGGGACTATGTTTTTGGGACATACCAAAGGGGAAAGTGAGATTATTTTTTTGGGACGGAGGGAGTATTAGTTATCGGAGGGTTTTATATGCATATAAAACATGCTTCAACATGTTTAGAATCCTTTTCAACGATTGGAGGGGATGTAAACCTGATCTTACTTCTACACTATAAAGTGACATAGAGGCTACATAAATAGTGTCAACTTGGATATGAACTAGTGCTTGAACTGTGCATAGGAGCAACGTATGGTAGGGGCTAAATAGGCTTCAAGAACCATACCTCTATGGAGGCTTTTACACCAAAACCTCTTTAATAACCAGTTGAGGTTGAATGCTGTTGTACAAGCTTTTTGACACATATTTGTTCGCTTGGTCATTCCGCTGATATAATCTAGTGGCAAACCAGCCTCTTTTCCCTATATATATAAACCCTTGATCCTCCTTTTCTTAGTACAAGTGAAATATGCCACATGCGATGCATGTGTTTTTTTTTCCTTATAAGTTTTTTATTTGCTATTTGTGTTTTTGAATTGTCATTGGGTAGGTAGTCATGAGTAGGTATTATTTGGATTTGGGGAAAGTTGGTTAGTTATTCCTAAATTATAGAAGACACCTTATTTAGAAGTTGGTAATTATAATTGAGGCATAGTGGTAGTTTTGGAAGTTTGAAAAAGCACAACCGGAGCTTCATTTTGACCCCTTATCGTTTCTTAATAGTAATATATATATATATTTATATTTATATATATATATATATATATATATATTTATATATATGTCATTGCCCTGGATCGTTGTGCAGTAGTGTATTCTGCTATCTTTACTCCAGCCATTAGACTTGTATTCTTCAACCCTACAGGTGGACTAGAAGTAACTCTGAAATGACAGAGGTCAAATAGATATAGATCACTCCAGTTTAGGCGCTTGATAACTACTCAATCATGAGCTCTAGCATCTCTCCTTGATTATGTTAGGTGTGCTTGCAGTACTCTGGTTGGTGGGCTAGAGGCATAATTTGAACTGACATGGAATGTAAGATAGTCCAGCGTAAAAATAAAATAGAAAAAGAAAAGAAAAGAGAAGCTTACCACTTTCGTCCATAGGGTGGCTGTCACTCAGCTCAATTAGTTTTGTGACATAAAAGCTAGGTGCCATTATGGGAGCTTTAGGAATTTGGATTTAGATATGCTAAGAGGTTTGAGACTCAAGAGTAATCCTTCATTGACACATTTTACTTCTCTTTTTCTATCTTGGGTTTTTCCTTTTGAGATGGGCATCTTGTTCCCCTCGTTGTAAGGGCCATGATAAGTACTAGGGCCCTCAGCCACCTGGACTGAGAAGATGCCCAGGTTAATATGAAAGCTCATGGAATCCTGGTTTATGTTTATAAAGAGAAATGCTTCCCCTTGGTGTTGGCCATGGTTTTCTAGTTTTCTCCCCCATTCCTGTCCATTTTATTTTTATCAAATCTGTTTGAGCCTCATACTTTTCATATTAACCTTTCCCAAGGTCGTTGCTGAGCAGAAGGTCATGTTAGTCAAGTGAGTAGATATTGATTCCTTCCTTCAGATTAAATGAAGGAAGATGGAGAAGATTGGTCCCAACCAATTGTCATCCACTCTTATGTTAACATGACAATTAGATTGCCTCAATCTTAAACAAATAACATTAAACTTGACTTAGTTTCACTTATTTGTTTCCTTTTTCTCTCTTTTTTTTAGTTACTTTTATTGTGTTAAACAAACATCGGATAATGTTTTTTTGACAAATTCTCGAACAGTTAAACAAGCAACCGTTTTTTATATTCTGGAAGTGATTCTCCTTGACAAAAAGGAGCCTAAAATAATCTTTTTGTTTCCTTAAAAAATATTATGTAGCCTAGGTACCTATGCATAAGATTGTTGCCTTCTTATTCCCTTTCTAAGAAAGCAAGAAAAGGAAATTGTAGTTGCCAAAAGGGAAAAAGCCTATAAACATGACTTTACGGATCTTTTTCAATTTCTAGTTGCCTTACTTGCTATATATATATATATATATATATATATATATATATTGTCTGTTATTTCTCAAGTGTACGTGATTTTAAGAAATTTGTTATTTATTATGTTGTTTTTTATGAATTAGCTCTCTCAGTATCTGACCTTTATCTTTACATCTGGCAGTTCCACTTCAATTACAGGCCTGAACAACAACGAATATCAGATATCAAGAGGAAAGGTAAATATTTTCTTACCTGTTTGTGGTCCATCTGCAACAGATGGCACACCTTCCTGCACGACAAACAGATAGATTAGGTTTGTTTGTGATATTTCTGCTCGGTATACAGATGACTTTTCAAGTGTGTTTGATTAGAATAGATTAGTTATGCCATGTTTCGGAGAATTTTCAGATTTCTCTTTTATGTTTGAAGTTAGAAGCTTCAAGAGTTCCACCTTCACTCCTAGGTCCCAGTTTTGGTAGATGATTTACACATAGCTTACCTCCATGCCCTTTTGTACATACTGCCAACGGTTGGCAGCCCAGTAGCTAGTTTCTGTGGGAGATTGTAATGCAGATCCCACAGTGTGTATTCCACACAAAATTTACCTGACGCCTTTTGATTTTGAATTAAAACAAATTTAGGTTGAGCTTGAACTAGCACAAGGAACTCCATATCTATTCGAAGGTTTGGATACAATGCTCCCAAAACTGACCTAAGGGTTTTGGAAACTAGGATAATTCCCCTCTACTATAGGCTGGATGGTTTCCAAAGGGTGATTCTTTTGCTGACTACATTGGATTCATTCTTCCCTTTAAACTTGAACTTATATGGAAAAGGATCACATCAGATGACATTGATTGAACTTGGAAGTGCAAATTATCTTCTAGCTTGCTGCTAATCGTTTTGTTTTTTTAGTGCTATTTTTTCAATGTTTCTTTGCTCTCTACAGGTTTTGAACCGTGTTGCAGGAGTGGACAGAACTTGCGACTTCACAAAAGTTAGTTGCTTTTTGAAATTAGTATCAGTACATATTTGGTTTTGATTTCCTTTTATTTCTTAGTTTTTATTTTTGAATAACTTCTTAGCCATGATGTTGCAGGCTGATTTCATGAAAATGCCATTTCCAGACAACAGTTTTGACGCAGTGTACGCGATCGAGGCTACCTGCCATGCTCCTGATGCGGTATGTACATTACACCATTCTTGCTTTGAACGATTAGACATCCTTTAGTTGTCTGAAATATTCTCTTAAAACCTTTTCATTTTCTCTTAAAACTCTCTCTCTCTCTCTCTCTCCACACCTGGTTTCGTGATGGCTATTATGACTTGACTTATATGTCTGCCTCTAGGTTGGATGCTATAAAGAGATATACAGAGTCTTGAAGCCTGGTCAGTGCTTTGCTGCATATGAATGGTGCATGACTGATTCATTTGACCCCAATAACCAAGATCACCAAAAAATCAAGGTCTTTTCATCGCATAAAAAGTTACTTTTAGCTCCCATCATTCTTCGATGCTTGTTGTAATAAAAAAGTTTTATGGACACAGGCAGAAATTGAGATTGGTGATGGCCTCCCTGACATTAGGTTGACTAAACAATGTCTTGAAGCTCTGAAAACAGCTGGGTTTGAAGTAAGTAGTAAATGCTAATATTAAAACTGAATCTCTTTTTTTCTGACTTGGTTGAACTCAAATGTGTCTATGGAAAAAATTGACCCTTTCTTTGTCTATCAAAAGGTTGTATGGGAGAAAGATCTTGTAGTGGACTCACCCCTGCCTTGGTACTTACCTCTAGATACAAGTCACTTCTCACTCAGTAGTTTCCGGTTAACAGCTATTGGACGTTTTTGTACCAAGAACATGGTAAGATGTGTGTATATGCTTCTCGGTTTCGTGCTGTATCATATGATCAGCATTACACATATATTATACTTTTAGATTTCAATGAATTTGAATTTTTTTCCAATTTTCTGTTGTCATATGTTTGTGAATCAGTTTAAGTAGTGCTTCATTTTGTTCTTTGTAGGTCAGGGCTCTAGAATACGTTGGACTTGCCCCAAAGGGTAGTCAAAGGGTTCAATTATTCTTAGAGAAAGCTGCGGAAGGGCTTGTTGCTGGTGGGAAGTAAGTACTACGTATTGTATACTCGACCTTATTGCCCTCTCTAGTACTCCTAACCTTCTAGAGTCGTTTGCTTAATTTTTGTATGGGCATGTGTGACTTCTAGTACCGATGCTTCATAGGTCTATAATCATCACTAGCAGTAAATTTCGGGCTGACCATCATCTTATAAACTAGAATTTTGATATCCGTAGAACCCCTCAATCAGCCACGGAAATAAATGAGGTTCTATCATCTCAAATCACTTTCTTTTATGTAAACATGACCCTTTTTTTCTTCTATTAATGTTATAAAAAGAAAAATTGGGTGTTTCCAGTACATTGTTCATTACAGCTCCTTCAAGAGTCAAGGGAGCATTCGTCTAGAAAGTACGAAAGAAAAATGATTTTAGTTTACTTCCTTTCCTTTCTCTGTTTTCTACACTTTTCAAGTCTGGGATTTTCCCTTTGATTTTTGGGCTGACAGCTTGATATGATTGTCTTCAGGAAGGAGATCTTCACGCCGATGTACTTCTTTTTGGCTCGGAAGCCTCAGTTGGAAGGTCAGTAGTTTCATGGAAGAGGAGAACCAGGTGCTGTGCATCTATTTAAGTTCCTTTTTTGTTGGGGAGATTGTATGATTAGTATAAATTATGTTAGAAGTGAGCTTGATTAAGGTATGTCGCGTCCTGTTTGTGTGCTTCCAATATTTCTGCCTAGTTTGGTCAAATTTTTTTGTTGGGAATTCGTTTTTAAGCGTTGATCGAGGATTGCAGCTTCCCGCATTTTCCTTTAGGGTTCTTTTTTACTACTACAAGTTTAGTGTTGGAATAGTTTCTGCCCATAAGATAGGAGAACATCATGCTTTTAAGTTAAAAATTTAATCATATGGGGGATTCCATGTAATTTGCTCTGCTGACTGAAAATTTGAGTTCGAAGATAAATTACAAAAAGAGCATTGCTATCGCATCCCCAATACTTCTAAGTACACCACCAGTCATTTATTACAAAAATGTCATTATAAATTTTGACATAAATACTCTTATGTATTTTTCATTTTTTAGGTTTGAAAAAAAAGAAGAAGGTATTTTGGACTATTCGGTAGCTTCTCACCGAACACAGTTGAAGTTGTTCGGTACACATAGTCATATTTCGGTACACAGTCATAGTTGGTTAGGGGGTGCCGAATACCATTATAGGTGTTTGGTTACATAGTGCCGAATAGCTTCAAATAAGAAAAGAAAAAAAAAAAAACAAAACAAAACTGGTAAGGAAAAACTGGACTGAGACAAGCTGTGGAGAATATTTACCATTAAAGGTATGTTGACTCTGCGTGAAGCTTCATTTTTTGGAAAATGAATTTTTCTTTTGGTTGGGTTAAGTAAGGAAAAAGCTTATGGAGGAGCCAAGGATCCGTTTGTTTATGAAAAACGACAAATGGTCTCTAGAAAAAAAATAAAAAAATAATATGAGTATTTATTTCACTGTTTGGTGTTTGTACGGCAAAAGGTTTCTAATAAAATGAATATTATTACAATGTATTTTATTGAGGGGCGCAAATAGTTTGGTTTGATAAAATCATAGACTGAACCTTCCCCACCGATTAAGAATTTTCAAAATTGAATTGAACCACTTTCATCGCTTTAGCTTATATCACAAATTGAACCGGACTAATCATAAAGCTAACATGACAAACGGAGCCGGACCAATCAAATCACGCAAAAAAAATTCAGAAACCAAATTGGACAAAATACGGAACGTTGTTATTTGGTGTTTCTTCAAATGTGGGAAAGGAAAAACTGGGTTGAAATATAAAAAACACCACCTATCAATTCCTTTCCAAAATTAATCAACCATATAACTAACATTTTCAAATTAGTTACAAGAGACTAATTAAAACCATGAACATGGAAACGAGAAAAAATCAACTCCTCAAGAATCCCTTTTGACCTGTGATAAGTGGAGAGGGTTGGTCAGGGAAGAGAAAAATCGATAACATTTTTGGAAGAAATCTGAGAGAGATGTATTGATATTGAGAGCAGAGAATGAAATCCAATTAAAATGATAGAGAGAGGCATAAAGAAGATTCACCTCAAAAATATTCTGGACTTGTTAGCAGAGAGAAACAAGGTTCAGCTCATTTGGTATCCGGTAGGCTCTAAGCTAACACCTCTAAAGGTGTTCCGTCAGTACCTTACAAGGTTTAGCTTATTTGGCCTTGGTTGACTGAACCAAACAAGGTTCAGCCTTTTCTCAATTTCAAACTAAAAGCACCAAATTCATATTCAAATTGCAAAGACATTCATATAAAAATTGGAGAGTGCAGTATAAGGTGAAAGTCTTTGCTGCTTGGTTTATAAGCTTGCTCGTAAGCTGGGGATAAGCAGTTCTATCGGAGTCTCGATCCGCGTCAAACTGTACATGCTGGCCGGGCTAAATATGCAAGCATTTGGGCATTAAAACCTCCATTTAGGGACCGAGGGCTGCGAAGCATGCTGTGAATGAGGTAAGGACCTCTTCTCTCTGAGGTAGTGTGATGGGTTTTGAGTTTGAGATAGCTACCGTGTTTGATGAGTTTTGGGGGTGTCTCACCAAAGTAGGGAGGGGGTGTACCTAGAAAGAAGTATTTTTCCAAATAATTAAGAGGGGTAAAATAGAAAAATGAGGGGGTGTATTTAGAATTTAAGGAGGATTAAAATTTAGGGGGTGGTGTACTTAGAGAATTTGAGGGTGTAAATAACCCCACTCTTTGTATATATACGGTAACAAATGAACAATAAGATTAGTTTATTGTCCTTAAGGGGTGGCTCAGTGGTAAAGTTGGGATTTCACAGAGTGTGAGGTCTCAGGTTCGATCCCTTCACACGCCCCCTTATGACATCAAAAAAAAAGATTAGTTTATTAACGAGATGAACGGATGTGATAATAGAAAAATATACTAAAACATACTCCATTTATTCCACCCAAAGAGTCCACATTTCAAATATCTAATTACAAAAAATGATTGAATATAATCAACATGTTTACATAAATGTGAAGGGTAAAGTTAAAAAGTTATAAAAATTGTAGGCATAATTTTTGAAAGTACACTATTTATGTAAAATATCTCAAAATAGAATAGTAGACTCTTTGCTTAAAACAGGGAAGTAGAACTCTTTGGTTCGGTTCAGTGAACCATAGTTTGGCATACAAAATCATAAATCCAACCGAGGCTACCGATTTCCCGATTTAAAAAATCAAACGGAACCATTAGTGTTAAAAGACCAAACTAAATCACTCGACTCAGTTCATCAGTGGTTCTCAGTGTATATTTACACCCCAAAATTTTCATTTTTTGGTTATGAAAATAAATTGTGTTCGTCGACATAGAATTTTAAAAATAGTTTTTGACAAATGGTTTCTTAAAAATGAGAATATTACTTCTTCCGTCCTAATATAGAAGTACACTTTGATTTTTTGGGTTGATGTTTGATATGTTTTTATTTAATTGGTGAAAATAAAACAATAATCTTTGAAAATTACACCAAAAGTACTATAAATCACGTACATTATACTTTTTGAAAAAACATGCAAGTTTTTTGTCAAATATCGATTCTAAAATTGGCCAAATAGACTAAAAAATTTAAAGTGAACTTCTTTACTTGAGACGGAGAGTATGTTTTTCGTTGTTTGGTTCTCGTACATCGGAAACAAATTGTGTGTTTGGCTGACATAGAGAATGTGTGAAAACCTTTATGTGAAACTGCAAAATTAGATCTATAGAGAAAATAAAAATTGAAGATTGCAAATTGTAAAGGGTAAATTTGAACATTGATTGTTCTTTACAAGATTAGTTATGCCAAAAAAATATATATATATATATATATATATATATATAAGACAGTTTAAGTTACTAAGTTTTGACTTTAAAATATTAGAACTGGAGCTTTAAGAAAGAAAATTATATCTGGGAAGGAGGGAAAATGAAAGATGATTGTGTATAGTTAGGCTTCGTTTGTTTTACTGCAAATAATTTCTGAAAAACGGTTTTCTTTTACTCAGTTTGGCCATGAATGAGCCATTTTGTTTCGGCCTCTGTCAGCTGTTTACTTTCCTAATTTATTACTGTTTTCTTGTAGTATTCATATTTTCTGAAACAGTAATATTAGTTCTTGTTTGATTCGAAAAAAAGTTTTTAAAAGAATTCCATGGCATGAAATCTCCAAATATCTATATGACACTATTTTACAAAATTAAATAGTTTTATGTAATGATAAATAAAATTACTACTATAAATGTAAACTTCTTTTTGAAACCCAGGGGAGGGTATAATATAATATTTAAAACTTTACAAATTATACTCCCTCCGTTTCTGGCAAAAATTTCATTATTCTATTATGAGATGTTTTACTTAAAGAGTCCACTTTAAATAATTATGTTTACAATCTTCATAAACATTTCAACTTTACCACACATATGCTTAAACATCCTGACCATGCTCAAACATTTCTATAATTATAATTAACTTCAATACTACTTATATATTACTTAATTATTAGAATTTTTAAACGTGAACTCTAAGTGGAACGGGGCGTAGGGGTGTAAATGGTTCGGTTTATGCCAAAACACGAACCGAACCACCTCCTATCGGTCCCATTTTTTTCGAACCATTTGGTTCGGTTTGATTTTATGGTTTAAAAAAATTTATTTTTTGATTAATTATTTTTCCAGAACCATTGAAAAGATATTGAAATAGAAGAAGATGTGTCAATTTTCAAATATTAAAAAGGAAGAAGAAATTTAAAACTAATTTCGTTAAGGTCAAGAGATCTAGATCTTACGATAGTTGAGAGAAAATTTGATTCTATGAGGTGTGAAAAAGAATGTCAGAGAGGTGAAAGGAAGAGCATCGGCGAGGTGAGAGGGACAATGGTGGACTAATGATGAGGTGCGACATTGCGATGAGATGAGAGAAAAAGAGAGAGAGTTGAGAGACCAAGGCGTAAGTGTGACGACCCCGGTCCGAGATTCGAAGTTGAACCCTAACTCGGAGTGTCAAACTGAAGAAGGACGAAGTAAAGCGAGCCACAAAAGTTCGAACCAACTAAGCAACGAAATACTAAATAAAATAGGAGTTTCAAAAACTCGAATAACAAAATCCCAACAACAATACAAAACCTCCACGACCAAACACGAGCCGGAGAAACAACAATACTGGAAACCCACAAGCTAACATACTCGGGAAAACAACTAAAGATAAACGACTCAAAGCCTCAATGGAAGTAAATAAAATTACTGTTAATACAATAAGGTACAACAGACCGACTCCACGAGTCGCCACCAGAATATAACTAAATAAAATACAACATTTCTACCCGATATACTAAGTTTACATAACTTAGTTAACTCACGATCTCATAATTTAGGTGATAGAAATAAACTAATAATCTAAGTACAACTTCGAATCGAAGCCTCACTTCGCTGGAACGAGTCCTGCAAACTAAGGAAAACAAATATGGAAGGAATGAGTCGAAGACCTAGTAAGTTACTAATGTAACAATATGGCATGGGATTATGCACATTTATACAACAGGAAAATAAACAGGTTGTAGCACATAAGACAACCAACCATATATTCACGAGAGGCTCAGCAGCCGCCAACCGTCATGCACTGATTGGAGACCACGACCAACATTCGTTCGTATAGGAAGCACATAAAGCATAAATTACACACATATAGGTGGATACGGTGGATTCAAGGTACACCTCCGAAACCCCTTGAAAAACTTTCGACCTTATAGCTCTATGAAGCCGTAGAAGACGATTATGCTACCGCTTCACAGAACTATAAAAGATGCCTCTGCTACTATCCAATAAGATAATAATAAAAATAGATTTATGTGCTTCTGTTTCGGAGAACCATAATAAACAATTGTGCCGCTGATGCTAGACACATATCCCAATATCAACCAACGAACAGAAATAGATGATTGTGCTGCTGCTGTCGTACACAAATTACAAAGGGACCGGTGCTCGTATCCCATAACAAATATATGTACCCGATCGCGTCAAGCACGATTTACAAGTACCCAACAAATAAATGTACCTGACCGCGTCAAGCACGATCTACAAGTACTCGTTGTGGACCATTTTCTGTATCCACGTCGATGTATCGCTCAATCCCCTAGGACTCGAGACAATACGGCTCTAGCCACTTATAGGTATCACAAGGGACCGGTGTCCGTATCCCGATGCATACAAAACAATGTCGACAATGCACAGTCGCCGTTTATTTTGTTCAACTGTGGGGCTAGAGAAAACCCATACCGTGGCCAACGGTAGGGAGAGGCCCAGCGTATTGGCCTTCGGCTATTACGAACCCCCTGCTCCCACAATAACCGAGCGTCAATACACCTCCAATGCATATATGCCAGCTGGACTCGATGCAATGCACAAGTAGATGTCTACTGATGCTAAACCAATCAAGCGTGTTCTATTGAATCACAACTTATCAAATCAAATCATGATGTGTTCTATTGAATCACATACCAAATCAACATGATGTGCTTGTAAATACTAAACACACAATCAATCATCAAAGTAGGATGATTGTCCTATTGCTTATTAGAACAACCACACATACACTAAATCATTTTAGTCCGCGAACGCTAGACTTTACAATCACAACATGTGTAAGCCTACTAGTACTTACAATCATAAATCAATGCGTCATGAACACACTCAACTTAGGATCTCTACGGTATTCTATGATCACAATACACTCCATCTCATGTACATCAATTCCATCTCATTTATGTCGTGTATTATGCGTATCACGACTCCCTACAAGTCACATCGTCCGTATAGGAACGATAACCAAGGTGTGTCATTAACTACCTAAGATATAACCAACTCGCCAACGGATGATTGAGATTATTCGTCTCAAGAGAAATGTCACGCACTAAGGGGCCTGACTATTCGATAACACTTATGGAAAGACTACTATAGATAATTAACCATTGCTTAAGCATAAGGTTTAAGTCGGAACTTCAACGCATTTTATAGTCAACTAATGTTTGAGTAAGTCAACCCAAGTTGCGTTCTATTGGGTCACGATCTCAACAATTTGCCATCCCATATCGTGGGAGACTAAAATACGGCCTGCATCGGCTTATGCTACCCATGTAAATCTCACGAGTCATCACGAGAATATTAACGATTATAATCTCAATGAGCTACACATGCTCGATAGAACTAAAACAAGTCATCGACGACTTTACTACCAGAACCCAACTAATATACAAACCCACGAGTCTACAACTCAGGAAACAACAAAAATATTCACAACACAATCTCAAGGAGTCTCTAATACTCGGAGACAACAACCATCACAATAATCAACAACAACGTGTACCACAATGAACTCCACAAGTCTCTATTATTCGGAGACCACAACACTAACAACAATTCATCAATTAATCATGCTAGAATATCACATTGGACAAGTATAGCATGTAGGGAGTTCATATACAACACGTATAACATGTAATCATCGCGATATTACACTACGATGCTCAAAATCTAAGAAAGAGATTAGTAACTTATTACACAATGCAAATCCTCCACAAAATCCAAGGGGCTTCGAGTGGAATTGTACTTCTCCGCTAACTCTACGCTGCTACGGAGTCCAATCGTCGATCCAAAGCTCGATCCAAGTCGGAATCAAGCTTTTACACCCCCAAAATCAAAGGTGAGGTGGTAATTTCTCAATAGATTGGGGAATCTCTTTAGTTAGAATCGTTCCCCTCGTCGCTAGCTACGCTCCAGTGAAGACGGCACGCGAATCCGACTTCAAACGCTCAAGATATCGCGATTATACTCTCTACTCTCTCCTCTCTCTCTAAAATCTGGGTTTGGAAGAGAATAATGAGGGAAAATAAGGTTGGGTTATGTTATTAATACCATGGGTAGGTGTTTGGTCCAATCCCGGACTTGTTTGAGCATTTTAAACCACTAAAAAATGTTAAGAACTGAGAAAGAACGAAAACCGACAAAACAGAGATCGCGGCTATGCGGACGCATAGTGCGGCCGCATAGGCACCTATGTCAAGGCATAGTGCGGCCGCATAAATTCCAGAAAGGTTGGGTTTTCTATGCGAGCTAGCATAGTGCGGCCGCATAGAATTAAAGCCCTGGGCAGTTTTTTCGAAAATGCCTTCGTTGGATCCCAAAATGTCCCAAAGTGATCCTAGGTTGATTCTAATCATGCGAAATGACACACGAATCAACTCGACTTACGGTTAAACGATAAGAATAACATGCTTGTTATTGGAGGTTGAATCTAAACAAAGGTTAGGTCACTTAAACGTGGGGAATATACAAGACATTCAAATGATAATCGGTGTCGATAATAGTCTCGAACGAGTACAGAAACAAAGTACAACTCACCGTGAGTTTAATCGCGCGTCGAACACGGATCACGACATGATACGTCACGCTTAACAAGCATGACACTTCACTCTCCGAGGGTTTTAAGGTCAACATGAAGTGATTATGAGTTAACTAGGAATGAAGTAAGGTCAGGGTGTTACAGATTATCATCTTTACTCTTTGAATTTTTTAGATATCAGTCAACGATTTAAAATTTTCAAGACAAATCAAATGATTATTAATAGCAAAAATACTTCTTCCGTCCCTAAATTATTATCTTCTTTCTCTTTTTGTCTTTCTCTAAATAATTATTTTGTTTGAAACTTTCTTTTTTAGGACATTACTTTTACCATTTTACCCTTACTTTTTCTTCCTATTTTAATTATGGGCCACATGCACATGTGCATTAAAAGAAACAACACACTATACCAATATTAATAATCAAGTAAATTATTTTTTCTTAATCTGTGTACCGGGTCAAACAAGATAATAATTTAGGGATGGAGGGAGTAATATATATATATATATATATATATATATAACGATTTGGTTTGGTTCGATTTGACCCCTAAAACCAAAAATCGAACCGACCGATTTATAAAATTTTCAAACCGTGACCAAACCACCCTAGTTTAAAACCAAATCAAACTGCTCGATTTTGTTCGATTTCGCGGTTCGACGGTTCAAATTTACACCCGTAGAAGGGGATATTATTTATCATGTTCAGACTACTTGACTAACATCCCCAAAAATATTACTCAATTAAGAAAATAGTTTCTTTTGGATTTTAGTGAATTATTCTTTTAACAAATTCGAGCTGTGTCAAGTTTTATGTAGTCAATTCAAGTAGAAATTGAGTAATTTAACTCATTATTTGTGTGTTTGGCTTTGCAATTTGAGCTTTAGTTTCATACTTTTATTTTATTGTTGTACGCAATGATTGAAAATAAAGTAGGAGGAATATAGAATGAAAAATGGGGGAACCAAAGGCAAACAAAGTCTACAATGTCTAGCAGCACTTTTAGGTCAAAATCAGGCTTGGTCCCGATATTTTGAGCCCCAATCTTAAATTTAAAAATAAGCCCTAAAATTGATTAAAATAGGGTTAGAGACTCAAAAATCATACTCCCTTCGTTCCGGATAAATGTTTCTAATGGATAAAATACAAGAATTAAGAAATATAATTAATGATATGCTGTAAAATGTGTTCTGACCATAATACTCATAAACATTAATTGAGTTCAACTATTTTAAATAATTGAGTTTCTTTGAGATGTGTTATATTAAATAAAGTTTTAAGGGTATATTAGGAAGAATGATAGAGAATAGGTAAATCAAAAGTAATATTAGTTGGAACATCTCAAAATAGAAAATAGAAACATTTATCCGGGACGGAGAGAGTATTAAGATTTGTTTTTAACTTATTGTTACGAATTGTTACCGAAGGAAAAAGGACATCACAAAGAGGCAGAGCCGCTGCTTAGAGACTCAAAACAAAGCAGCAACCAAAAGATAATCCAAACCAAACCAAACAAAAATTAATTTTTGTCATTTCTAGAAAGTGTCAACTTTCTAATTTATTTATTTTTGATATTACTTTTATCATTTTATTATTATTTTATTTTTATTTTAAGTGATGGGTCTCACTCCCACAAAACCCTCAACATCTTTATATTTAATATAACCTTTTAACATTTTTAATCAATAATCGAGTCAAACGGAATCTTTTTAGGAACAAGGAAATATATTTTAATTATTTAAAATTTTCACTAAAAATATCTCACTCAAAAATTTTCTGGAAAGGGATGAGTAATCCATTAACAAATTAAAAAAATAAAAATCAAACAGAGAGCCTATCACCACACTTAACTAAGATTTCAGTCATTTCACCTCGTTATTTTCTACCCTTTCCTCATCTCATCTTTTTCTCTCTCTTCCTTTCTCCCAAACGCCGTCTATTAAGCTTAAACAACTAAATAAACTCTCCTTCCGCAGTTCATTTCTCATCTGTTTTTCTCTTTCACACTCAAGTACTAAGTTGGACTTGGGATCAAAGGCTATAAAATAAGAAGAATCAATCAAGAATTTTATAGCGGAAAAGAGAAACTAGAAATTTACTCGAAGAATCAAGAATCAGGGCCGGTCCTGACATTTTGAGGGTCTTGTCTTAAACTTAAAATTAGGCCCCAAACTGATACTCCCTCCGTCCTTAAATTATTGTCTTGTTTTTCTTTTTGTCTGTCCCCAAATAATTGTCTTGTTTGAAAATTTCTTTTTAGGACATTACTTTTACCATTTACCCTTACTTTTTCTCCCTACTTTAATTATGAGCCACATACACATGTGCATTAAAAAAAATTACACACTATATCAATATTAATAATCAAGTCAATCATTTTTTCTTAATTCGTGTGCCAAGTCAAACATGACAATAATTTAGGGACAGAGGGAGTAAAAGATAATTATCGAAAGATGAAAATAAATTGTATATTTTATAACATTATAATGTTAAAATTATTTTTTTACAAATGTACCAAAATTACTAAATCTCTAAACTACTATTTAGTCTATTTTAAAGTTCAGTTACTTCACGATTATTAAATAAACATAAACTAATGAATGAAAGAATGATTAAAAATTTTAAATAGTACATATATGGCTGATTGGTCCCAAAAGTCAAAATGTCAACTGTTTACATCTTACAAGGTAGCCACATTATCTCCATTAAATTGCAAATTTACAGCTAATTAAAAAAAATCATGCCGGAATCAAGAATAACAAAATTGAGATGGAGAAGGAGAACATAATTAAAATAAAATTAGGATTTAGGACTGATAGAATGTAGAAGTAGGAATCGTTATTGGAGGAGGAAACTGAGAATTCGTTTAGGTCTCGTCCAGATTTGGAATGGACTTTGAGCCTAGGCAAGAGAACCGTGGTGGGGAGCTTCTGGGGCTTCCAATAGTACAAGAGCCTTTGCGGCCTTTCTTGGCCAGTTCGTACTTTGAAAGGAATAAAATCCAGCACTGCAGTAGCTCAATTCGGAGTGGAATTGATGGAGTAGTGAAGAGAATTTGTTAATTTGTGAATTTTGATTTTCGTGCAGACCGCAGAGAGGGCTTGAGGGTTTGCTGCTTTGCTAGTTTGCTTATTGCTCATGGTCAATTACTCAATTAAATATGTAATTGGTGGAGAAAAATTTTCCGTTGTTGATGCGAGATTAATAGAGGCAAAACCGCAAACGAGGAGGAGTTGATGTCGCTGGCAATATTGAGAGAGAGAGAGAGAGAGAGAGAGAGAGAGAGAGAAACTGAAAGTGAGATATTAAGAGGAGTATATAAAAATTGGGCCCTCAAAAATTTGAGGCCCTATTCCATCGATCAGCTCGAACTTGCCTAGAAACGGGTCTGTCAAGAATGCACAGCTATGCGGCCCGTGCTTGTCAATGAATTCCCAATCGATTTGTTTTTGTAGTCACAGTTGAAGATGGTGTTGGGGCGTATGTCATAGTAGATCAATTGGATATGGGAAAATCTTCGAGTTCCGAAAAAAGTCAAGAGCAATTAAGGGAGAAAATTTGGGAGAAAATCTTCTCGAATATTATGGATCATTGTCCTAATCGATGCATGAGATTAACGAGGGAGGGGAGAAGTTGAAGAGCCGACTGTCGAGAGAGAGAGGGAGAGAAACAAACTTCGCGAGACGCGAGGAGAAATTGAAGAAAGGAATGGCTAGAGCTGGTTAGTGGTGACTCTCAAATCTCAATTGTTTACAAAACTAATATTGGACTAAGAGTTTTGCAAAAAAATTGGGCCCCTTAAATGTGGGGGCCCTGTTGAATCGCTTATAATGAAACATGCTAAAGGTCGGGCCTGGTCAAAACGCTGATAAAAAATATAGTATTCCTAAAATTAGGTATCGCAATGACGAGTTTTACACTGTCGGATTTCCAAAATATGGGGAGCATTTTCACTGCTTTATTTTGTAGCAGTGAAAGAAAATTGATATGTAAAACAGACCCGTATAATTTTGTATTTTGTATTTTTTTTTTTTTATGTTTTAAAAGAGTATAAAAAGAGATCAGAATTGAGACTTTATATTTTGTAGAACTCCAAACTTACCGGTGAGCTACACAGAACCTAATTATTTTAGGGGAATAATGTCGCACTCAAGAATTTTTCGGTGGAGGAAAAAATCTTTCCTGTCACTTTCGGCTAATCTGCGAGGAACTCGTCAGTTATTAGCTGGGTTTGCTGAGGTAGGTTGGGATTGGACTCTGGAGCATCTCTCTCTCTCTCTCTCTCTCTCTCTCTCTCACACACACACATAGAAAATGCTTTAAATTACTTTTTGCTGTTTTCTTTAATGGACAAAGTTATTTTGAGCTATTTTATTTATCATTTGAAATTTCAACATCATTCTATAGTTATTAGTTCAAGTAAAACATACTCCCTCCATTCATTTTACCCAAAGAATTATTAGAATTAGTAAAAAAAAATTAATAATTTAGAAATATATAAATATTATTAGAATTGGTAATAATTATAAAGTTGATTACTCCCTCCGTCCCTAAATTATTATCTTATTTGACTCGGCAAACAGATTAAAAAAAAATAATTAACTTGATTATTAATATTGATATAGTGTATAGTTTTCTTTAATATTTATGTGTATGTGGTCAGTGACGGATCCAGAATTTTTTTTTTAGTGGAATCACAAATTTTAACGTTAACTATTACATAAAAAAACTTAGAATCACAATTGTCCTCTATGCGTTTTCATACTATGAAAATGTTTTATTACATCATCATTTGTAATACTTCTAAACAGCTCTTTCAATAAACATACAAGAGAGAAATATAGCTATTAATCTGAGTAAATTATCATAATCTCTACCTTGAAGGAACTGTTGATCAATTAACCGTTGGAATATAACTGTTTACTTACTACCTTAAAAATATCGTACGAAATAGTTCTATTCTTACACAGATAAAAAAAATCACAGCTTCGCACAATAAAAAGATTCAGTGGGGTCACAATGTAAAATTCAGTGAGATCACAATGTAAAAGGATGTCGTTTTACAAGATATAAAAAAAAAAAAAAAACTTTGATTTCAGTGGGGTCACTTGCCCCCTCACCCTAAAGGGTGGATCCGCCCGTATGTGGTCCATAATTAAAGTCGGGAGAAAAAGTAAGGATAAAATGGTAAAAATGATGTACTAAAAAGGAAAGTTTCAAACAAGACAATTATTTAGGGACAAAAAAAAAAAAAGAATACAATAATTTAGGGAGTGGGGAGTATATCATATGGAGGGTAAAGTTAAAAAGTTTTTAGAGATTATAGGCATAATTTTTGAAAGTATAATCTTAAAGTAAAACATAAAATACTACACTCTTTACTTGGAACGGAAGGAGTATTGATTAAGTAAAATATATTATTACCTCGGTTCAAGGCAAAGATTTCACTATTTTATTTTGAGATGTTTTACATAAAGAGTTAATTTTAAAAAAATTATGACTATAATCTCATAGTTTATAACTTTTTTTTCTACAATTATGCTATAAATATCTTAATTATGCTTAAATATTTTTGTAATTATGATAAACTTTTATTGAATTTTTGACATTCAATGCAATTGTGGAGGAGAGTTGTGAAAAGAAGAGATTGTTTTTACATTCCTCCCCCACAATTGAATTGAATATCAAAAAATTAAGAGTCTTACTACCAATGTAAAATATTTTAGTTAATACATCGTATCCACAATCCTTCTCCACAATTGCATTGAATTTTTTTTTTCGAAAAATGTGTAAATCCTAGATGACACCCAATATTTTCCACATTCACATTTATATTGACGATGCTCAAATTATTAGATCTTTCAAATGTGAATTTTTCGAGTAGAACGGAGGGATAATATTTAATGCCTAGATAAAAAAAATAATAATAATGTTATAGGTACCTAAAGAGTACTAATTTTTTTTGCACCAAATGATGTATCAACTGATGTGGCAACTGATGTGATGCATTAATTATGATTTTTAATTTTATTTTTTGTATTATATCAGCTGTTATATCAACTGACACATTATTTGATATGAAAAATTTAATACTATTTAGGTACACATAACATTACTTTTTAAAAAAATAGAGTTCTAATAATGTAGCCAAAATTTTTTTTTTATATAACTTAATAAGAAAGGGAAAGTCAGTGAATTTGAAGAGTAAAACAAAAATAAAGTCAATCACTTGATTGGAAAAGGAGGGGCAAGAATAAATAACAGAAAAGGTCATTTGACTTACTATTTAACACAAAGGGTAGAATATTATCACAAGCAAAACTGAGAGACGAGAAATAAACCACCTAAAAAGCCTATGACATGCCTAAATATGCCTTTTGTGGATCTGCTTTGACTTTAGGGAAGAGTTAAATTTAAATTTTAATACCTATAAAAGATCTTAGTATCTTAAATCGTAAAAATAAAATATATTAAATTTTGTATTATTCTTAAGAGAGATGACAAAATTACTATTATGTAAAAGACTTCACACCAAATTTTAAATTTAATATTTATGGATAAGGATTACCATTAAACTTGCCCTTCTGCACCTCGAAGCCTATGACGCATAACTTGGCCTTTGTAGATCTCCGTTTACTTTGTCTCGGTCAATAGAATGTAACAATAATAGCAATGACGTGATATTACTAATTTATCTAACAATAATAGTAATGTCGTGATATTACTAATTTATTAAAAGCTATTGACAAGAATCATTCCTTTGGTTTAAGCGAGTGCACTGTTGATTGAAGCAACGTACGGGCTGGGTGGGTCGTTTGAAGTGGCGATCCTTGAATACCCCCAAAAAAAAACAACTGACCATCTTAATTTTGGCCAGCACCGAGAGTAAAGTTGTTGATACGTGATTAGTAACCTTCTTGTTGTGTGATACTTGCTCTCTACATCACCAAGTTAGCCCGATTTGGTATATTTTGATTGACCGGTGATATCACATCGTTACTATTCTCGTTGCACTAAAGGACATAACATGATTGTGACTGCTTAAGAAAATATAAAATGGGTTTAAATCATGATATAAATATCTAATATGGCCGTTAAATACTCCCTCCATTCAGAAAAAAAGTACAATATAATATTTATGGATGTTTCACTTAAAAAGTTCACTTTCAAAAATTATATTCACAATTTTCATAACCTTTTATATTTACCATCCACTTGTATTGTAAGCATCTTGGTTATGCTTAAGTATTTTTATAATTATGACCAATTTTAATAAAATTAATATATCTCTTAATTATTAAAATTTTTAAATGTGAACTCTTTGGTAGACGGAGGGACTATCAATAAAAAGGACAAAAAAAAAAAACTTGTGACCCCATGCTCTTTGCTCACGATGATCACTCTCCAATTGTATATGCTCCCCACTATATCATGTAACACGCTGACTAAAATTATAAATGCTCCCCCCCACTTGTAAAATATTTGTCACTAATGACATGCAATCTGTGACGGTGACAATAATAAATATTTTAAAAATTATTTTTTAAAATTTTACTATATTTATGATGTTTGCATAACAGTTAATTTTTTTACGACAAAGAATTGTTCTCTTTTATTTTTTAATTTACACAATAAATGAAGATGAGAGAGATGAACAGATGGAGATTTAGACAAGCTAGGGTGTATTAAAGGGCAACAATACGTCCACCTAAAGAATATAAAAATATTGCACTTAATGACATGATACTTAAATATTGGATTTTGGTTAAATTTTTAAATCAAACATTTGTCGCGTTATGGTACAGAGGATCTGATCAGAAATTTAACCGAAATTCAATACTCCCTCCGTCCCTAAATTATTGTCTGGGTTGACCCGGCACACGGATTAAGAAAACTCAATTGACTTGATTATTAATATTGGAATAGTATTGAAAAAGTGTGTTGTTTCCTTTAATGTCCATGTGTATGTGGCCCATAATTAAAGTAGGAAGAAAAAGTAAGGGTAAAATAGTAAAAGTGATGTTCTAAAAAGGAAAGTTTCAAACAAGACAGTTATTTTGGGACGGACGAAAAAGGAAAGGAAGACAATAATTTAGGGACGGATGGAGTATTAAATTTGGGTGTTATATTATTAAGTACAATATTTTTAGTACTCTTTAGGTAAATATAACATCTTCCGGTATTAAAATAAAGTAAGTGTGTTCAAACGGGTATATAAATACATTGACCATGTTAGCAACAAAGTTTGAGGAGAAACACTTCTCCACTCCCATCGAAGCTGACTCAACACCAAATGAGCATCCAATAAACATTCCATCAAGTTTTCTAACACTCAATGGACGGAAGACTTTAATTTAAAATTTTAATTTTTGTACAAGGTTTAATTTAAAATTTGTGAAATAGTACTAGTTTTTTTTTTTTTTGTTATTCTCTCTAAAAAACAGCATAATTTTCTATTACTCCCTCCATCCCGGATAAATGTTCCTACTTTTTATTTTAGAATCTCCTACTAATGTTCCTAAAGACTTTTGATCTATCTATTCTCTACCATTCTTCCTAATATACCCTTAAAGCTTCATTTAATATAACACATCCCAAACAAACTCAATTATTTAAAGTAGTTGAACTCAATTAATATTCATGGGTATTATGGTCATAACACATTTTATAGCACATCATTAATTATGTTTCCTAATTCCTATATTTTATCCACTAGAAACATTTATCCGAGACGGAGGGAGTATGTATTTTCTCTCAATTAGTACTTAATATATCAGAATAACAAGTTTTTTCAAGCACTCTTGTTCGTTGTTAGTTGTTAATAGTTGTTTTATTACTACAAATTAGGAAAAGTGACTGATAAAAGAACTCTATTAGACATTTTGTCGAATAGAAAGAGTGCACTAGAAACATTCTTGGTTTAGATGTCATTGACATGTATAATCGACATAAACCCTAGCTACTAACAACTAAAAATTCAATACATAATTACCAAAATAGATGATCCAACAGTTGGTGCGGTGCAGTTGTTGCAGTGGAGAGAAAAGAATGCATATAAAACTGAGAAAGAAGGAGGTTATTTTCGTCCAAGCCAATTGTACTAGCGTTTTGAGAAAACGCTCCCTTTGGCAGCGTTAGAAACTGCCCCTCCGTTTTGATAAGCTGTGTTTTCAAAACTTTCCATCGATGTGCCACATCTTGTAAAAACGCCAGGTTATGGAGGCATTTTTTTTTTTTTTTGGGAAATGCAAACATATAGTACTCTATTTTATGGACCATTGTACATGGTCCATAAAATCCACCACTAATAAAGTGTTCCAATTTTTGCAAATCACACACACACACACTAATTTGGGTTTAAAGATGGTAGATAATATGATATGGAAAATTTCATTTTTGCACTTGGTCAAACGCATATGAGAGGCACATGGGCAACTTAACGGCAAATCACTAATGAAATCCATTAAAAGGACTTCCGGCGTACAAATTTGAAATGATAGGGACAAAAACGACACAAAATTTTGTTGAGGAACTAATGATGAAATCGACCATAGTCGAGGGACTTGTAAAGTTATTATCCCTAATATTATCCTTTCATTGTCAATTTGAATTTTTAGTCACATCCCTTATTTAAAGGTCAGAATTGGCAGTTTGGCACTAGGTAGGAAATAAAGAAAATCAAGGAAAAAAGATATGCCAAACAGGTAATAGTGACAATCGAGGAATTTAGCTGTCAATTTACGCTTAATTCGCGGGCAAACACACTAACTGGTCCATTTGCCTGAACGAACCCTAATTAATAAAAATGCCCCCACAAAATGTGTAAAATTACATTAATCTGACTTCCTACTTGACAATTGACAACCAAACCGTTTTCTCTTGGACTTTCATTTCTATTAATATGTTTAAATGCAATTTACCGTCTTTTCTTTTATTTTCTATCTCATTTATATTAGTCAACGATTTATGAGTAATAATCCCTTTCTTTCTTATATAAATAAGAATACGTCACTTGCACAAATTTGTGTTGGTGAACCTCAATTAAATCAAACTCTCAACACCTAAATTAAATCGGGTAACCAAATGAACAGACACATATATATATATATATATATATATATATATATATATTGGTAACAATCGAATTAAATGGGGTAATCGAGTGAATAGACCCATACATATATTGGTAACATCCTCCAACATCCTCCGTTTGGTTACACCCTCCCGCTCTATGCTAAATAGAATACCCCTAAAGCGTTAAATACAATATTTCTCCAGCAAATTTACTATTTTGACCATATTTTTTTGGTAGAAATTTATATTTATAAATTCCAATAATTTATAATTAAAAAACTAAAAAATTAAACAAGGCCGCCGCCACCCCTTGACAGTCATATTTCAAACATCCACCAGACTAGACGCCATCCATTATTCCTTTAATTTTTTTAACATTACAACCCCCTAGAGACGCCATCCATTATTCCGTTAATTTTTGTTAACATTACAAACCCTAAAAGTTTAGGGTTGCAATAAAAAATTAACAGATTTATTAAAATTTTGAAAGATGGAAGAGCAGCCACTTCTAGGCGGCCATTCCACATCCCAAATTCCACCCTAAGGGGTTCATTTGCGCGAAATACAAAATAAAGGATATTTGTATAAATACTCATTTACATTGAATGATGAAAAATTGATATTTTCCCAAGGCCTGGTATTTAACACTTCCATCCTAGGGGATTCATTTATGCTAAATACAAAATAAAAAGTGTTTTTGTATAAATACTTATTTACATCGAATGAATGATGGAAAAATGATATTTTCCCAATGACTGGTGTTTAACACTTTCTGAATATTGTATTTTATGTATATAAATATTTTTATAACATCTCTCCCGTTCATCATATATCGGTAACACCCACGCTTTGTTTCGCCTATACTCCCCCCTTCCTATATTGGTAACACCCTACGTTTCCCCCAAAACGTCCGCCCCACACAATATATTGGTAACACTCTCCCATTCCTATATAGGTTACACCCTCCGTTTCCCCCAATGTGTCCATTAAAGAAATATACTCCCTCCGTCCTTAAATTATTATCTTTCTTTCTTTTTTTGTCCGTCCCAAAATAATTGTCTGTTTAAAACTTTCCTTTTTAGAACATTACTTTTACCATTTTACCCTTACTTTTTCTTCCTACTTTAATTATGGGCCACATACACACATTTTCTATTCCAATATTAATAATCTAAGTCAATTAAATTTTCTTAATCCGTGTACCAGGTCAACCCAGACAATAATTTAAGGCCAGAGGGAGTATAATTTTATTTCATTATTTAAATAATTTGCCGGGGGGAGGGGGGTGGGAGTAAATAAAAAATAGTTAAGAGCAGACTGGGATATAGCATAGATAAATGAATTTCAATAAATAAAAAAAACAATTAATCTAAATTAAATAGCAACAGTAGCAATTTTTAAAAAAACGATCAATTCCAATTTCCAGTCAAAAATCCTTTTTCTTCGCAAATACTCAATAAACCTAAATAAATCCGAAACACAATTTGTTTTTCGTTTCCAAACTTTTAATCAGAAAACAGAATAAAGAATGACATCAATATTGTTGGTGGCGCCCATGCCGGATTTAGATCCGTGAAAAACTGCATGACCGGAGCCATCGCCGGTGGGGTTAGCAGCATCTCCACCGCCGAGTATGTTGTTGTGGAGGTTGCCATGGTGGTTGTCGGCCGGTGGATGATAGTACATCCGAGCAGTCTGAGGACAGTGAGAATGAAATCTCGCAACAATTCTCACACCGGCGTCCAAAAGCTCCGTGTACTTCCCCATCTCCCTTCCTCTCCGATTAAAATCAAATCAATTATTTGCTTTTTTTCTTGCAAGGAAGAGGAGAGAGAGAGAAAGGAATAGAGGAGAGAGAGAGAGAGAGAGCAAGGAATGAATATAGAGAATAATATTAGAAGACCTCCCAAACGTCGGAGCCCATGAAATTGGGAGGCCAAAGAGAAAGAGAGAGAAAGCTTTGCTTGAGGAGAAAGAAGAGGCATATGTGGTTTATATATATAGCCTGGAATCCGGTGCCCTAAGTGCTTTGCACGCGACTTGCCCCTCTCTCATTTGCTTAATTACTATTTTCACCCCACCAAAGGTTCCACATTTTTTTTTTCCTTTTCTAGAAAACATGGTTCATACGTACGGCCGGACACCGGAGAAACGAAGATATATTTCAATAAAAAAAAATTGTATATACAAAAATTCAAAATTGATACTCCATTTTAAATAAAGAATCCACTTTTAATTTTTTTTTAGTCAATTTAGTTAAAATTTGACCAATGATTTATATAAATCTATTTATTTTTACAAAGTTATGAAAGTTGTAATCTATAGTATTGTTAATGTAGTTTTTAATTAATAAAATTTTATTTCCTAAAACATAAATAAAGTATATAAAATTTTGATTTTAGTCACATATTGACTTTTAAAAAAGAAAATTGAACTTTTTGCCCGAAATGGAGGAAGTATTTTTTAATTAAGTGACCAAAATTCCTTTTATTTAGGCCAACACTTGTTAGTAATTTATTTTGGCTTTGACAGAACATAACTTGTACTCCCTCCATCTCAAAAAAGAAAGTCTTTTATTCTATTTTAAGCGTCTCAAATAAGTATTCTCGTTTTTTAAGAGGTTTTATAAAGTGAAAGTATCTATAATATCCTTTTTCATTGAGGGATAGCAAAATATGAATCTCACAGATTTGACATCATAAATAAAATTTAAGGATATTCAACAGAAAATACTAGAAGTAAACTAATTTCTAAAAAAATGTATTTCCCCATTTCTTAAATTATTGTCTTGTTTGACTCGACACGATTAAGAAAAAAACAATTGACTTGATTATTAACATTAGTATAATGTGTAGTTTTATTTAATATCTATGTGCATGTTGTCCATAATTAAAGTGAGAAGAAAAAGTAAAGGTAAAATGATAAAAATAATGTCCTAAAAATGAAACTTTCAAACAAGACAATTATTTTGGAACGGACAAAAAATAAAAGAAAGACAATAATTTAGGGACGGAGGGAGTATATTATTTCATGTTGGGAAGGAAGGCAAATAGAATATTGTCAAATGGTGTTTGAAATATTTCTTTCATTTCACTTAAAGAGTCCATTTTTATTTTTATAAAAGTTAAAACATGACCAAATAAAATTAAAATTTAACATATTTTAATTATGTTCTTGGGAATAAAATCTCATTCACTAAAAAATATATTAAGAATACTACTCCCTCGGTTTCAAAATAATTTTTGTTTTAGAGTTGTGTATATATATTAAGAAATTTTGTAGGTTGATAAATATACACTTACTAAATATCTTTAATTTTTGTGTTAAGAGTTGTTGGAAAGATAAATTAGGAGGAGATAACTATTGGGAGAAGATAAAATATTTAATAAAGAGGTGATTAATTGTTGGGACATGAGAGAAGAAAATGATAAATTAGACAAAACATGCATTGCAGACCTAAAATGACACTTATTCAGGAACAAATTTTTTTTTATAACTAAAACGACACTTATTTTGAAACGGAAGGAGTATAAATTATAATTTTTATAACTTTGTAAAAATAAATAAATTAATGTAAATCGTTGGTCAAGTTTTAATTAAATTGATAAAAAAAATTAAAAGTAAATTAATTAATTTGAACGGAATAGGAATAGGAATAGACGTAGATAAACAATTCACTACTTTAATGAGTAAAACCAAGAAGTCGAAGGCCTAGTGGCCTACCTACCGAAAGGACAAAATTTAAGGGAAAAAAAAACAAAAAAGTCCAAGGAAAAAGTGGATCTTTAGAGTTCAGACCGCGTCAAGAATAATAACATAGCGTGCATGTTCGCCGCGCGCGCTTGGTTGGTGACAAGATTACCTAAATTAAATAAATGTCCATAAATCTGGGCTTCAAATTCAATGTATCTAGATTAACTAAATCTATCACATTCAATGGCTCCAAATTAACTAAAATCTCCTCCAAATCAAACGCCCTAAATAAATCACAACTTTACAAATCTTACCGCTACGGGTGTAGAATTAGCTGGTAAAGAATGAACGTTCTAGTTTAAACAATAAATTTTGATGGAGCAATAAATATTTTTTTATGAAATTTAGAGAGTAATAAATGCTTTTGAGTTGAATCAAATTGATTCATTTAGCATTACCCTAGTTTATATACTCCCTCCGTCCCAAAATAAATAATGTTTTAGACAAAAAAAAAAAAAATTTGTCCAAAAATAAATGATGTTATATGATTTCAAGACAAATTTATCCACATTTTGTTAATATTGCCCTTATTAATTACTTTCTAATTAAATGTTGTATTGAAATGAAATCATTTGTCTTCAATGCAATGAGATTATGAACAATTTTTTAAATAAGGGTACATCATTTTTTTCTATAAATTTCTTTAATCTGTGTGTAAATTTTTAAAACGTCATTTATTTTGGGACGGAGGGAGTATAAGTTTTGAGTTCAAGCAAAAAGAAATTTGGCTTCACAATGTTGTCAAATTTTTTGCTTCATTATAGCAAGACCCCTCATTCCACCAATTGGAGGGAAAATATATATAGGAAAATTCATTGTTGGTGATGAGATTGTCTTTCCTCATCTATGTTCCTACATCCAAAACTACATAGGAAAAATCATTGTTGGTGATGAGATTGTCTTCATTGTTGGTGACTATCACTTGACTAGCATGACCTTGCTTGGATTCTACAGAAGGACATCCCACGCTTCTAGCAATGATCTCTTATCATGTGCATCTCTCGTCTCAATTAGAGAGTAAGTGGGTGTTGATTCAGTCAGGGCGTATCCTAGGTTAAGACCATCTCCAACCCAACCCCCAAATCTCCAATTTGGGATTCATCCAACTCCAACCGAATACCCAAATCCAAATCAAATTTGGGGTAGTGAATAGTACAACACCAAATTTGGGGTTGCACTATTCACTACCCCCAAATTTGATATTGGTGGGATCCATGGCATAATTTGATTTTTCATGAATTATTAAATGCTCAAAATTATTAATAATATGATATTATTAATTTAAATATATTTTAAACTAATACATATCTAATTTTAGATAATATAAATAATAAAAAATAAATATTAATAATATTACTTATTTTAAATTATTGAACATTATATATAAATTCAGTAATTTATAATTAATTAAACTTTTGTCAATTATTTTGTATATATTATATACGAATAAATTAATATACATGTTGATAAATAAATAAAAAGAAATAAAAATAAAATATGCTAAAGAATATTCTATTTTGGGGTAAGATTTGTGATTGTGGGTTGGAGTTGGAATAGTGTTTGGTGTTGAAATAGACCAAATTTGGGGTTTTGGGTTGGAGATGCCAGGCTATCAATTGATCGGATTTTGATCCGAATCTGATTAGAGTTTAATGTTCTTTTTAGGATATGGATTGAGTTTTTCAATTCGATTATCCAATTGTGATCCGAATTCGATAACCCGATAGCATAACAAACCGAATTTGGATTAAGGGTGATCCAATCCGTTAACAAATCCGATCCGATCCGATATAAAAAATATAGTTATATTACATATACAAGAATTACTTATGTTGAACTTTTACTCATTAATAATTATTATTTCAACTAAATATAAATATTTTGCGTACTATAATATCTTAATAACATTTGCATTCATATTTGTGCAAACTGAGAACATGATTTTCATGTTTGTTTGATTGAGTAAAAGATACATGATATTATTTTTATTCAATACTTTAATGAGGGTCGAATTAATTTCGATAAAATCTTAATCCGATCCGAATTCAAAAATTTAGGATATGAATTGAGCTTTGAAATATCCAAGAGATAATCTAAATCCAGTAATTTCTTAACAAATCGGATTTGAATTTGACATATCCGATCCGAATCCGATCCACTGACAGCCTAGCCTCCTAGGTACAGTCAGCTACATAGAAGCGCCTTACCTTGAGGCGAGTAAGCATGTCATAAGGTCAGGAAAATATGGTGCAAGCGACCAACTTTGCCAATATATCTGCTCCTCCAACTAGCTCACAACACAAGACCAAGGCTTATACGACATACGAATGCAGCACGGCCACCTAATCCAAAGCCTCATTTATTGCTTCAGCTAAGCCAAATAATACTACTCTTGAGGTGCATTAAACACGCCTAAAGGTTCTTACTTTGTCTAAGTCTAATTTCCATACTATTGGGAACGTCACCCTATTACACTTACAGGCTTACACATTTTGCAGCTTGATCTCAACCCAATTATCATACACTACCCGAGCATACTCTCCTCGGCCCAAGCATCACGCTCCTAGACCAAGCACAACTAATTTCCTAGATATCATAAGGTAGATTCTATTCCTAAACACTTTTTTATTTTATATCATAAAAAACGTTACACACCTTATCAACCATGACCGATATCCCTATAAGTTCTAATGCCCTAGAAGGCCACCAGAGGTTGAAATCAATCAAGTTCCTCGGTTGACTCACATGCCACCACCTTCAGGCCTAGTGACCCCGTCGAGGGTTGCTGGATCTCATTACCCGATTCCAGGGACATGCAACCACATAAGTCCTAATTGAGAAACTAAGCCAAACATTGATGAAACTATCAAGAATAAAGCAATTGCAATCGGAAGACACACTCAGGCTCAAAACTACCTTACCACGAGGCTCAACATAGATGGCAGCCCGCGCGATCAACCACGTTGACACAACAATGTTCCCATTGAAATCAAGGTTGAATATTAGCAAAAATGAGCAATTCTGCTGATCTGCTCAACCAAGTAATTGTAGTTACCAAACATATGTGTGGGCTGAGCCAAGACCCACCGGCTCAACCAATAAACTCAAGTTATCCATCTCCCCAGAGGTCATAAACACTAACACCCGTCCTTATTGACCATACTCAATTCACAACGGATGGGCAGTTTAGTCAACCGTGATGTTCATCACGGGGCCAGCCTAACAAATCCACCTTTGCTTCGGATAGGAAGCCGAACACATTGTCTACGAAGAGCCGTCAATGTTTGTAATTTCTTAAGGCTAAACCTCATAAGGGGAGAATACCAATCTGCCTCATGTAGAGAGAAAACTATGTTTTGGGTTAAAGGGGAGCCCGATCACTTCAGCCTAAGGTACTAAAGAAGTTACGAACAGGAATCTCGACCCCAGCCTAAAAAAAGTAAGAGGGTCAAGTAAGAGCAGCCCTCTCCTCGCGGTAGGCCCGAAATTCGGTCTCGTCACTCCTACAAATCGCGAGCAAAACTTGATGAAAACCCATTCATAAAATGGATCGGTACATACTTTTTAAACCAGTTTATAAATCATGACCACCTAGACCGTAAGGAAAACCCCAAACTGCTTTCTCTTTCGAGCTTGGCACCACCAACACCCTCCCAAAGAGCGGATCCGATCTGTGCAACATCAAACAACTGCCGGAAATTCGCTCATCAAAAACTTGCCAAGGTTTTAGAAATGCCCCAGATTTTTTTGCCTCCTTCAACCCCTCGAAAGCTGAAATGGTCTTCCAGTGACACTCAGTTTATAAAGTCTCAAAGAATTTAATAAGTGACACATCAATACCCTATTCATAGAAACTTTTGAACAAGTTCTAAGTTATGCCAAGTTTGTTAAGGCTATTTTGTTGAAGAAAAATGAGGCTTGAGAATTACAAGACTATAGCTTTGGCAAAGGAATGTAGTGCAATATTTCTTCATAAGCTTTGTCCCAAGTTGAAGGATGTATGAAGATTAACTGATGTGCATATTTTGGACTCGGGCTAAAGTGTATGGTTTCACTCGAGTAAGTGGGCCCCCAATGAATAATGACCCGACCTGTTCGAGTATATATAGCCATTTACTCTTTCAGTCCAAGGTAAGTCTCATTTTTTGAATAGCATACATACATGCTTTTCGCATAGCCTTGATACGAACATGCCGGAGGGTTTTGGAGGTTTTGGCATGGAACCCTCTCCACCCCTCTTACGGTTGTTTCTTTTTATATATCAGACAAGTCAAACAAGCCAGATATCTGACATTCACGACATATGATTGTTTCTTTTTATATATCACACAAGTCAAACAAACCAGATATCCGACATTCATGACACGATGACAATCCGTTAGGCATTCTCGGTACGCCTAATTTTTTAGGAACCATCATTAACCATACCTTGAACAATTGGGACCAAAAGTATTACAAGGAATTACATGATCCCAGATTGAATGCTAATCTCTTAGCTTGTTCAATATTTTAGAAGCTACCATTGGCCGAAGCAATGCGAACTTTCTTGACGCTCCTATTAGCAAATCAACCTTTAACCTATCCTATAGGAGTGATAGAGAACGTGCTATAGTGAAGACAACCTTATCTTAAAGACACATTTCATTCATTCGATATGGAAGAAGATCAAGAATTTCAATCATTAATTCTTGGGAGACAATTAATAGCAATGGCTCGTACCCTGATTGATTTAGCCAGAGGAAAATTAAATATGAGCATAGTTATTAAATCGGATACGTATCATATGGTGTATCGTAATTTCATTTTCATGATACCTATCGGGATACATTTTGTGTATCATGAGATAAGCTTTGCATATAGAAATACATAATTTTTAGATATTTCATTTGAAATTATGAAATAGATATATAAGAAGTAGGAACTATAAGTAAATATAAATATATTTATTAAAATTTTAACAAAAATATAATGATTAGAACCATAATATTTGTAAGCTAAGACTCAAAGATTGTGTTTACAACGAAGTATTATTCAATATAATGATAACCTAAAAAAGCTTTAAGAAATAATTTAATAAAATCTCTGACTCTTTATATGCCGACTTTGTAAGAAACAATAATTTTTTCTTAAATAATACAATATAGTTTTATTTGGTGCGAGTCTATATTATAAAACAACGTCGTATCGTAAGATACACATCATATCGCAAAATACGACAATATATTGTAAGATATAACACTGTAATGTAAGATACGTACAATTAACGTATCGTAGAATACATTGTTCAAATGGGATACACACATAAAAATGTATCGATTACCCCAGTTTTTGTATTCGATTACCCATGTTTTTGTATTGTATCGTAAGATACTGACAACTATGACTATGATATTATCAAATTTTCAAGGGAAACACCTAAACCCCCCAAAAAGATTTTAATATATGTATATTCCATAACGACTCATAATTAATTAATTTATAATCTATAAATAAAAATATATATAATAGCAATATACATGCTGAACTAGACGGCTCGATGTTCGATCAAACCCAGCTCATGAAAACTTGAGTTTGACCGAGCTCGACTCGAACACTAAAGTGTTTTTGTGAATTCTCAAATCGAACACGGCTCAGTTGATTTGTTCATGAGCTTTGGTTACAAACGACTCGCGTTTAGTTTGACTCGTGTTTTTGTAAAGGCTCGAGTTATGCCTTCATTTAGATGTGTGCCGTGCGCGTTACACAATTATACACTTGTATTGAAGCCAATTTAGACCTAGGGTTTTGTGATGAATGTTGATGCTGCAAGGAATCTCTCGTTTGCTGGGCTGGAATGCTTGTCCGTTAGGATATCTGGGCTTAGTATGATCTGTTTAAGAAGAGAAGCAAACACTAGGTGAATGCAGGGGCTGACCCTGCTAAGACACTCCGGTGTGAGAGTAAGTTGCAAGCTCAAATCACAATCTGGCAGAGTGTAAGCTCAAGTCTTAGTATGCGTACCTTTGCTTGGAATGAGTCCAAGGCTTTTTATAGGTCTGCTCTTCTATTATGTAACCTCCATTCATAACTACCCAAGCGTGGGTATGAATGCTGGTGTAATGGGTATAATTGCTAGGAGTGATGGGCGTAACCGTCGGGCTCAACTTTCCCGTACGTTACGCCATGTCCCTATCTCGGGCGTTACAACACATCTCGCACGCTGGATCTCGATCGAGGACTCGGGTCATTGCTTCGAGTTTACGCGTGAGGCTCGCGTATGACCAGGCTGGTCAACTGCTCGGTTGCTCCATGTATGCTCGTCTTATGATGGCCCTAACCCATGTTATACCTCGGGCCTGGTCCCTGGGCCTAAAATGTGGGCCTGGCTCTTGAGTGGCCCCCTGCTCTCTGCTCGCGGAGTATTTATGCCCTCTGCAGGAAGCATTGCTCGCTGTATCGACCATGCCAATAAGAGCTGGTTGTGTAGCCCGTGGTTGACACTCGCCATTCTTGTTTCAAAGAGTTGCACAAGCGCGCGTGTTCGTGGGAGACAGCTGGTCACGGCGCTTGGGTTCCCGTGTGATGGAGGCGGCGCGGCTTCCGAGACGTTATCATGACCTACAGCCGTAGGCCCATGGGCTACTTCCGTAGGCCTGCAGTCCTTTCTATGACAGTTTGATGACGTCGCTCTCCAGGGTATAAATAGGGATCCCTTGGTTTGAGAAATCATTTTACAAACTTTGAATTTCAAAATCTCTTTGCGAACTCCAGAACTTCTCTCTCTTCTCATTGCATCGCTGCTCTCGAAATCATTTCCAGTGTCCGTTGCCTGCTGCAATCACCGGTTTCCTTATCATCTTTACTCGATCTCTCAAGCTCTTCAACTCGCGCGCAACCATGTCTCGCAGTAAGTTATTCTCCTTTTTGATTTTATTATTTGCTGTACATTTTGTGTTTTTCTCCCTTTTTCTACCGCTCAATAGAAGGAATCCCCCTTTTTTAGTCTGGATCGAGGAACCTAGGGTTTATCTTTGACCGATAGAACCCCATCCCTTTAGTCTGCCCATAGACCTAGAAATTTCCCTTTGATTCCCTTGATTCTGTTCAGACTGTAACCTGTCTTCCTCCTCGATCCTTGTAGGTTCTGACTCCCCCCGTAGATTACGCGATGAAGCCACCGACTCCGAAGCCACCAATTCGCAAGAAGCCTATGATTATGATCGTGGTCATGCGGCGAGCACCGGCCCGGCCGTCATCGTCTTCCTCTTCGACCAGCACAAGCTCAACTGATAGTGATGATGACCTCATTGTCACGAAAGTGGTCTCCGTACCACAACCCACGCCCTGGATGAAGTTGTGGGAACGAGCTCACCCAAGCCTACCCCTTCTGCTCGTCCTACCCGTGGTGGGCACCAAGCCTCTCGTCGAGCATCTTCTCCAGACCACTGGAAATCCTTCAACGACGACGAGAAAACCCAGAACTGGTTCTCCTCCTTGGGAATCAATTCCACCAACTACCGGGTGACCGTCATGAACCCTGAGGTCGACCCTTCTGAATACCGAGCTCAGGGCGAGAAAATGATATTCTTTTATGATTACTTCAAGGTTGGGATGCGCCTACCTCTCGACCCCTTCCTCGTCGAATTCCTAACCTTGGCCCAAGCCGCTCCCTGCGATCTTATGCTCAACACCGTTAGGATTCTAGTATCCTTTACTGTTACCTGTCGCCTGCTCGGCTACGAGCCTTGCCTGCTCCTACTCAGAAAGTTATACCAATTTTCCACTGATAAGAGCTCAGGCCGAATCTCTGGCCGCAGCAAGCCTGGGGCACTCAAACTGTTTTCCCCCTTCCCGAATAAAACTGACAAGTGGGACTGCAAGCCTCTCTTGGTCGAATCTCGAGCAGGATGGCCGTTTCCTCCTCCCTCCACTCATATCAAGGTGCCTACCTACAACCGGATGCCTTTACCTCGGTGAGAGTCGTCGATGGACGCACCGAAGATCGCTCTCGGTGCCGTGACCGCGACCGGGATTGGTTTTTGAAGCCGCGGTCACGGAGCATTACTTCCCGAGGCTCGCCGGCATTCGAGCACGAGGTGGAAGGGGTTATTCCACGAGTTACCATGGTCGAAGCGGCCTGCTGGGGCCGTCATCAAGGTAACGGTTTCAGTGAGTGTCAAGCTGTAAAGACGGGAACCACCGCACGGCCCCTTTCACCCTCGGGTTGGCCCTTACACCTTTAACACTTCTCACACTTTATACTTGAATACGACCAATTTTCCTTTGCCTGCAGAGATGATGAACATTGATGTTACGGAGAAGGCCAAGAATGCTCGCAAGAAAGATAGCGGCGATCGTCAACGCGAGCTCGCCGCCAAGATCCAAAGAAATCTCCCCAAAGTGCCTACCGGCACCCCCAAGGAAGGAGCTCCTCTTCGCTAAGGCTACGCAAGGCGCCTAGCCAGGGTCCCGCCGCCTCTTGTTCATGTCCGGAAATCTCCCGCAAGGAGATGTACGCCCATTCGATCGCACTTCTCCGGATACCCAAGTATTATCCAGTAGGAAGAGGGTGCGAGGCGGGCTCCCAATCTCGCTCGGTGCGGTCTCGCGGGCAAGAGGCCGGAAGCGCCGGGCGCCTACATCCGCCCGATTACCCCAACTACTGCTCGTCAACCTTCCTGGCGGCAAGAGGGTTTTACTATGCCCAAGGACCGCGCAGGCTGCGAGCGGTTGATGAATGAACTGGCCGATGTGCCAAGAATTTCGGGCATCGATCTGAAGGCCCGAGGGCACCCTGCTGCCTTGGTAGGGCAAGGGGTTTTGAAGAGGATTGTGCACTCTGGGGTGTACAAGGAGTGTGAGGAATCGACGAGCACCCTGATCGGTGATGGGGGCATGGCCATGTGCGAGGTAACCCCTTGTGTAAAAATTCTTTTACTTTGACTTATCTCTTCATGCTCTAACTTCTGCCATATGCCTCAGATTGCGACCAAATACCTCAAGCTGGCTACGCGTGCTGCCGATGGAGCCAGGGCTTCTGCTGCCCTGAGCGAAGATCTGAAGACAGCCAACCTCCTCCTGGCTGAAAAAGATTCCGAGCTTCAAGCCAAAGACAAAGAAGTGCTTGATCGTACCGCGACGTCCAAGCTCGAGGTTGAAAAGCGGCCCTTATCCGAAAGCTCGATACGGCCGGGGTCAACGAGAGTCCTGAACTCCCGAATTCCCAGTGGAGGCTCAAGCAAAAGAGGCAAGCCGAGAAGACCGCCTTAAGGAGGAGGTTGAGCGTCGACCGCCTGAATTCCCTAGTAAGCGATGTTCAGAAGGAGGAAATCATTCAATCTTTCATGGACTCTGATGAGTATGGTCAGGGTATGCGGCCATACTATAGGCAAGGGCTTGAGCACACCTTGAGAATGGCAGCGGGCAGCGGTCATCCTGGCCTTACTATCGACCTGTTAGCTGAATGGGGTGCTGCTGAGCACTATGGTCGGGATGCTCGTCGCGGCCATGCACAGGTCCCCTTCACGGTGACGAGTGGAACTTATCAAAGAGAGTGATCGGGAGAAGGGTTTGGAAGCTGGTCCCTCCACCACCTTGGACGTTAATGTCAAGAGCGTGTTGGAGGCACTCAAGGAGAAAAGACTAGCTGAAGCCGACCAGAGCCCAACAGCGGACATCCCAGAAGCCAATGCCCAAGATCCCCCTCCTGCCTCCTAAATGTAGCTCTTCAGAGCAAGTGCCCTCTCTGGCCTGTGAGCCAGTGTCTTTTGTATTAATATTTTGTAACCATTATTTTCAATGTTATAAAAACTTTGTCTTTCTCAACTCCTTATGCTTCCTGCAATGCTAATGCCATTATGTGTCATATGCTCGCTATCTAAGCAAACAACTTTAAATATTGACTAAGTCACCTGCTCGACCCGCCGAACAATAAGCAACATGACAATAACCAGCCTTGAGATTAACTAAATTACTTGCTCGCTCTCGCGATCACCAAGTAACATCAAACGTTAATCAAGGATAACCTTTAAACCAGGATGCACTTATCAATACTCAAGAAATTAACTAAATCATGTGCCCTTTCCACGAGCAAACAATGACTTCAGACATTAACTTAATGAGTGTGCTCATCCCAAAGGTTAAACAAACACAAGTCTTTTAGATTAGGCATACTTTGAGGTCGCTTCACATACCTCATAATGAAAGATTTCCCAACCAAGACTCTGCTCGTTCCGTGAGCCACTCTTATTTTCCACAAAGAGCACATTCGTATATCACAAATGATTCTCATTAAACTTTGAAAACCAAACTTTCATTAAGCAAGAATGTCAACAAGCAACTTTACTGATAATACTTTTTGAGGTGATCCGCATGCCACGGATGCTTTAACACTGTTCCATCCTGAGCTTGTAACCTATAAGTACCCTCCTTGACAACCTGAACAACCTTGTAAGGCCCTTCCCAGTTCGGTGACAACTTTCCTCGTTCCAACCTTTGCCCAGTTGCCTCAATCTTCCTTAGGACTAAATCCCCGACCTGAAATGCCCGTTTATGCACCCTCTTATCATGATGCATTTTTGCTCGCTGCTTATAATTCACCATTTTCATTCGGGCCTCTACTCTCCTTTCTTCCAATAAGTCCAAGTCCTCTTGACGAGCAGTAATGTTGTGCCCTTCATCATAATGTGACACCCTTAAACTAGGCAAAGCCATTTCAACCGGTGCCATGGCCTCCGACCCATAAGTCGTGGCAAAGGTGTCTCCCTTGGCCCCGACCGTTGTCCCGATCGCCCAAAGCCGATCGTAACTCGTCTAGCCATCTTCCTGCTCGACCTTCCAAGTTTCTCTTGAGGGCATGCAATACTCGTTTATTAGCGGCCTCAGCCTGGCCATTCCCCTGAGGATAGGCTACTGAGGACTTCCAATGTTTAATATGCAAATTGGCACAAGCCTCAGTAAATCGGTCAGAAAACTGAGTGCCATTATCAGAAACAATTGCTCGCGGGACCCCAAAACGACACCAGATATAGTCATGCACGAAGTTGATGGCATTCTCCTCGGTAATGTTTGCCAGAGGTTTCGCTTCCACCCACTTGGTGAAGTAATCAATTGCCACGATTACATACTTGCAATTTCCCCTTGCTGTGGGAAATGGTCCAATAAGATCTATCCCCCACATATCAAACGGCCAGGATGCCACTACTAGACTCTGCTCGGTAGAAGGCACCCTAGGTATATCTGCAAATCGCTGACACTTGTCACATTTCCTCACATAGTTTTCAGCATCCCTTCTCAGAGTCAACCAATAGAACCCCAAGGTCAATATCTTGTCGGCCAAAGTCCTTGCCCCTGGATGTCCACCACAAACTCCCTCATGGACCTCTGCTAGCAACTTCTCGCCACTTCGGTCGCACGCATCGTAACAATGGCTTCGAGAAAGACCTTCACGAACTCCTCCTACCACCGTGTAGCGAGCGCACCGCTTCGAATGACTCTAGCGATCTTTGTCTTCAGCAAACCTTGCTCAATGTACTCCGTATCTCATCGATCCAACACCTCGAGCCAACTCAATGTCCATCACCTTTTTCGCGAAATTGCCGGGCAATCCAGTATTCTACCACGCTTTGGACTCAACTCTTGAATATCCTCGGTGGCCATCTTAGATAGGAAATCGCCCGCATATTATCTCGCCCGATCAATCCGTAATGCTCCCAAAATGCTAACCTAGCCAACGGCTCCTTCACCAACTCGCGACTTAGCCAAAGTAGGATGGTTCACACCATACTCCTCGAACTTGATTAACCACCAGTGGGAATCACTGTGTATAACCAAAGCAATCACACCCATGTCCAGCGCTAACTCCAAACCAGCGACCAGGGCCTCATACTCAGCCTGATTGTTGGAAGCAGGAAACTTGAATCGTAAAGCGACCTCGAATTCTTCGTCAGTCAGCGGAGATACGAGCAAAACCCCTGCGCCACTTCCATCCTTACTTGCTGCCCCATCTACGAACAGCTGCCAACAATCGTCTGGTCGTGCACGAGGAGGCTGTGCTGGCCTCCGGAATGCTCACCTCTGGTACCTTATCCTTTGCCTCAAAAGTTGTTTCTACCAGAAAGTCTGCCAAGGCCTGAGCCTTGATCGCCCTCCGAGGCTGGTAGTCAATGTGAAACTCTGTCAACTCAATTGACCATGCCAACAACCTGCCCGAGGAATCTGGTTTGTGCAAGATTTTTCGAAGAGGTTGGTCAGAGTACACAACAATCTCATGTGCAGAAAAATAAGCTCGCAGTTTTCGAGCTGAGACAACAAGCGAGTAAGCTAACTTTTCTGCATTAAAATAACGAGCTTCAACCGGAGTCAAAGCCTTTGATACATAGTACACCGGTTTTTGGCTTCCAGCCTCTTCCTAACCAATATCTGCGGCCACGGCTGATCGGTGGCCGCGGATAAACATACAAACACTCGCCTACCACAGACTACTCAAGAGAGGAGGTGCACCCAAGTAATCCTTTAGCCGCTGGAAAGCTTTCGAGCATTCACCGTCCACTCAAAGCTCTTGTTACCTCGCAGTATCTTGAAGAATGGCAGCACTTCTCAGCTGATCGGAGATGAACCGACCAAGGGCGATGATTCGACCATTCAAACGCTGTACTTCCTTAATGCAAGTCGGCTCCTTCATATCCATTAGAGCTTTGATCTTCTCTGGATTTGCCTCTATTCCCCTTTCGTTCACCATGAATCCGAGGAACTTGCCCGCTGTACTCCAAAACACACTTGCCGGGATTCACTTCATGTTGTGCTTCCGCAAGTTGTTAAATGTCTCCTCCAAATCGGATATATGGTCGCGCCCTTGGTTTTGACCACCATGTCGTCCACATAAGCCTCCACGTTCCTGCCCAGCTGCGGTGCAAACACCTTGTTCACCATTCTCTGGTACGTGGCCCCCGCATTCTTCAGCCCGAAGGGCATCATCTTGTAACAATACAGAGCCCCCGCTGCTCGGAAAGCTGTCAATGGCTTATCCTGCTCGTCCATCCTGACCTGATGATAACCCGAGTAGGCATCCATGAAGCTCAACATTTCGAAACCAGCAATGGCATCCACCAGCACATCAATCCTTGGTAATGGGTAGCAATCCTTCGGGCAAGCTTTATTCGGTCTGAAATCTACACACATCCTCCACTTGCCATTGCTTTTTTAACCATTACCACATTTGCCAACCAGTCGGGTAATAAATTTCCTCAATGATGTCCGCAATGAGTAACTTTTCAACCTCCACCCGGATGGCTTTTTCCTTCTCTGTGGAGTACTGTCTTGGCCGCTGCTGTATTGGCTTGAAATCCGTGCTCGCATTCAGCTTGTGCAATGCTACCTCCGGATTGACCCTCATATCCTCCACACCAAGCAAACACATCCAAACTCGACGAAGGAAGGCTATCAACCTTTCCGCCCTCCGGTGTTGTTCCCTACCCACCTTGATCTTCGCTCGGGATAGGCGGGATTTATGATGACCTCCTCCAAGTCACCGTGAGGTGAATATCGGAGCTTCCCTAACTTGTAGAGTCTCGACCTCCAACCGTGATTGTGGAGTATCCAGCCGCTCGGCTCGCACTCACCATCTCCTCATCCCCATCAACGGCCAAAATCATGCTCATGTCCATGGAAGTCGTGATAGTGAGTTTCTCCTTTTCGGTCATCGTGACGGTCCGTTCGAGTGTTGATTGTCAACTTTCCCTAGCCTTGTGAGTTTCCCGAAACTTCATCACTGTTGCGGCTTCGCCGCCGCCGACACCCGCATCGAAACTTCACCCTCTGATGGGGTACCGATGCCACGAGCTGAAACTTTACCATCGCGGGGACGCCCAGAATTGCGTTGAAGGGCGAGCTCAGGTCGATCACTAAGAATAAGACTTTCTCCATCCTGGACCTGCTCCCTCACCCAAGATCACTTCCAACTCAATGGTCCCTGACCACCTTGTGGTTAGTAAATCCTTCCAGGCATCCTTTATACGGCTTCAAGTCCTTGTCGATACCCCGTGTTCTTGAAGCACTTATAATACAAAACATCCCTGGAAGCTCCTGTATCAATCAAGACCCTGGCCACATCCCAATAATCAATGCAGGCCTCAACCACCAAATTCTGCTCGGAAGCTAGCTTGCCTATTGCCAACTCGCTCCTGGTGAACTGTATGGTCTCCTCATCGGGCCCCACGCTGACCGGTACGTATGGCAGCTTATTCAAGGTATAAATCTGGGATTTCAACTGATGGAGGCTAGGCTCCTCTTCCAGTATGACATTCAGTCTTCCTCGTCGCTCAACATTACCTCTCTTCGGAGGCTCCTCTCTAGGCTCCCGATCATCCTTGCGATCTCTGTTCTCTGGTCGCATACGAAAGCGATCTAGCCTCCCTTGGTTCAGCAATCTCTGAATTTCCCTCTTCAGCTGCATGCAATCCTCCGTGCCATGCCCTATATCATTATGGTAGGCACACCGCTTCGTCCGATCCCCGCGGGCTTCGAATGCCGGTCCAACGGATCTCGCAGCGGCAACTCGGCACGGATTTCATTCATAATAGACTCCCGAGTAGTGTTGAGAGGATCAAAATCCATGCGATCACTCGCCCGGCACGATTTCTTCGCCAACCCTTGCCCGTTGACGACCCATTCTTGCCCGCAAGATCCTTACCATCATCCTTTTGATCGTCTTCTTATCTTTCTTTTTAGACCCTTCGGCGTCCTCCTCGAATGTAACACACCAACTCGAGCGAGAAAACATCTCCGCCGGTTCAACGGTTCCTCATGCTGAACTCGGCCTTCACCCATTCCTCGCTCATGCCTCCAATAAAACACATCGTGACCTCCCTATCGGTCGGTCATCAACCTTCTCAAGCATCTTCGGAACCGATCCGGTATTTCCCAACCGTCTCGCCATCCCGTTGTCTCGATGCCGCAAAGGTCCATTCTAGCCTTGGGCGTAACCCCGCCATTGCAAACTCGACTAGAAACTTACTCCGCAAATCCGACCATAGGTGATCGATGCGCGAGGAAGTTTCCTATACCACGTCACCGCTTTGCCTGGAACGTACTACCGAGCCTTGCACTGCAATGGATCCTTGGTAACCATATTGATCGGTTCTCGAATCCCCGCAAGTGATCACGAGCATTCGTCTTCCCGAATACTTGTCAAACCGCAGAATGGAACATTCGGATCGAGGTGCGGCCACAATCCAATCGCCAAAGGATCTTTCTCCTCTCCCGGATCACGTATCCAGTCCTGTGCGACCAGCCTGGGCCTCCAAGCGTATTGCATCTCTTTCATCGCTTCATCGGCTCATGCGTTGAACGCGCAGCCCGCTGCACCGCTCAGCCGATGACCTCTCCTTGGGACAAGAGTGATGGTCCGACCTACGCCCTGGGACCTCCTCTTAGGTGAGGCGTGTGCCTATTTCGATGAGATTTCGCCCAACATCCTCGCGGCCGTGTCCGGGCCGGGATTCCCGCTCTTCGCTTCTCGCCTCGTCCCGACGCCTCGGAGCTCTCGGTCGCCCACGTGTCGACCGTCTGCGTATACCAAGCGGTCATGTACACTTTTAGCCCGCGCCGACTCCGAACGAGCAGACCTTTTCCCTTATCCTTAGCAGCCTCTGCGGGCACGACTGTTCCCGTGCTATCCACATTAATCACATCATCCCGCCGTCTCCGGCGACCTTGAGATCGCGAGGCCTTTCACTTCGCGCGCCACCGTAACCACAGTGGGATGAGCCGTGTCTCGACCGAACAGAGTATGCCCCATAGCGAGCAAAATGATTCGGGCGTACATTTGACTTAGGTACACCGCCCGATTAGCTAAAGCCGCAGAGCGAGCCGCATCGCCAACGGGTCGTCCGGAGTGACTGCATCCTCTTGGCGTTCAAGTGTGCGCGGAGCTCAATCCGCCGCCGGTTGGCGATTCACATTGGAAGGCCCTCCTTCCCGAGTAAGCCGAGGACGTGACTCGTCCGTAAGGCGACAGTGTGGTCCTGGCGTAATCCCTGGGAGGTGGCAAAGCCAAGCCTCCCCCCAACCGAACCGTATTGTCACCCAAGGTGTCCCTTCCATTTCCGGCCATGCTAGTGTTAAATCAACCCAACAAAACGCGTATAAGCGGTCAAAAAAAAAAAAAAAGTTTCTCAACGGAACCAAACCGATGCAAGGAATCTCTCGTCTTGGCCGGAATGCTTGTCCGTTAGGATATCCGGGCTTAGTATGATCTGTTTAAGAAGAGAAGCAAACACTAGGTGAATGCAGGGCCGACCCGCTAAGACACTCCTGTGAGAGTAAGTTGCAAGCTCAAATCACAATCGGCGAGTGTAAGCTCAAGTCTTAGTATGCGTACCTTTGCTTGGAATGAGTCCAAGGCTTTTTATAGGTCTGCTCTTCTATTATGTAACCTCCATTCATAACTACCCAAGCGTGGGTATGAATGCTGGTGTAATGGGTATAATTGCTAGGAGTGATGGGCGTAACCGTCGGGCTCAACTTTCCCCGTACGTTACGCCATGTCCCTATCTCAGGCGTTACACAACACATCCTGCACGCTGGATCTCGATCGAGGACTCAGTCATTGCTTCGAGTTACGCTGTGAGGCTCGCTCGCGTATGACCAGCTGGTCAACCGCTCGGTTGCTCCATGTATGCTCGTCTTATGATGGCCCTAACCCATGTTATACCTCGGGCCTGGTCCCTGGGCCTAAAATGTGGGCCTGGCTCTTCAAATGTAAAATACTCTCTACATTCTATTCAAAAAGTTCACGTTTAAAATTTTTAATTATTAAGTGATATATAAGCTCTATTGGAGTTGGTAATAATTACAAAAAAATGCTGAGATAATTGCAAAATAAATCCTGTATTAGTTTCAAAATTTCAATTTAAACCAGGTGTTTTTATTTTTGCAAATTGAACCTTCACTTTTTTTTTTTTAATCAAAACCTTCCGTCAACTTGCTGTTAAAACAGATGACGGAAGACTGATTTGGCAAACCACGTGGATCTTATGTGAAAATGGTGAGAAAATTATTCCAAAAAAAAACCTTGTTCTATTTTATGATAATTTCAAAAAAAACCTTGGCTGTTAACGAATTTTTCAAAAAAATATTTTAAAAAGAACCTCGTACAATTAATTTATTTTCAAAATAAACTCTGGAATGTTGTAGATTATGGGTATTTATATACATATTTCATCCACACCAAGTGTTTTTCTTAAAAGAAAGGTTTAGAAACAAGATACTCCTTCCGTTCCAGCCAAAGAGTCTACTTTCTTTTTTTAAAAGTCAACATGTGACTAAATCAAATTAAAATCTTACACACTTTACTTATGCTTTAGGAAATAAAATTTTATTAATTAAAAACTATTTTAAGAATACTATGGATTGCAACTTTTAAAACTTTGTAAAAATCACTAAATTTATGTTAATTATTGGTCAAACTTCAACTAAGTTGACCGAAAAAAGTCAAAACTGGACTCTTTGCTTGGAATGGAGGGAGTAATTATTTTGGAACGGACAAAAAATGAAAGGAAGACAATTATTTATGAATGAAAGGAGTATTAATATTCATAATAAAATTAGTTTATTTTAATTTCTATGTCCAATCAAACATAACAATTACTTCGTAATATTTAGGAAATGAAGAAGTACTTTAATGCATTGCTGTCACACACACACACACACACAAAAATTTAATACGTAAAACAAAATAATACTAAAAAAATTAGCCAACAGTTATGGAGGATCTTTACTTTCCTACTCGTAACTCATAATAATACTAAAAAAATACTCCTCTATTCTTAAAAATATACTTACTTGTTTGATTCATTACACATTATATAAAATTAATTAATTTTATTGTAAATATTATTACCCCGCCCCAAAATAATTATTATTTTAGCAAAGTTTTTTGTCTCAAAATAATTGTTGTTATAGAACTTCAAATAACATTTTCCTATAATCTACCAAAACTGCCCTCATTTACTACCCTCATTAAAGAGTGTTGTTAAGAGGAAAAAAAAAATACTCACGCAACTTATCTACAATAAATGAGCTTAAATAAGGGTAGATCAGTCTTAATGTAAGTTTTTTAAATCAGTGTGCAAATTACTAAAACAACAATTATTTTGGAACATAGGTAATAGTTTGTTACGTGTTTTCTTTTAGAGAGTGATTAATTTTTACTTTTTATTTTTTCAGAATAAATATATTTAGTCAATCATGCTCATAACTCGCATCTCGTGTTCCATTAGAAGAACATAATATTATTAAGGCATTTGTCTACTAAAATTTTAGAAAATATTAAATATTTTATTAAAAAATTAAATTGATTTAACTAATAACATTTTATTAATTTAATAATATATAGCAATATGGTTGGCATTAAATTGATTATAACTGGTTTCAATAAACTCAATATTAATTTTTTATTTCAATAATCAAAGATCATGGTTTATTATGAAAAGATATTAAAGACACTGTCAGCGTTTATTTTAAAAATATATTAATTGTACAAGATTCTTTTTAAAATACTTTTTTAAAAATTCGTTAACAGCCAAGGTTTTTTTTAAATAAAAAATAGTACAAGGTTTTTTTGAATAATTTTCCGCCACTTCCACGTAAAATCCACGTGGTTTGCCAAATCGATCTCCGTCATTCGTTTTAATAGCAAGTTAATCGAATGTTTTGATTAAAAAAAATAAATAGGTGAATGTTCAATTTGCAAAAAATAAAAACACATGGTTTAAATTGAAATCTCGAAACTAGTACAAAGTTTATTTTGCAATAAACTCAATATTAATTTTTTATTTCAATAATCAAAGATCATGGTTTATTATGAAAAGATATTAAAGACACTGTCAGCGTTTATTTTAAAAATATATTAATTGTACAAGATTCTTTTTAAAATACTTTTTTAAAAATTCGTTAACAGCCAAGGTTTTTTTTAAATAAAAAAATAGTACAAGGTTTTTTTTTGAATAATTTTCCCGCCACTTCCACGTAAAATCCACGTGGTTTGCCAAATCAGTCTTCCGTCATTCGTTTTAATAGCAAGTTAACTGAATGTTTTGATTAAAAAATAAATAGGTGAATGTTCAATTTGCAAAAAATAAAAACACATGGTTTAAATTGAAATCTCGAAACTAGTACAAAGTTTATTTTGCAATTATCTCAAAAATGCTTAAGCATATTCATCATGTTTATATTATATTTGGAGGATAGAGTTGAAAATTTTATGGAGAGTGAAGACATAATTTTAGAAAGTAGACTCTTAAAATGAAACATCCTAAAATAATATAGTGGACTCTTTACCTGAAACGGAGAAAGTATCACTTACTCTCGATCTATCTTCTCTGACGCAGAAGCAGACTCATTTCTTCTTCAATTTGAGTCAATCCTCAAGATGTTACCGATCTGCTCCCGAACATGTTCAAGTCGAGTTCGAACAAAACATCAAGAACTTGGCTCGAGCTCGACTTAGCTTGAGCTTGACTAATTTTTCACGAGCTCGAGCTCGAATCGCTGAAGCTCGTCACGAACAACGTGTTGTAATAATTACTTGTATTCATAATTGAAGCACAATTTTGCATTTGAGCACTCGAGGGGGTTTTGAAATGAGGTTATTAATGGATCCTAGACAATTTCCTTCAAAAGCCATTAGGCCCGAGCTTACAAAAAGCACCAAGGCAGGCCCTGAAGATTACCAATAGGGGTGAATTATAGGCCGGTCCCTTTTTAAACATTTGTAATTGGTCTAATCCACTTATTTTTTTTAAAAAATCGAAAAAATACATTTTTGATGCGAAAAGACGATTATGCCATTAATGAAAGAAAAACACGCGCGCTTCAGTAACCCAAGGCATCGCGATGAGAAACCAAGGCATCGCGATGAGCAACCAAGGCATCGCGATGCACTACTTTGGCATCGCGATGCACCACTTTTGTAAATTGGGGCATCGCAATGCAATAATTGGTGCATCGCGATCATTGCAGCGCACTTTAGGGAACCAAAGCATCGTGATGAGCAACCAAGGCATCGCGATGCACTATTTTGGCATCGCGATGCACTACTTTGACATCGCGATGCACCACTTTTACAAATTGGGACATCGCGATGCACCAATTGATGTATCGCGATCATCGCAGTCCGCTTTAGGGAACTTGATTTTCTTTTACCTTTCGGGGGCGTTGCCCCCGAACCCCCACGAGGGATGCTGTCCCCTCGACCCTTGCGACCTGACCGGGCAGGTCAATCCCCGTTGCGTTGCCCAGCATACTGCGATTGGCGAATTAAAGGTATCGCAATGCCCAATTTAAGGCATCACGATGTCCAATTTTAGGCATCGCGATGCCCAATTTAATATAATATCAAAATCAATCAAAATGGTTGTTTTTGATTGAGAAATTTACGTACAAACATGGTATTGACTTCCTATAACAGTATGGTATTGATATTATACAAAATTCAAACCCAAATGATTGATTAAAGTCTCAAAATCAATCCAAGAACATCTCTCTGTTTTCGGACAGCACACTGTCAAGCTCAATTTTGATCTCGAAAATAGTATTTTTTTTGGTAAAAAAATTGTGCACAAATGTAGTACTAAGTTAGGATAACAATATGAGATTGATTTTAAACAAATTCGAAGTTTAAAACATAGATTAAAGTGGCCAAAATAGCCCAAGAACAAAGAAAAATGGGATGAACTCAAAAAATTCGAATTTGATCAAATTGTGAACAAATTCGTGTTCTATGCATGAAAATTGATACATAAACATGAGGGAAGACTATATTACAACATAAAATCATTTATACAACAATTCGAACCTCAAATCTAAAGCAACGATGTTGTTGAGGGTATTTTAGGAAAAAAATTCTCAATGTGCCTTTTAACGGTTTAAAAAAAAAATGTAAACTAGAGAAAAAAAAGTTTAGAAAAGTGAACCGACCAAAATTTCTCCTACCAATAGTCCAATTTACTTCAGTGGACAGCCCTAACGACTTGGCCCATGACAAATATATATATCCAAGTTGTACTAAGTTAATAAATGACGGGAATGACGTCCCTTCTTCACGGTAATAGCCCTTTAAGATAACTTTGACAAATCTTTTGATTTTCATATTAAATCATAATTTGAGTCTGTTTTCTTTATGATTTTTATATTAAATTTAAAAAAAAATTATGCATTAAGGTTGTAGGGATAATATTAAAAAAAAAAAGTGTTATTAAAAAGATGTTACTCCCTTGCTGCATAAAATTACTTTAAATAATTTAATTATTACTCCCTCCGTTCCAAGCAAAGAGTTCACTTTTGATTTTCTTTGGTTAATTTAGTTAAAGTTTGACCAATAATTTACATAGATTTATTTATTTTTACAAAGTTATGAAAGTTGTAATCTATAATATTGTTAATGTAATTTTTAATTAATGAAATTTTATTTCCTAAAACATAAATAAAGTATGTAAAATTTTGATTTAATTTTATGATTTTTATCACATGTTGATTATTAAAAAAAAAAGTAAACTTTGCCTGGAACGGAGGGAATACTTTCAAAAATCGTACAACTGTTGTCAGGTGTAGTGGTGCGACAGCACCCACGCAAGTAATTTCAGCAAGCTCGGATAGATAATAGCGTAATGGGGAGCTATTTGTGAATGATTCAAGAAAATTAGTTGCGTCCTTCAAATTAGTTATAGTTTTTCGGATAGATAATAGCTTAATGGTCCTAAACATATTAGGACGATTCACTCAAAAGCCCTCTCGACCCAAAAGTCTAATGTTAATATCGGGACATCAGATTTCATCAAATTTCAAGCCTTCTCCATTTTAAATATGTTAGTCACGTTCACAAACTTAAACATACCAGTATCAAATTTGTATTTTCCAAATAGTCTCATGGTTCAAAAAATAATTTTCCTTTTTTTTAAATTTTGAAAAATTGCTGGTCGGTCCACTTTGAAAAGTTTGTATTCTCTCCAGTCCACCTTTCTTTTTTCTTAACCGGAAAAAGGCACTTTCAAAAATTTATTCTTAAAATACCAATGTTTCTTCTATAACTGTTTTGTCTTTCTCTTACCAACTCTCAACCCGATTACTTGAATACTTTCAATTATGCACCAACTGCTTTGGCAATGAATGAGTATATTATTTCTTCCCGTAATCGATTTGCAGAGCTACCATAGTAGGGATAGAGCACACAAGTAATTAATTAATATGAATGCGTATTTATAAACACAGAGCAGAGCACACAAAATTTATTACTTAAAAGCTATAATGATGTCTTCGTTTGAAGAAAAAAAAACTTTTCTTTTCAAAAAGTGGTATGAGTTGACGGGACTTAATCACATGTCATGGATGATTGTGTCCAACTTTTTTGAATTGTAAGAATTGTTGCATTAGGGCTTTTAGTAAATGAGGATAACAGCTTTTTGAATTGTAAGAAATATTTGGGCATCGCGATGATGTACTTAAGCATCGCGATGCTTTGATTATGCATACCGATGGCTAATAAATTTTTATTTGGGCATCGGGATGCCAATATGATTGAATTCCGATGCACAATTCTTGCATCTCGATACCCAAATTAATCTGAGAAAGAGGTATTGCATCCCATTGCCCAATTGTTGCATCTCGATGCCCAATTATTTGCATCTCAAATTCAATCTCGATATCTAATTCTTGCATCCCGATGCCTGATGCTTGATACGCGCGTGTTTTGGTTTAATTAAGGCTATCTTAGTCTTTTTGCTCCAAAAATGTCTTTTTTCGATTTAAAAAAAAAAGTATGATGGACTGGAACAATTACAAATGTTGAAAAAGGGACCAACATGTAATTCACCCTTTTATTTTGACTAATTGACCCAAAAGTACAAAATCACTAATGGACTATTTGGCCCAAGTATTTTCCTTGTAAAGTTTCGGACCGGTCAAGACCAGTTTGAACCAACTAATATGAAGCTCCTACAAAACCAAACCCTCTTGAGACCTGCTCGTCAGTTGGGCTTGAATCCTTTGTATTAGACCAGTCTACCAGATCATTTTGGGTGTATTTGACATCAGGTTTTTGGGGTTGTTTTTTGGTTTTTGGATTTTCCATTTCTAGAGAGAGAGAGTTAAAAAAAAAAAAAAAACGAACGTATCTAAATTTTGCTAGGAGAACAAACACTTTCACTTTTTACCAAAACTTGCAAGTCTCGAACCCTCTCCAACTAATTTTTTTTTTTGTTTCCCAAAGGTGTTTCCAGACCTGAAAGTTCAAGACTAATCCTTCGAGTTAGGTAGGACCACAAGTGGCGGTAAAACTTTCCAAACAAGTATTTAACACAGCTGCGTTCTCATAGACTTGAACCCAAAATCTATGGTTAAGCTAGATCAGCCCCCTTACCAGCTAATATATTACAATCATCTCCAATTGAAGCCTCCTCAATTTGTGATTTATATGTGCATGTCCTAGAGCAAGAAGCATGTGTACACACATGTTAATTGGGTCAAATTTGTTAGATGGGGTAGTCCAATGTGGGATAAGTTGGACTGGTCTCTTTTTCACCTAGTCCAAGACTCCAGGCCTCACATTTTTTGGTTTGAAGGTTGGTCCAAGTTGTGTTAGTTGTTCAAAGTTCAGGCTTCTATTAAATACTCCCTCTCCCTAATCTGTTCCACACAATCGACAACAAATTTGGATCGTCTTAATTGTTGTAAAGCAATTGTTGTAGAACCAAATATAAAGAAGAATGAACACAAAGAGAATCGAGAGAATTGGGTGAGAGAATTCGGGCGTCACTTTCATTCATTCAACATTTCAATATATACTTTTACATAGGAGAATCAAAAGGACTTGAGTAAATGATAAGTCTCTCAAAATTCATGAATCTAGTGAAAAGTCTTTCCCAAGTTCAAGAACCTAAGTAATATCCACACTTTAGATAATTACAACAGTCTCCCTTTGACATTATGACATGATGTTCAGGCCTCATTAAAAACTCGCTTAAAAACCTAGCGGGGAAAAAATAGACGAGAAAAGAGTGTATGACATATGTATTTTACTAGTTGTCTCGTTAAAAATCTTTTACTAAAAAACCCTGTGGAAAAAAACTTAGTCAAGGAAAAGTGATTTGATTCCCAACAAGACCCACAAGTTATAACGAAGTTGGAACCACGCTTTCGGAATAACCTCGCGGAAACGTACGTCTAGGACTTGAATAACAATCACAAGGATGATCGTAACCCTTAGTTTCGTAATAACTAAGAACCTTGATCGATTCGAAACCCTTAATTATGGATTAATTAAGAACCACGAATTAGAAAGAAATACAAACTTAATCCAAAGTTTGCAAAATACTAACAAAACTTAATTTGTCAAAAAGAGTTTTAAACTCACACTTTTAAATTAATCAAAATCTGATTTTTATAATGAAATAGATGCCTATTTATAGGTCTTAAAGAAACACTCCTAATGAACTAAGGATTAAAATTCAGAATTACATAGGACTAAAATATTATCTAAAAGAATTAAAAACAACTAGAACTCTAAAACAAACATTGGCTGGCCTTTGACTCTCTTGAAGACACGGTTTTGAAGAATTGAAGCTCTTTAGGACTCCTTCCTTGTTTGGGCAGATTGGGGGCCATTAGAACACGGTTTTAAGAGTCCATAGGACCTTGGAAACATGGATGAAACTCTTGGGATAGTTTGTACACGTTTTTGGCAGCTTATTCCTTCTAGAAAACATGGCTTTGGATGACTTTTGAAGACTCCAAATGGCCTTGGACATTGGAACACGTTTTTGATAATTTGCGTTCACACCATGCACACGGTTTGCCATCTTGCATTCACACCTATGCACATGGTTTCTTTTGGGCAGCAACAAAGGCTTCTAGAAGTCTTCCTTTTGGGCTTGATTTGCTTGAAAAACATTTACCAATTTGGGCTCCTCAATCATCTTCAATTGGGCATGATTTTGGGCTTGTGAAACAAGGATTGATAAGGCTTCATTTAATTTCTTGGCCCTTGATCTTGTGATTGGCCCACCCTTGATGATTAAGGGATCATTCTTGACAAGGCTTGGTGGTCCTCCATCATCCCCTCCTCCTTTGAAAGGATTTGTCCACAAATCAGCATCATCACTTACATCAAAAGGAGATAAATCACGAACATTGAAATTCGCACTGATATTATCATACTCACTAGGCAAGTCAAGCTTGTAGGCATTGTCATTGATCCTTGTTTTTACTTGAAACGGCCTATCGCCCCTTGGTTGAAGTTTAGACTTCCTTTTAGAGGAAAATCTTTCTTTCCTTAGGTGCAACCACACCCAATCACCGGGCTCAAAGATCACTTGTTTCCTTCCCTTGTTAGCTTGCTTCACATATTGCTCGGTCCTCTTCTCAATATTTTGTTTCACCTTTGCATGCAACTCTTAGATCAAATTTGCTTTGGCTTTTCCATCAAAGCTTGCTCTTTCATCCACAGGTATAGGCAATAAATCAAGTGGACTAAGAGGATTAAAACCATAAACAATCTCAAAAGGTGAATAATGAATAGCAGAATGAACATGTCTATTATATGCAAACTCAACAAAAGGTAAACATTCCACCCAACTTTTTAAGTTCTTTTGGACAATTGTTCTTAAAAGCTGTGACAAGGTTCTATTAACTACCTCCGTTTGACCATCGGTTTGAGGATGATAAGCGGTGGAGAATAACAGTTTTGTTCCCAATTTACTCCAAAGAACACGCCAAAAGTGACTCAAAAATTTTACATCCTTATCACTCACAATGGTACGTGAAACTCCATGCAAACGAACAATTTCTTTAAAGAACAAATCAGCAATATGAGATGCATCATTCGTTTTATTACATGCAATGAAGTGTGCCATTTTAGAAAATCTGTCCACTACCACAAAAACTGAGTCTTTACCATTCCTAGATCTAGGCAAACCAAGTACAAAGTCCATGGATATGTCTACCCAAGGTTCACTAGGAATTTGTAAGGGTTTATACAACCCATGAGGTGCACTTTTTGATTTGGCTTGCTTACAAGTAATACAACTACCGCACACCTTTTCAACATCATGCCTCATGTGAGGCCAAAAGAAGTATTCCCGTAACACGTCTAAAGTCTTGGAAACACCAAAGTGTCCCATTAACCCTCCACCATGGGCCTCACGCACAAGCATTTCACGAATAGAACATTGGGGAATGCAAAGTTTGTTTTCTTTAAATAAAAACCCCTTATGTCTATAGAATTTATCAAAACCAACATGCTCACATGCAACAAAAATAGTATCAAAATCAGAATCATGAGAATATAAATCCTTAATGTGATCAAATCCAAGGAATTTAGACTCCAATATAGTAATCAAAGTATATCGCCTAGACAAGGCATCTGCTACAATGTTATCTTTTCCCTTTTTATACTTGATTACATATGGAAACCCATCAATGAATTCAACCCACTTGGCATGCCTCTTACTCAACTTATTTTGGCCCTTCAAGGACTTCAAAGATTCATGGTCGGTGTGAATTATGAATTCTTTGGGCCAAAGATAATGTTGCCAAGTTTCAAGTGCCCTAACTAATGCATACAACTCCTTATCATATGTTAGATAATTTAATTGTGCATTTTTCAACTTTTCACTATACCTATTCGGATTCATCACACTCAAGTTCAAAAGCACAATCAAAATTAGGCAAAGCAAGGATTGGTGCACTAGTCAATTTTTCTTTGAGAAGATCAAAAGCATGTTGTTGTTTTTCTCCCCAATGAAATTTTACTTCTTTTTGACCAATTCATTTAATGGTGCGGCTATGCTACTAATGTCCTTTACAAAACGACGATAAAAGCTAGCAAGACCATGAAAACTACGCACTTCGGTCACACTTTTTGGGGTTGGCCACTCTTGAATGACCTTGATCTTCTCATTATCAACCTCAATTCCATTAGCGCTTATAATGAAACCAAGGAACTCAATCTTTTCCATACAAAAAGAACACTTTTTCAAATTAGCATGCAAGGATTCTTTTTTTAAAGTTTCCAATACAAGACGTAAATGGACTAAGTGTTCCTCCATGCTATGACTATAAATCAAGATATCATCAAAATACACCACAACAAATTTATTAATGAATTCATGCAACACATGATTCATCAATCTCATAAAAGTACTAGGTGCATTTGTAAGACCAAAAGGCATGACTAACCACTCATATAAACCAAACTTAGTTTTAAAAGCAGTTTTCCATTCGTCACCCTCTTTAATCCTAATTTGATGGTATCCACTTTTAAGATCAATTTTTGTGAAGATTATGGCACCATGCAACATGTCAAGCATATCATCTAACCTAGGAATAGGATAGCGATATTTTACCGTTATTTTGTTCACAGCACGGCAATCGGTGCACATCCTCCACTCACCATTTTTTTGGGTACCACAATGATGGGCACCGCACAAGGACTCATGCTTTCTCGAACCTTACCTTTGGACATTAATTCCTCAACTTGCCTTTGAATTTCTTGGATTTCTTGAGGATTGGCTCTATAAGCCGGTCGATTTGGAATGACCGCACCGGGTATAAAGTCGATTTGATGTTCAATTCCTCTAAGTGGTGGAAGACCACTTGGTTCGTCTTGAGGAAATATTTCTTTAAATTCCTGTAGCAAAGGAACAACAACACTTGGAAGAGAAGGGGTTACATCATTAGTGTTAAAAAGTGATTCTTTATAGATCATAACAAACACCTCTCTCTCTTCTTCCAACGCCCTCTTAAGCTCTCCTCACTTTGCATAAAAGCTCTCCTTTTTTCCACTCATCTCATTTTTTCCACTCAACTCTAAATTTTCACTCCTTTTCTTTTCTTTCCCTCTTTCACTCTCCTTTTTCCTCTCGGCCTCCTTCTCTCTCTCTCCCTTCTCTCTCTTAATCTCTCCTTTTTTACTCTCTTTCTCTTCCTCACTTTTCTTTCTTGATTCACTCAATCTCATTTGTTCTTCCCTCACCTTTTGTGGAGATAAAGGAGCAAGAGTAACAGTTTTTGCACCATATTTGAAGGAATATTTGTTGGAGTACCCATCAAAAATAACCTTTCGGTCAAACTGCCATGGCCTACCCAACAAGAGATGACTAGCTTGCATAGGTAGAACATCACACAATACTTCATCCTTGTACCCTCCAATAGAGAAATTAACCATCACTTGTCTAGTTACCCTCAACTCACCACGATTACTAAGTCATTGCAATTTGTAGGGATTGGGGTGTTTAAAAGTGGTTAAATTTAGTTTTTCTACCATCTCCATGCTAGCCACATTGGTACAACTACCACCATCAATAATCACCATGCATACTCTTCCATTCACCGAGCATCTAGTGTGAAAAATATTCTCTCTTTGCAATGTATCATCATCCACCACGACATGGGTATTAAGAGAACGTTTTACTACTAGTGTATATCCCTCATCGGCATCAAATTCTATGTCGCCATCATCTTCATCTTTTTCACTTTCGGAGGAAATTTCCCCATCATTATGAATAATCACCACCCTCTTATTTGGACACTCATTAGCTTTATGCCCCAAACCTTGGCACTTGAAGCATTTTATGGTACGAGAAGGTGTAGAAGTAGAAGAAGAAGTAGAAGAAGCACTTTTATTTTTGTCCTCATCCTTAGATTTTGGAACATTACCTTGGAACTTGGAAGGTGTGAAAGTGCTTGCCTTTGAATTGTCTCCTTTGAATTTGCTAGGGGTTGGATAGTTGGAAGCATAGTTTTTGGTGTAGGAAGTTGGCTTTTTCTTGAGTTGTCTTTCAATCTTTATGGCCATGTGGACCATCTCTTCCAACTCCATATAATGCTGCAAATCAACCATGTTAGAAATTTCTCTATTAAGACCATTCAAAAATCGAGCCATAACAGTTTCCTCATCTTCTTGAATATTAGCTCGAATCATGTACATCTCCATCTCCTTATGGTCCTCATCAACAGATTTCGTTCCTTGAGTCAAAGCTTGGAGCTTTTGACAAGTCTCCCTATAGAAGTAATTAGGAACAAATCGTTTTCTCATGATTGCTTTCATCTCACCCCAAGTGTCAATCTCTCTCTCACGGTTCCTTCTTCTAGAACTCACCAATTGATCCCACCAAATAAGCATAGTCGGTGAATTCAATTGCAGCCATCCTCACCTTATTTCTTTCTGTATAATTATTACAGTCAAAAATCATCTCCACTCTCTTTTCCCACTCTAGGTATCCTTCGGGGTCACTTTTTCCTTGAAAAGAAGGGATTTTCAATTTAATGGTTCCCACCCCCCTATTTTCTTCTCTAAGTTCCCTCCTAGGTAACCTCCTTGGGGGTTCATCTTCCTCCTCCCATTCATCATCCCTCATGGGTGGTCTATTCCTACCCATTCTCACATTTTCATTAGGTGGTGGTTCTTGACGAACATGTTCCATCCTATCTATCCTATCATTCACTTGTCTAATTTCCTCGCTCATCATCCTCCTCATCTCTCCCAACAAATCTGCCATTGACATGTTATTTGGTATCTCCTCCTCTTCTATGATATTTTTTTCTTTATATTGACTCATGAGTTTTAGAAGACCTCACACACTCCCTTACGTGTATCTCTCAAAATATGACACTCTTGTATAAATGTTTTTTAACTTTTACCTTCCCTCTTATGTTCTCACCACTCTTGTCTTTTTCCACTAAAAAACCCTTGATGAAAATAAGTAGAGTTAGAACAAAGCAATTTTGGAAGTAAAGTTTTGAAACTCTAAAATCCGCAGAAATTAATTAAAACAAAGAAATAAGAGTTTTAGAAAAGGTAAGAAAGGTTTATAGAAAAGAAAGAAAAAAAGATTCAATTTTTATTCTCGAATCAAGGATTGAAGATTAAAGACTTTGAAGAAAGGTTATAACTTTGCTCACGGCCCAAGCTTGATTTTTGCTTTTTTTTTTTGTCACCTTGGCCGAATTAATGAGGGAATAATTCTGCCCTCTTTCCTTTTTTTTAATCACTTTGGCCGAATTAATGAAGCAATAATTCTGCCCTATTCTCTTTTTTTTATTATTATTTTTTATAATCTAGCCCTTTTTGGTACGGCCTTGGAGCAAGAAATTGAAGAAAAAAATTATGTGGCACAAAAGATGGTTAGATAAGATAGTGTATGGAATATGGAATGAGGAATTTAAGAACAAGGAATAAAATAGGGATAGAAAGATTGTTACCAATAGCCTTTGCTCTGATACCAACTGATGTAATTCCCAACGAGACCCACAAGTTATAACGAACTTGGAACCACGCTTTCGGAATAACCTCGTGGAAACGTACGCCTAGGACTTGAATAACAATCACAAGGATGATCGCAACCCTTAGTTTCGCAATGAACTATGAACCTTGATCGATTTGAAACCCTTAATTATGGATTAATTAAGAACCACGAATTAGAAAGAAACACAAACTTAATCCAAAGTTTGCAAAATACTAACAAAACTTAATTTGTCAAAAAGAGTTTTAAACTCACACTTTTAAATTAATCAAAATCTGATTTTTACAATGAAATAGATGCCTATTTATAGGTCTTAAAGAAACACTCCTAATGAACTAAGGATTAAAATTCAGAATTACATAGGACTAAAATACTATCTAAAAGAATTTAAAACAACTAGAACTCTAAAACAAACATTGGCCGGCCTTGGACTCTCACGAAGACACGGTTTTGAAGAATTGAAGCTCTTTAGGACTCCTTCCTTGTTTGGGCAGATTGGGGGCCATTAGAATACGGTTTTAAGAGTCCATAGGACCTTGGAAACATTGCTGAAACTTAGTCAAGGAAACCCTATGGGATAAAACTTAGTCAAGGAAAAAAGAGTACATCCTTTGGTCTTCAAGAGCTAATCTTCAGGATTGTTTTGAAGTTGTCACTCTCGCTGAATACAACAATCTTCTAAGCCTACACATTTCGATGCCATGAATAAAAATTTTAAATATAGATGTAGGAAGGTATAAGAGAATAATATCTCCTCCATAACTTTGTAATTATATTTGGTATATTATTCCTATTAGTTAGGTTTCCTAGTTAATATTGTATTCCTAATTGTTATTGTATTCAAACTCTTATATGTTAGCTTGTAACCCAAGATTATAACCCTATAAATATATACCCATAATCAATGGAAAGGCTGTGTCATTATTCACAAGAATTATTATTTTCTACATGGTATAAGAGCCTTGATCCCAGAAACCCTAAAACCACCAAACTTCCGTAACCCTAAACCGTCGCCCCCCCCCTTTTCCCTCCCCTCTACAACGGCCATCACTGCTCGGCATCAATGGCTTCTAGCACAATCACCATCTAAGACCCCACAGACTCCACCAAAACCTATCAACTCATCAATATCTTCAACCATAATATCACCAAACTCACCCCCCCCACCTATCTCGCCTGGAAACTCTAGGTTGAATCCACGCTTATTGGCTATGATCTCTACCAGTTTGTAGATGGCACCTCTGTTTGTCCGTCTGCCACTATCATAGTCAATAATGCCCGAACTTTCACAACCCCAAACACTACCGCCCAAGCACCTAACCCAGTATATCAACTATGGATCCGACAAGACAAACTTCGTTTGACGCCCTTGTCGGCTTCCTCTCCACAACCCTAGTTCCGTTTATTCAGCAAGCGGCTATAGCCCGGGAGGCTTGGGTCATACTGGCCAACACATATGCTCGCCCTACTAGCGGGCATAACAAACAAATCAAGGACCAGCTCAAGCGAGCTACAAAAGGCTCACAGTCGATCTATGAGAACATGTAGTTCATCAAAAGTAAATTCGATGAGTTCGCTGCCCTCGATAAACCCCTTGACCATGAGGACCTCATAGAAACAGTGCTCGGCGCCTTAGATGATGACTATTGACATGTCATCGATGCAGTTGAAGGACGAGACACTCCTATCCCTTTTGATGAACTTCATGAGAAGCTTATAAATCGTGAGCTAGTGCTAAAGCAATCACACCCCACCTCCACTCCTCACCCCGCCAAGGCTAATACCGTGATGACTAGGAAACATGGGTCTTCTCAGCCTCGTATCCTCGCGCACCAGCAGCCTGCACAGCCTCCTCGGCATCCACAGTTGGGCAACCCTGTTCCTCGCCAACAATGACCTTACCTCGGTAAATGTCAAGGCTACCGTCAACAAGGTCACACGGTCGCTCAATGCCCCGCTTTCAGCTTGTTTCGGCCTCATCATCCAGCTCGCCTCGCTCCTCGTCTGCGGACAACAAATGGCAACCGCGAGCAAACATAGCCACAACCTTAGGCAACACAACTCCGAGCTGGGTCCTCGACATGGTTATTAGTGATGACACTGGGTTACACATTGCCAATACTGGTCCTACCTCTCTCCACACACCCTCTCATACCTTTCAATTGCATAATGTTTTGTTTGTACTTAGCAAGCAAAAAGCCCTCATTTATATCTCTCAATTTTACACATCTAATAATACATCTATTGAATTTTTACCCATTTATTTTCATGTGAAGGATCTACAGACAGAGACCTCGCTGCTAAAAGGATAATCTAAGGATGGTGTGTATGGTTGGCTGAGCTTGATCCCACCATGTCACCCCACTGCCTTTGCGAGTTTAAGAGTGTCCGCTCCTGACTGGCATCATCGACTTAGTTATCCCTCTCCCCAAATCTAAAGTCATATCTCGAATTAATTCACCATTTTGTAATGCGTGCTTAAGCAATAAAAGTCACAAACTTTCTTTTACTTTATCCACTATTGTGTCCACCTACCCCCTTCAAATTATTTATTCTGATGTATGGACCTCGCCTATTCACTCATTTGATGGCTTCAAATACTATGTGATCTTCGTCGATCATTACACGCATTACATCTGGCTCTACCCTCTCAAAAGGAAATCTGATGTTGCATCCATCTTTCCTCGCTTCCAAGCCTTGGTCGAAAACCACTTCAAACACAAGATAGTCACCCTTTACTTAGACAATGGTGGTGAATATACTGGTCTCGCCAAAACCACCAGCCTAGCCACATACCTCGCCACTAATGGCATCTCGCACCTCACTTACCCCCCACACACCTGAGCACAATGGCTTTTCTAAACGCTGACATCGATACATTGTCGAAACAAGTCTATCTCTACTGTCTAAAGCCTCTCTTCCCCTCACCTTCTTGTCATATGCCTTCCTCACAGCCACCTATCTCATAAATTAACTTAACACTCCCACACTCCAGATGCTCTCTCCCTACTACAAACTCTTCGGGTCTACCCCCAATTACTTAAAACACCAAGCATTTGGATGTCTCTGCTATCCTTGGCTGTGACCATACACCACTCACAAGTTTGATCTTCACTCGATTCCCTGTGTCTTCCTCAGGTACTCCCTCACCCAAAGTGCATATATATGTTATGACTCAACCAGTGCAAAGCACTTTATCTCCCGCCATGTTCGGTTTATCAAGTCTGAGTTTCCCATGTCTTAGGTCGAGCTGGATCTTCCCCGACCTAACGAGTCAATCCGCACTACCTGGTTACTACCTCATGATATCATTGTGGCTTCATACACGCCATCGAAAGAAAGTCCTCACAGCGACCTGACTGATGCTCCTCCCGCAACCTCGCCTCACTCAACCTTGGCGCCTGACACAACTAACCCTGATCTTGCTGAGTCCTTGCAAGTCACCTCACTTAACACCGACCTTCCTCATCATCCAATACCCCAGGCCGCAACTCACACCTCACCTATTATTACCCGCTCCCGAAATAACATTCACAAACCCATAAACAAACTCTGTCTTTCCGCCCAACTAAACATCGACCTTGAACCAACATGTGTAACTCAGGACCTCAAAGACAACAGGTGGCAACAGGCTATGTCTGAGGAATATGATGCCCTCTTCAAAAATGGTACTTGGCAAATGGTACCTCCCACAGGGGTCCCTAATATTGTTAGCTGCAAATGGATTTTTCGAATTAAACGATCTGCTGATGGAAAAATTGACAGGTACAAAGCTCGCTTGGTTACCAAAGGATTCCATCAAGGACCAGGAGTTGACTACCATGAGACCTTCAGCCCGGTGGTCAAACCCACTACGGTTCGCCACATCCTCTCCCTTGCGATCAGTCGGGGATGGGATCTTCGTCAGCTTGATGTCAACAATGCCTTCTTGCAAGGAACCCTCACCGAGGAAGTCTTTATGACTCAACCTCAGGGCTTTGTCGACACTGATCACCCGCAACATGTGTGTCGACTACGAAAGGCTATCTATGGTCTCAAGCAGGCTCCTTGAGCATGGTTCAATGAACTTCGCCAGTTCCTCCTCGCTGCTCGTTTTACAAACTTCGTGGCTGATACCTCATTATTCATCTTCAACGAGGCCGGCATCACCCTTCTATTGATTGTTTATGTTAATGACATCATCATAACTGAAAAGAATACCAAGGTAGTGCAAGACTTTATCACAGTCCTCGCTACTCAGTTCTCGCTCAAAGACCTCGACAACCTTCATTACTTTCTCGGTGTGGAAGTGGTTCCTCGGTCTACTAGGCTTCTCCTCTCCTAATGAGGCTACATAGCCGACCTTCTTGCTCGCACTGGTATGTCCAATGGTTGCCCAGTGGCAACACCCCTCGCAACCTTACCTGTTCTCACACTTCAGTCAAGCACGACCCTGACTGACCCCACCGAGTTTCGAGAAGTGGTCGAGTGTCTTAAATATCTATCTCTCACCTGCCCGGACATTGCCTATATAGTCAACAAGTTCTCTCAGATTATGCATTGGCCCACCTCGGATCACTGGCTCACCACCAAGCGCCTGCTTCGCTATCTTAGTGGCACAATTGCTCATGACATATTTCTGCATCGCCAGTCGCCTCTCGACCTTCATGCATTCACCGATACCTACTATGTAGGTAACAAAGATGATTTTACCTCCACGGGTACTTACATAGAATATCTTGGTCAAAACCCCATCTCCTGGAGCTCGAATAGCAGCGCATAGTTGCTCGCTTACAACAATAGCTGCCAAGATCCGCTAGGTCACCTCTCTTCTCGGTGAGCTCGGTATCACTTCTTCACACCAACCAGTCATCTATTATGAAAATGTCGGCGCTACGAATCTCTGGTCCAACCCGGTGTTTCATTCTTACATGAAACATGTTGCTCTTGACTATCACTTTATTTGTCAACAAGTCCAAAACGGTATCTTACGGGTATCTCACGTCTCCTCGGCAGACCAGCTCGCTAATGCCCTCACCAAGTCGCTTCCTCGCGCACGCTTTCAACATCTTCTCCTCAAGTTTGGCTCTCCTTCCAGGGATCCAACTTGCGGGGTCATATAAGAGAATAATATCTCCTCCATATCTTTGTAATTATATTTGGTATATTCTTCCTATTAGTTAGGTCTCCTAGTTAATATTGTATTTTTAATTGTTATTGTATTCAAACTCTTATATGTTAGCTTGTAACCCAAGATTGTAACCCTATAAATATGTACCCATAATCAATGGAAAGGCTATGTCATTATTTACAAGAATTATTATATCCTATAGAAGGGACTTAGTGAACAAATCTTCCATATTGTCACTAGAGCGAACTATCTCAACAATAATCTCACCGATCTTCTAGAGCTTATATGTTACCAGTTCGGGATCTGACATTATGGGGATCATACATACAACCAGTATTGGAGTAGCCCACCAACGTCATATCTTAAATTTTTGTATAAAGTAAACCAATATCTTATGAACCTTGAAGATACCAAAAAAATATGTTTAATGTCATTCCATTGTCTCCTTCTAGGAGAAGCATTAAACCTTACTAGCAAGTTTACTTTAAATGCAATATCAGGCCTAATGCAATTTACAATATAAAGTAATGCGCTAATGGCGCTCAAGTAAGAAACTTCAGATCCTAAAATTTCTTCGGTATCTTTTTAGGTCTAAATAAGTCCTTGTCCATTTCAAGGGATCAGACAACCATTGGTGTGCTAAGTGAATGAGATTTATCCATGAAAAATCTCTCTTAAACCTTCTTCTGGTAAGTTGACCGATGTTCAAGAAAAAATCCTTCAGGGAGATGCTTGATCAGCAGGCCAAAACAATACTTAGTTTTACCCAAGTCTTTCATTTCAAACTCCGCCTTTATTTTCCGCAATTTCTTTACACAACGTTTATGTCATCAACTTGACGATGTACATGTTGCGATTTTCCTTTTTCCTCATATGAGGAACCTTAAATCCTTCTAGGATTTTCATTCGCATATTTGCATCTAATGACTCATATAAATATGTAGTTACGACGTCCATTAACTGCATATCTAAATTCATATTTGCTGCCAGAAATATTAAATATATAGCGGAACATAATGCCATCCATAACAAAATAATATGTTTGATCAAAATCAATATCGGGTCTCTGCGAAAATCCTTAAGCAACTAATCTCACTTTATATCTCACCACCTCTTTATTCTTATTTCTCTTTTGTATGAACACCCATTTATATCCTACTAGCTAACATTCTGAGGTGTACGTGTTATCTCTCCAAAAACTTTATTTAGCGAGTTAAACTTAGCATCAATTGCTTCTTTCCATCTTACCCAATCTGAGCGCTTCTGGCATTCTGCTATTGACTTGGGTTCTGGATCCAGATTATCATTCGAGATGGTAAGAGCAACTGTAAATGCAAATATGTCGTCGACGACTGTGATATTTATTTTATATGATTTTCCAATATTCACAAAATTCATGACAATTTACATCAACCAGATTGTCATCATTTCCCAAAATTTTTTGATTTGGCCGTTCCACAATCCCAGTATTATGATTATTTGGGGCACGTGCAAATATACTGGGATTATCGTCTTCTGGGCAATCCTCTTCGGGAGGTTATAGGAGTGACAAGGTTTCTTTATTAGTATTTTGTTTTTTTGCTGATTCTTAATTATCTTTCACACCGATAGGTCTCTCATGCTTCTGACGTTGAGGAGCATCAACAAGTATATTTGATCCCTTAGGGATTTTCATTTGTGGTGCACTGGTGCATTTACAACATATATATGATTTTGTCACTTCTTTACAATCAATAATTGCATCTAGTAGACTACTTGCTAAATGTTGTAAGTTAAACATTATCTTCTGAACTTTCAGTTCAGTTTGACTAGTGCATGGATCTAAATACTGAAGATCTTTCACATTCTATGAGATTTCTCGGCATTCTTTTAATTTTGGGCCTATATCTCCCCCTAATGCCGATAAATGATCTTCATCAAATATGCAATCAGCCTTGGGTAAATTGATCCCATGTCATAGGCTTTAAATTTTATCATAATAGACGGAGATTCATAGCCTAGTTTCTTTTGGGGCGATAGAGGTACGCTTGGGTGGTGATATATGAACATAGACTGCATAACCAAATACTCGCAGATGAAAAATATTAGGTTCTTTACCATGCACTAGTTGTAAAGGGGAGTAGTCATGATATGCAGTATGTCGAATTTGAATTAGAGCGATAACATGTAAAATCATATGCCCCCTAACATGAAATAGGTAAATTAATGAATGCTCTAGCAATTAATCAAAATGTGCTTAATCGATGACTTAGCTAAAATATTCTGTGTATGGATATAAGGAATTGAATACCCTACTAATGTCATATAATAATCACCAAATACTTTTGATATGAATTTACCGGCATTATCCATATAAGTCTGTCCATTGGATCGTGTTCTTCTATTCGTTTTTCTGTTCTACTGAGTCTATATAACATATTACAATCGTTCATAGCGATGAGTCGAGTGGTTATGGAACCATCAGTACATAATTTATACTCTCTCCGTTCCAGATAAAGAGTCTACTTTTCTTTTTTTTAAATTCAACTTGTGACTAAATCAAATCAAAATTTTACATACTTTATTTGTGTTTTAGGAAATAAAATTTCATTAATTAAAAATTACATTAACAATACTATAGAGTATAGCTCTCATAACTTTGTAAAAACAAATAAATCTATATAAATTATCGATCAAACTTTAACTAAATTGACCTAAAAAAATAAAAAATAGACTATTTATCTAGAACGGAGGGAGTAGCAATATGCTACGGCAGTTTATGATTTAGATGGAGGTTCACAATTTGAATCATATTTCATATATAGATAATGCATCACGTTATATTTTTACCCATAAAATATACTACTTGGTAATCAATATGAAAGGAAAAAAAAAAAGGATGGAGGCTTTTAAGTATATTATATTTATATTCAATGTAGATGTAGATGTTTACTAGTACTACTTGTTTTTTTTTTTTTTTTTTCTCTACTCACACACACACATGCACGCACAGAAGCGACTAGGAAATAAATCCTAGGGAGAGAAAGCCTTCATATTATATATGAAGATACTGATGCTTAAAATAAAATAATAAGATTAAAACATATTCCATCACATTGTGAAATTAAACACATGAGTGTATATAGAATGATAATAATTTAAAGTTGTTTCAATTATATTTTTATATACATATGTATCTCACGTCGTCGAAATTAAAAGGGCAAAAAATCGAACCCATCTAAAATCTCAATAGTCATGTTTCGTTGTTTACTGCTTGACGTAATCTAACTTTGAGAAGAGTAGCAAGATATATAGGTTAAGATATAGTAGATCTTCTTCCACAAGCATAATTCAATCATAAATAAATAGGTTTAAAGAAAGTACATATATAAAACATGCATGGTGGTGTGATGATAGATAGCAACCAATGAGCTCTAGTTCAACTGGTACTGCTCCCTCCTTTTAACGAAGAGGTCGAGTGTTCAAATCTCACCAAAGACGACACCCTAGTACTTAAAAAAAGGTCGGTTGTTCAAGTCTCAATAGAGGCACCGTTTTTGTTCAAACCTCACCAAAGGCTCATTTTAGAGCTTGGGCAGAGCCACCCTAGTACGTCACTACTCTCAGTGGAGATCGAGGTCGGGTGTTCAAACAATTTGTTCTAGTCACACCAAAAGCATCTTATAATCTTAATTGAAATCTTTCAAGGTATTAAATAATAATAATAATGGTTGGGTTAAGGCCTATATCCCCTTCAATCTTTTTTTTTTTAAAAAAGTAATGATAGATAGCATGTTGATGGTTTTCAATTAGGCAAGCATAATAGATAAATATATTATAAAAACCAAGATATTCTTGAATTAAAAATTTCAAGTTTCTATTTTTAATGTGAAAGCGAATTGGACGAAAATAAAAGTACCAAGTATTTGGAAAAATAATGGCAAGAAAATAGAAAATATAATGGAATCAAACAAAAGGGAACAGAAAATTTACGTACTTTAATCTACTCCAAGGCAAGCAACAAATCCACTATAAACGATGAAGAATTACAATAGAGAATTTTCAATGTACTCACCCTACCTAAGACTAGGGTTACAAGAATTGACACGATCCCACAGAGTACCACACCTATCACAGCCCAAAAAGCCAGACCCTCGACCACCAACTGTGTCCGTCGTCCATTTCTCCCTAATTTGTGTCTCTCTCACTTTTGGTTTTGTCTCTAATTAACGTCTCATCACATCTTTATATAGACCCTAAGAAAAATCTTAACAAATTGAAATTAAGACTCTTAATTCATGTCAATAAAGGAATCCTTTTACAACTATAGTATAAAATTATTTAACATCTTTATATAGATCCTAAGAAAAACGTTAATAAATTGGGATTAAGACTCTTAATCCATGTCAATAAAGGAATCCTTTTACAACTAGTATAAAATTATTTAATCTTCTCCAATTAACTCTAAAATTAATTAATACAATCTTAGTTTGTATAAGATTCTAAAATTCTTATGAATTTAAGACATATTTTAACACATGTTAATAAGCATTCAAAACAGTTTGATACCAAAAGAACGTGACGAACAAAACTTCATAAGCATGGAAGAACGGGTTCATATAATCTGTATATTGAATTTGTAATGAAAAAAAAAATCACAAATAATAGTATATGTATATACATGTTCATTAAATTTCAAAAATATCGTTCACCGTAGAGGTAGAGCACTCGTGCAGATAACGTGTTGGAAAACAATTGTTGTAGAACCAAATATTGGGTGTCATTTTCATTCATTCAACCTTTCAATATATAGAGTTACGTAAGAGAATCAAAACGACTTAAGCAAATAATAAATCTCTCAAAATTCATGAATCTAGTAAAAGGTCTTTCTCAAGTTCAAGAACATACAATGTTCAAGAACCTAAGTAATATAATTACAACATTAATTTGATTATTCTCTTACTTTTTTCATTTGGCCAAATTCGACTGATTAGAATATGCCATCAAGTTAATAAAACTTTTCGATTGGCTGCGAAAAGTACGTACAAAATTTAAAAAATAGTAGTACTTCCTCCATCCTTAATTTTTTTTTTTTGTCCGTCTCAAAATAATTATTTTTTAAAATTTTTTCTTTTTAGGACATTATTTTTACCATTTTACCATTACTTTTTTCCTACTTTAATTATGGGCCATATACACATAGGCATTAAAAAAAATTATAAATTATACCAATATTAATAATTAAGTTAATTATTTTTCTTAATCTGTGTGTCGGGTCAAATAAAATAATAATTAAGGGACGGAGTAGTACAGATATGCTACGAAAAATAATGAATTCGCTATAAAAGTAGCATCAGATATGCTATGAAAAATACTACTCTCTCCGTTCCTAAATAATTATCATGTTTTCCTTTTTGGTCCGATCTAGAAAATTGTCTTGTTTCTAACTTACCTTTTTAGAAAAATACTTTTACCATTTTACTCTTACTTTTTCTTCTTTTTAATTATGGTCTCACATGCATATTAGTTTTGAAAGTAATTATTATACCAATATTTATAATAAAGTAATTTTAAATTAAGAAACTAAGGGGATAGCCGATTTGAAAATTTCAGAATCCTAGTCAATTTGACAAATTTTCTAATCGATACTTGATACTGTTCTCTCTAATTGTAGAAAATAAAAAATAATTTGAAAATTACACTAAAAGAATAAATCAAAATACATATCTATCAAATTTTCAGTTGAAGAAAGTCAAATTAATCAAAAACAAAATCAAAACGAACCTGTTTGGGGTGGGGGAGAGAGAGTTTAAAGGCTACAACCGCAAGAATTAAATTCATCCACTATAGTCTATAGGTTTTGAGGGACAACTCATAGTGCCTCCTTTTTTTTGTTTTTTGACTGAAGAAGTACAACATTGTTTTTCATTGTTATAATAAGTATAAAAAAATTAGAGAAATTTATATAAAAAATTGACAATTAAATAACTTTTTCGATGGCAGGGAGTGGAATTGTTGAAATTCACTTTTTTTTTTTTTTTTGCATACATCAAGTTTACTGATCAAGCCAAAAGGAGGATGACCACGGCAGATGCCTAGGTGTATAGTTTCTGTGACAGTGTATCGAATATCTGACGTGAAGATATAACCTACACCGTGAGGGAGCTGGGGTGTCCTGACTCAAAACCCTTCAGCGTGGGAGTAAGCATAAGATGTAAAAGATGTGAATTCCAGGTTGAGTTTACTGGAGATAGCACATTGAACAATAACTATGGTGTTCTTTGAGAAATAAATGCAGTGAATTTCAGGAGGAAGAAGAAGGTGGTAAGAGTAAATGAAGTCCAAAAGGAAATAAATGAAGGAGATCACCTTGTATTTATACAAAAAAAAAAAAAAATTGTTGTTTTCATCCATGTAGCCACGTATCACTTTCTGAATGGCTTTGAACTGACGTGGTATGGCATTGTCTGGGAACTAAATGAGAAGATTTGTCCTTTTCTTGGGAATCAAGCGAATTGCTCGGCCACAATGTTTAATGGGGAAGTCAGTAGATGTGAACCAATGAGAGTACGACAACTCTTTCAGGAAGTGTGTCGAGGAGGAATTATCATAAATGTTGCATTTAATGTGATATTGACTATCTATATGAGGATCACCGTTCTTGGTCCCGATGATAGTGATCGGGGATAGAATTAGAGATGTTAAAAGGGCCGTAGCTCGTAGGGTTGACCCATTTAAACAAGGAAAAAACAGGATTAGGGCTGAATATTTATAGACCGTTTAAAATCTGGGCTTTTTGGCCCAGACTGTTAGGGCCGCGGGCTAACCCACCGGGCTGGGAAAAATCTACAAAGTAATAAAAAATGTTGTTGACAAGATTTGATCCTAGCTCTTTGCTATTAAAATCTAATGATCTTACCACTACAACAAAAACAATTTTATGCGTATTTGAGGATTCAAATAATTATATTTATGCTATGTTTGAACTATATACCTCCTGCAGACACAACGTAGAGTTTTAACCACTACACCACAACTTCAGTTTTGAAATAACTTAAGCATTCAATATTTATATCTTTGTTTGCTTTTTAAATTCTAAATTCTTAGTTTTAACAAAAGCCTCACTATAGGCATCGTTGTTGTTCAAGACTCACCAAAGACTCATTTAGTACTGCTAATTTCTCTTAACGGAGAGGTTGTGCGTTCAAACCCTACACCAGAGCTACCCTGGTACGTTACTACTCTCCGGAGAGGACGAATGTTCAAATAATTTGTTCTAGCCACACCAAAGGCATCATAGAGTCTTAATTGTAATCTTTCAAAACATTCAATAATAATATTAATAAGGATTGGGGTAAGGTCTATGTCCCCTCCAACCTTTTGAAAAAAAAATAGTTATCTTTAAAGTGATGCTTTTATTTTCTCTTTTCTTCACTTAACTGTGTATTTGCTTATTAAAACTAATCATAAACATAGTACATAAAGTGTATCGATTCTTTCCTCATAAAAATAATAAATTAAAAAAATATTTTTTTCCTACATAATATATATCATAATCAATTTACAACTTTAGTTAATTTTTTTCGTTGAACTTTTTAATATCACAAATGTTTTTAAATTAGTTTTCAATTCGTTGTGATCATATTATAGTAATAGGACATATACTTTTCAAATAACAATTATTAGTACTTACCAGTAATAGTTAACTACTTGATTTCTATGATTTATTTTTTAAAATTTATCACTTAGATGATTTTGTTCTATGATTCTTCTTTGAATTGTGTTGATTAAAAATTTTAATTTATAGTTAGTTAAAAATTTTAGTCGTGGCCCGTTACCGTTTAGCCCGAAGCAAGATAGGGTTAGGGTTAGGGTTAGGTCCGTAATATTAGTAGTCCGAAAAAATTGGAACATTTTGCCCGTGGCCCGTTAAGGCCACAACTCGCTAGGGCCAACCCGTTTAACATCTCTCTAGATGGAATGGTTGTGTGTTTCGTCCTATACTTGGGAAGTTCATTCTTCCTCAGGCAATGTTCTAAAAATCGAGCTAAACGCCCACCTAGGCGCTAAACGCCCCCTAACGCCGAGAAATGGACCAAACCGAGCAACTAAGCTTTTTCCCAAAAATTGCCACCTAGGTGGCCTATAGTCGCTCTAGGTGTCGACTAGGCGCCTATTTTATCCAAAAAAAATTAAAATCATTGTGTTGAATCACTCTGTTGACATTATTTTGCTATGAGAATGTTGTGATTTTTGTTTAGTTGTTAGAATTTGGTATAATTTGGGGCATAGACAGTGTGGTGTGAGTATTTAGTCAAGATGTTTGCTGAAGTGACAAAGAGAAAAATTGTAGTATTGTTGTTTTGTTTTAAAGTTTAAACTTTGGAGTTTGAAATGGTACTATTAAATTTGGTTTTAATTTTTAACTATTACTCTTGTAATGTGATCATTACTTTTAGTTTATTTGGTCATATTTAGTTATTTACTATTATTGCAGTAGGTATTGTATGAATCTATGATATAAATATATAATTACGTCTTGATTTCTAGACCCCGCCTAGACCTCGATTAGTCCCCTAGACGCTAGGTCCTGCTCTGTCGCCCAGCATCCGCTTAGCAATTTTTAGAACACTGAGATAATGTTATAGGAAGGAATGGGATGCCTGGCGATCGAATGCGGGTTTGGTGACAAGGTTAGGAAGTTCGAGGATGTCGGGATCACTTCTAATGCCAGGTTGTCTTAATGAAGGTGTGGACCTCCGCTACGTAGGATAATTTAGAGTTCGTTTGGTCGTGCGTTTTGGCCAAAACGCAGCTTATTTGCACGCTTTCAAAACGCAGTTGTATTTTAAAACGTTGGAATTCCTAGCTTTTTCATAAAACGCAGTTAGGAAAAAATTGCATTTGAAAGTGATATCCCAAATGCATTTATAAGTTAAAAGATATGTTTTGAAAAACCTGCGTTTTTAAAACGCTGCGTATTAAAATGCTGCACCAAACGGGTTGTAAGAGCCCGTTTAGTTGTGTGTTTTATCTAAAACCCAAGGATAAAATGCAGCATATTTGTAAAAATTGTGTTTCAATGCTGCGGCTAGAGCCCGTTTGGTCGTTCGTTTTGGCCAAAATGCAGTGATAAAACACAGCTTATTTGCAAAAATTATTTTTCAATGCTGCGGCAGAAAAAAATAGCGTTTTCAAAACGCAGCTTCATTTTAAAACACTGGAATTCCCAGCTTTTCCCCAAAACGCAGGTTTAAAACGCCGCTAGAAAAAAAAAGTTGCGTATTGAAGTAAAATACCAAACGCATTTATAAGAAAAGTCTTACGTTTTCAAAATACCTACGTTTTTTAAAACGTTGCGTTTTTAAAACACTGCATTTTATAAAGCTGCACCAAACGAGCTCTTAGTCGGATCCATCATTTACCATGACTCCTGCTTATAGGACCTTTGATACAACGAAATTCTTTGTGTTGTTCATAATCTCATGTACAAGAAAAGAGTGGTGCTAAACCACACCCCTCTAACATGCTAAATCACACCCCCATGGAAGTTACACCTTTGCCCTTGAAACCTCCCATCCTCCATCCTCCACGTCAGGCCCCCCTCATCCTCCATCCTCCACACACCCCCTCTTTCCTCCCCACCACACCCCCTTCCCTCCCTTCCCCCCCTTCCTCCCTCACCGGCTCTCCCTTTCCTCCCAGCCCACGCCTCCTTTCCCTCCCCAACCAGGCCCCCTTCCCCAAAGACACCACCCCCCTCTTTCACCCACCTTTCACTTGAAAAAAATAAACCCTTTCATACATTCAAAAACACACCAAAAATTATCCGAAATAATCTGAATCTTCCTACATTTCTACCTTTTATTCATACCAAATTTAAAAATGGATCCAAATCAGGTTAGTTTATGTTAAATTTATGTTTTGTTTTAGTTTAAATTATGTTTTGTGCTTAGTTTAATTTATGCAAATTTATATATGCTAATTTAGTTTAAAGTTAGTTTAAACTTATAATTATTTTTGTTTAATAAACTTATAATTATTTTTTAATTAGTATTAAAAAAACATTCCTACCTTTTATTCATATCCAATTTAAAAATGGATCTAAATCAAGTTAGTTTATGTTAAATTTATATTTTGTTTTAGTTTAAATTATGTTAAATTTATGTTTTGTGCTTAGTTTAATTTATGCAAATTTATATATGCTAATTTAGTTTAAAGTTAGTTTAAACTTATAATTATTTTTGTTTAATAAACTTATAATTATTTTTATTTAATTAGTATTAAAAAAAAACATTCCTACCTTTCATTCATATCAAATTTAAAAAATGGATCTAAATCAAGATAGTTTATGTTAAATTTATGTTTTGTTTTAGTTTAAATTATGTTAAATTTATGTTTTGTGCTTAGTTTAATTTATACAAATTTATATATGCTAATTTAGTTTAAAGTTAGTTTAAACTTATAATTATTTTTGTTTAATAAACTTTAAAAAAAAACTGGAAAAGATCACCGCCCCTTCCAAGGGGTTTAATTGAATTATACCACCCACCCCTGGGGGTTTGAATTTTTTTATTTTTAGTTTTTATATAATTATTAATATATACATAATTTTATATAATTATTAAAAAATAAAATATATAATTTTTGTTTATATAAATATAATTTTCTATAATTATTAATATATATAATTTTATATAATTATTAATATATAATTATTGATCTATGATTATTAATATGTAATTTTAGTTTATAATTTTAGTTTAATATATTATTTTATAAAATTTAATTTAAGTTTATAAATTATTAATATATAATTTCAAATAATTTAATTGTAATTTATAATTTAGATAATTTAAAATCGTTTAATAAATATATAATTTCAAATGATGTAATTTTAGCTTATAATTTTAATTTTGAAATTAATATTATTGTTGATTTAATTAGTAATATATTTATAAACTTGAATTCGAACAAATTAATATATAATTTTACATAATTTAATTTAAGTTTATAAATTATTAATATATAATTTCATATAATTTAATTCTAATTTATAATTTATATAATTTAAAATTACATGTATTTATGGATATTTTAATATAATTATTATATATTAATTACAAAATTTAAAAATTTATTAGCATAAATAATTAAATATTACGTTAATATTTTTAATTTTAGTGTATAATTTCATATAAATTAATTTAATTTAATGTGATGTTTTACATAATTAAGTTTAACTATGTAAATTAAAATAAAATTTATTAAGTTAATGTTATGTTTTTTAAAATAGACATTTTATAAATATATATTTATTGAAATTAAATTATGTTAATTTGGCTAATATTTTTAATTATTTGTCGACATCAAATGAAGGAGCGAAGACATATTTTTAGGTCCGGATCAAAGCAAGGTTTTTACAACAGACATATTATTTGCAACTCGAGAATTGGGTAATGAATGGCTTATGGATGCTGCTCATGCTGCAAATAACTATTCAATCATTAGGCGAACAAAAATATTATCGGGCGAACTAAAATTAACTATTAATAATTATGTAAAATTATATATTAATAATTGTGATATCCCACATCGGGTAGATGTGGAACTTGTGTGTGTCTTATAAGTGGCCACCCACTACCACTGGGCACCAACATATTCATGGACTTTTGGGTGGCTTGTGGTGGGTCACCGACCAGTGCTTAGTGAGCCGGTGCGTGGGCTATGCGTGGCGGGCCAAGCCGGGCTCGGGTCGTTACAAATGGTATCGAGCGGGTCCCCGAAAATGTGTTGGAACACATCGCCCGGTGCCGATCCTTTGGACCTCCTTTGGGTCTTGACGAGGACGTCAAGGATTCAAGTAGGGGAGATTATGATATCCCACATCGGGTAGATGTGAGACTTGTGTGTGTCTTATAAGTGGCCACCCACTACCACTGGGCACCACATATCCATAGACTTTTGGGTGGCTTGTGGTGAGCCAGTTGACCCAGGTGCTTAGTGGGCCAGTGCGTGGGCTATGCATGGCGGACCGGGCTTCGGGCTCGGGTCGTTACAAAAATTATATAAAATTACCTATTATTAATTATATAAAATTATCTATTAATAATTATTACCAAATTATATATTAATAATTATATAAAATTAAATATAAAAATATATTAATAATTATATAAAATATATATTAATAATTATATAAAATTATATAATTATATAATTATATATTACTAATTATATACAATTATATAAAAATTATAGGTAATTATATATTACTAATTAAATATAATTATATAATTAAATATATAATTATATGACTAATTAAATATAATTATATAATTAAATATATATGTAATTATATATTACTAATTAAATATAATTATATAAAAATTATAGGTAATTATATTACTAATTATATATAATTATATTAATAATTAAATATATATTAGCACCACTCAATTATATATTACTAATTATATAAAATTATATATTGATAATTATATAAAACTATATTTTAATAATTATATAAAATTATATAAAATAAACTGAAAAAAATTTTAACCCCTAATGTGGGCGGTTTAAAATTTTAAACCCCATGGTTGGTGGGTTGAGAATTTTAAACCCCCGGGGCGGCGGTGTTAATGTATTAGACCCCCAGAGGTGGGCGGTGTTAATGTATTAGACCCCGGGGGGGGGCGGTCCTCCATATTCCGTTAAAAACTTAACGGATCCGTTAAGTTTTTAACGAAATTGTGAATTTAAGGGGCTAAATTTTAAAAAAATTTTTTAACGGATTCGTCAAAAAAGACCACCTAGTCCAGGGGTTAATATATATTAATAATTTTTTTTCACAACTAATTATTTTTTACATTTATAACAATTAATTTTTGCATTTATAACAATAAATATCAAATTATAATGCTAATAAATACAATAACTAATGCAAAAAATAATAAGTTGTGTTGAAAACATACATTTTTTGAAAAAATCCTATCAAATTATAATGCTAATATATCAAATTATAATGCTAATAAATTCAATAACAAACGCAAAAAATAATTAGTTGTGTTGAAAACATACCTTTTTTGAAAAAAAGCCCGAAAGTCAATATCTCTAGAGAGAGAGTTAGAGAGAGTTAGATTATTTAGAATTTAGAGAGAGAGTTAGATTATTTAAAATTTAGAGAGAGAGTTAGATTTAGAATTTAGAGAGAGAGTAAGATTATTTATTTATATTAATAAAAGGGGGTGTCATTTAGGAGGAGGGGTGTGATTTAGCATATTGGGGTGTGGGGAGGGAAAGGGGCGTGGGCTGGGGGGGAAAGGGGGCGGTGTGTTGGAGGGAGGGAAGGGGGGGTGTCTTTGGAGGGAGGAAGGGGGCCGTGTGGAGGATGGAGGATGAGGGGCCGGGTGTGGAGGATGGAGGATGGGGGATTTCAAGGGCAAAGGTGTAACTTTCATGGGGTGGTGTGATTTAGCATGTGGGGGGTGTTATTTAGCATGTATGACAAGAAAATCTATGAAATTCGTGTCGAGTTGCCAGAAAAAAATGCTAATATCTACTAAATTCAGTAACATAATAATTTACATTATGTATTAAATATTGTATATTATATCTATAATACAACACTTTAATGTATAATTAAATTAAATTTATAAATAAATTATGTAAATGTAAAATTGCTATGAGCTATTTTTGGGCTGCATAAATAAAAAGGATTCGATAGACCAAGAAAAAGAAAAAGAGAAAAATCGTAAAAAAGTAGAGGGTGAGGCATTTTTTTCGTTTTGATAAATGTTGGTGGCAAGGAATTACCCAATCTGCCCTCTTCAATTTTAGGGCATTTTTGTATTTTCGATTTATTTTGGCAAAGTACCCAATCTACCCTCGTGATAAACTATATATCATTTTGGTAGTTTTATGGATTTTGAAAGTAGGAACACATGCGTATGAATGGGATCTTAATTTTGTCAACTGAGAGTCAGCATGAGAAGAGAAAGATGAATTTGAAAAAGCTGAGTGAAGGAGAATCCAACAACTCAGAAAACAAAGGACTTGTTTGGACAAGTGGCTTATTTGGTGGTTCGTAGTCTTTGTTTGTGGTTTTGTAATGATTGGACGTAAAATAAACTTAGTAAGAGCCCATTTGGTTGAACATTTTATTTAAAATATAGGAATAAAACGTAGCTTATTTATAAAAATTATATTTTAATACTGTGGTAAAAAAACTACGTTTTCAAAACGCAGCTGCGTTTTAAAATGCTTGAATTCCCAGTTTTTTTTCAAAACGCAGGTTTTAAAACGCTGATAGGAAAAAAAAGCTGCGTATTGAAGTAATATTACAAACGTATTTATAAGGAAATACATGTATTTTTAAAACACTGCATTTTTTAAAACGCTGCGTTTTGTAAACGCTGCATCAAACGGACTCTAAGAGAGAAATAGAGAGTAAAAATGTAAGACCACTTAGAGAAAAAAATAAAAGTCACAAAAAAAAATCATAAATCATAAAAAAAAATTACTTGGCCGAACAAGGCCAAAGGTTATGTTTGGATAGTTAATTTGTTTTGTGGTTTAATTTTTTATTTTGGCAATGTTTGAATAAAAAGGTAAAAGATAAATAGAGAGATTTATTACAAAATAAAATTCAATGACTTAAGAATTAAATCTTAAAATCACAATACCAAACACACCCAATAAATCTATAAAAATAAATAAATAATAAGAGAATATAAACCACAAAAATAATTAATCTCGAATCAAAAATACGAACATTTCATTAGTTTTAGCAAAAGTTAGAGACGACCGCTACGTACATTATTAATTATTAGAACGGAAGAAGCTTCCAATGTGAAAATCAACGAGAGTCTAAAACAGTGACTTGAATATTTGTTGTGATGCAATCATGGGATAGACCAAAAGAGAACAGAAACATTGAAGACAATTATTTCATTTTCAGCTATGAAATTATCCTCATTTGACCATTATGCTCCTTACAACGATCGACATAGAAGCTGACTTAGTCTTTAAAGTGGACTCTTTTAAAAGTACGTAACAAAATATAATAATAGATTTATTTGTCTAAAATGAAACAAGAATTTGCTCCGTTTTACGAAAGGAGTCAACTATTTAAGTTTTCGATGTTTTATATGAAGTGTTCGCTTTCAAAAGTTAAATCTTTATAAATTTTTAACATTATCTTCTACATGTGATATAAACATTTTGATTATGCTCAAGAATTTTTGTAACTATAACCAACTCTAATGATACATATATATATATTTATTAATTTATAAATATTTTAAGCGTGACCTCTTTGAGTAGAACGAAGGGAGTATTAGTATTAGAATAATGATCATAGGTCTTATACTTTTTGATTCAAAATTTTCAATTTAGGTGACACAACATATGATTGGTTAGAAATGTTACATGTGATATCACATGACTTAACCAAGTCACATAGTTTACATTCAGATTTGATTGAGAAATGGAAACAAATTTTGGGATCCCTTGTTAGATTTAATCCTAATTAATCATCTGCTGCGATCATGAACAGTAAGACTCGACGGGGTCGAGCCCATGTTTTGTGACCTACAAGTCTAACTTAGAATAAATATTTATTGATTACGAGCCTTAATTAATTATATTAGCCAAATAACATTATGAGCTTATATAATTTATTCATCTAGTATACTTAAAGAATATTAAATCTTAATAGGCCCAATAAATCTCTACACCTTGATGGACCGTAGGAGATTAATTATTTTTAGGGTTTGGTTCCATCCTCTATTTATTTAAAAAGGTCTTTTAGAGATTAGGGTTTCTAACGTTTTTTGCCCTATTAGTCGTCTCCACAAAATACACACATTCTATTGCATGTGAGATAGATAAGAGGGTGAAAATCAAAACCCACTTGAATTGAAGACTTTCGTTCCGCATTACAGTTCATCTGATTCAATTGCTTCGTGCTAATGGCTTCAATTAGTTCCGGTATGTCTTCAACTTACATTCATTATGCTTACGTGAAAAATATGATCATGTACTTGATTATGTGTACAAGTCATATATAAATAAATGTTCTAACATTGTGGTATCAGAGCAAGGTTAATTTATTTTTTTACATAATCATAATGCAATAAGGTTAGAGGTTTATTGCTCTAAATTATGTTTAAAATATAAATCGATTACGATAATGAACTATGTTGCTACGGAAGCTGTTTAGTTTTAGTTTTTTTTTTCTTTTGCAATCGAGAGGTGGACAGCACTCTATGATTTCATTGTTGATTGTTCCAAGCTGCTAGTATGATCAAGATTCATGATTATTAAGCTATTTGATGGGCTCCATGATTCCATTATACATACTGCCTCTAAGAGTTAATGGTTTTACAAGCTTAATTTCGCCTTGTTCCATATCATGCGCCGTTGTTTCGATTCTTTCATGATTTCACATACTGCCTTCATGATTTCACATGCTTCATTCCGCCTAATTTTTGCTATGTTTTAATACTGGTTTAATTACGAGCATCGAAAATTTCACAATATATTTTTTTTGTGCTTTAACCGGTATTTGTGATTCTTGTTTTGTTTGAAAATCGGACCGCCCAACGAAAGTTCTTCTTTAAAAAAAATTAAGCTAACGCTAAAATCACCTCATGAGATATTCATTAATCTAAAATATAAATCGGCCCAACGGAAGATTTGTGTTTTCTTAGTTTTTGAATAGAATGAAACGAAGATATTAAGTTGTATGACTTGAATTATTTCTTCCCAACGGTGATGTAATTTTTAAGTGTCTTCAACTTCTCATGATTTTCCTAATGTTTTAAAAAAGATCACTTGTATGTTGATAGTCGGCCCAACGGAAGACTATTGATGATGCCTTAGATTTCTTAATAAAAGGTTTTTGTGTATTTTACCTTTTTTTTTAGATAAACTGTTTATTTCTCAGTTTATTTAACATTAATGATTTATTATTGTATTTTGTGGATTTCTCAAAAGGTCGTAATTTGGATGATTGTTTTTGTTTTCCTTTAGCTTTTAATCCTGCAGCTACTATTACGAGTTGTCTTTCCTCTATTGAGTCCCTGAGTGGTACAAACTTTGCCTCATGGAAAGAGCAGATTGACATTATTCTTGGGGTTTCTGATTTGGATTATGCCTTACGTGTGAATGCCCCTCCGCCAATTACGGCTGAAAGCACTGCTGAAGCTAAAGCCACTTCGGAGGCATGGGAGCGTTCCAATCGCATATCCCTATTGATTATGAAGGGCTCCATTAGCACCGCTATTCGTGGAGCGATCCCTGATTCTAATAATGCTAAGGAGTATCTTGCTCATATTGAAGAGCAGTTTATGGGCTCTTCAAAGGCACTAGCTACAACTCTTATCACAAAGATAGTTACGCTTAAGTATGATGGTGTGAGTGGTGTACGTGAGCACATTATGAAAATGAGTGACATGGCTGCTCAACTTAAAGCAATGGACATGAAAATCTCTGAAGGTTTTCTCACTCACTTCATTATGACTTCTCTTCCAGCGCAGTTTGGCTAGTTTAAGGTTAACTATAATTCGTTGATAGTGAAATGGAAGATGAGTGAGCTAATGAGCATGTGTGCCCAAGAAGAAGAAAGGCTTAAATTCGAGAGGATTGAAAGTGCCCATATCATCACATCCGGACCATCTAAAGGGAAAAGAAAGACTTATGCCGAAAATAACAAGAAATGGGACAAGAGTATTTCTACCACTAAAGCAGACAAGGCAAATCCTTCTACTACAAAAGGCCTTGGCAACGTCAAGTGTCGCTTTTGTAGAGAGAAGGGGCATATGAGGAGGAACTGCCCTAAGTTCCGTGAGTGGCTCGAGAAGAAAGGTAGTTCACCAATTTATGTTTGTTATGAATCTTTTACAATTAATGCTCCTTTAAACACATGGTGGATTGATACTGGTACAACTATACATGTTACTAATTCATTGCAGGGATTCCTTTCCGTGAAGAAGCTAAATAAAGGGGATCGACACGTACTAGTAGGAAATGGAGAGAAAGCTCAAGTTGAAGCTGTAGGAACTCTCCGTTTAGTCTTGGAGAGTGGTTTCAATTTGGATTTAGTTGATTCTGTTTATGTTCCCAGTATGACTAGAAACCTTATTTCTGTTTCTAAACTTGACGCTTATGGTTTTTCGTTTAAGTTTGAGAATAAATGCTTTTCTCTTTCATTTTACTCTGAAGTTGTCGGTTCTGGTTTGTTAGAGGGTAACCTCTACAGATTATGTTTAGATGCTTCGCTTTCTGAATCCTTAGAATCATTGAATGTGAATGATATAGTTGTTCAAACTGGTGTTAAGAGAAAACTAAAGGATGACAATTCCTCTAGATTGTGGCATGAACGTTTAGGTCACATATCTAGGAGAAGAATGGAGCGACTCATAAAGGAGGGAATTCTTCATCCATTAGATTTCTCGATTTTGTTCCTTTTGCACCCGAGTAACAATATGGTAATCTCCTGGATTTTTAATGTCATTATTGATAAAATTTGCACTAGTCTGAGTTTTTTTATGACCCAAATCTATTTGGGATCAATTGAATCATAAATATTCGTCTATTGATGGTCATAAGTTGTTTTAACTAAAGAGAGATCTACATATACTAGAACAAAGTATTGTTCTAATGAATCATACTCCCTTGCTTCTAAATAAGTGTCATGATTTTTTTTTAGTAGTGCTAAATACAACACTCTTTTTATGCTAAATACAACACCCCTTGGGCAAATTTACTATTTTGCCCATATTTTTAATGGAAATTTTTTTTTGACAAGACCGCCACCTCTAGGCGGTCCTATTCCAAACAACCACCCAGACTAGGCGGTCCTCCATTTTCATCCATTATTCAATCATTTTTTTCACACTTTAATACCCTAAAGTTAATGGAACCTCCATAGGACCGCCATCCCGATGGGGTCTTCCTCCATTATAACCGCCACCCCTTGGGGGTCATTTTTTTTTTAATAATTGAATGAGGGGCAAAATAATATTTTTCCATGGAGGGGGGGTGTGGTATTTAGCATTTTTGGGTGTGGTATTTAGCACCTATGTTTTTTAAACCCCCAAAGATTCCCCAACGAGATTCGACCCTGGGACCAACAGTAGGGGGAGCAAGGCTCTAACTAGTAGAGTAATCACTGAATCTCAAAATTGTTCAGTTTCTAAACTTTTCTTTTTAGGAAAATATTTTTTTCACTTTACGCTTATTTTTTCTTCCTACTTTAATTATGATCACATGCGCAATGACTTTAAAGTAAACTACATATTACACTAATATTTATAATAAAGTCAACTAATTTTTCTTAGTGTGTGTGTCCAATCAAACTAGACAATTATTTAGAACCAAAGGAAGTATTACAACACTTATGCGTTTCACTTCTAAGAGCAGCTCCAACAAGGGAGCAAATGGGTAGCTTAGGAAAGAACAAAGTAGCATTGTAGGAGCACAATTGACTAAAAGGCGTTTGGGGAGCAAAATAAGCTCCGGGAGCTTAGCCAAACAGACACAATACGACATCGTATTAGCAAAGAAGTGACCAAAACGACGTTGTTTCCGGTAGCACTTTTTAAAAAAAAATTTTCAAGCAGGCGACAACCCACCTGATACGCCTTTACACGTGTCACATTCTCGTGGACCGACACTTTGATTTCCCCCTTGCATTTTTAGTCATTTTTTACCGCAATTCTTTTTTAAAAAATAAAGCACACATTTTTATCTATAAATAGAGACTTGATTTACTTCATTTGGACATCAGATTAATATTCTATGATTTTTTCATGTTTCCCTTCATTTTCTTCTCTTCTCTCTCTTCAAATGGAGATAAAGATGATGGAATAAGAAAAATTATTGGAGTTTGTGCCTTTATTGGAAGAATTTTTTTGTTCAAGTGGTTTGAGGATATTTTTATAATAAAATTGGCCAAAAATCAATTTAAGCTCCCTTGTTGGACTCAATGTTCAAAAAAGCGCCCCAGGCGCCCACCTAGGCGCTAGGCGTGGACAAAACGCCGCGAGTTGGTCCAAATCGGGCTAAAAATCGCCGCCCAGCCCGCCTAGCCGCCTGCCTAGCCGCCCAGCCGCCTAACCGCCCGCCTAACGCCCATCCGCCTAGCCGTGTTTAACTTTTTTTAAAAAAAATGTCTTGCCCAGAACGACGTCGTTTTGGGTCTTTTATTAAAAAAAAAAAATAGGGCTCAAAACGCCCAAATCTAATTCAGAAATCAGAATATCTCTCTTCTCGTCTCCACACAGTCCACTGTCCAGGCGTCCACCACGCACCACCCGCCACCAACCACTATCCGTAACGTCCGACGCCGTCCCTTCTCTCTCCGCCGCCGTCGCTTCCATTTTCCCTCCCGCAATCCCGTTTCCGTTCTCTGCCGCTGCCGTGCCGGTGTGCCCTGCTGCCTCTGTCGTGCCGGCGTGCCCTCCCGCCACCAACCACCATCCGTAAGGTATGTATTGGATGTATGAAGCCCTCAAAATAATGAAATATTATTTGCGATCATTGCTTTGGATTTTTTGATTGTTTAGTTTTTATTTTATTTATTGCTGTCTATTTTATTTGGTTCAAAGCAGGGGCTATATATCAATTTGGGTAATATATGTGATATGCTAATCATTACAATTTTACTAGATTTGGGTAATTTTTATTGTACACTTTTGTTGTAAAAAAATGCAAAGACATGAATGAAAAATACATTTTAAAAATCCAAAGCAATGAATGATCACAAATATTTTACTCACTTAACAGCTAATTGTGAATGGGACTGCCAGTTTTCAATTGTGGCTGGGATGGGACCGCTGGGTATCATGACAGGACCTTATTCTAATACTTGTCCCTGTTTATTCACAATTTCTCTCAAGAATGCTTCAATCTCAACTTTTCTTGTCAAGGATTCTGAAATTTACACCATGTTAGTAACCTCTTTGTTCGTGAATCTGAGGAGTTAATAGTCTTGTTAGTCTTGTTTGATGATAACATGTATTATTTGCGATCATTGCTTTGGAAACAAAAAAAAATTTAAGTTAACTAATTTTAGTATGAATTACAGTTTGGCTATTTAAATTTTAATGTAACTGATGGCCAGGTATCCAAATAAGATTGAGTGATTTTTTCATTATTGATGATATATTTCATCAGACTTTCAGTATTTGTAGCTACTACTTACTAGTTAGGGCTTAATTTGATTGTGGTTAAACAAATATCTTGATTCTTGCAAACATGATTGAGTGAGCATTATGATTTATGACATTCCAAAAGTTGGGCTTGGCTAGATATTGCCAGTCTGTCATTCTAAAATTTGACAAAGTAAGAGTGATTTTTTTTTTTTCATACTTTATGTGTTGACTTGTTGTTCAATGTTTAATTGTGTAGGTACATAAGTGTAAACTCAATGGCATCTTCAAGCGCTTCGGCCACCGGTAGTACTCCATCTGAATCACGACCTTCATCTGAGAGTGAGATACCACTTAAACGAAAGTCAAACGATGTTGGTTGGGATTATGGTTCCCTAGTTAATGCATTAAACTTAGACAGGGTGAAATGCAAGTTATGTGATAAGGTTATGTCTGGAGGTGTTCATAGAATAAAAGAGCATATAGGACATATCAAAGGGAATGTTCTTCCTTGTCCCAAAGCTTCAGCCGAGGATCAAGCTAAGTGTAAAAATGCTATTAATGAGGTCAAAGAAAAGAAGAGAAACTTGAAAAAGCATGAAGAAGATTTGATCAAGACTGTGAATGTTATGGGGTTGGACAAAGAAGAAGATGAATTGAGAGAGTCATTAGGGTCGAAGCCATCTCATTCTCTTGGTCCAATTGACAAATTTGCTACGGCCATTAATCCTGAAGCTTCATTGAACATGGCAAAGACATCGCGGGAGAGAAACATACAAGATGCCCTTTGGAAAGAGAGATCTATTACTGTAAAAAACTATTTAGCTGATTGGGTTTATGAAGCTGGCATATTTTTCAATGCTTTTGATTTGGAAATTTCAGGCTTTTTACAGAGGCAGTTGGCCAATTTGGACCAAGGTGGAAACCTCCTAGTCAATATGAATTGAGAGAGCCCTTATTGAAAAAAGCTATTGAAAGAACTAAAGTCAAAGTAAAGCCACATGAAGATGAATGGGGAATGAATGGTTGTTCGCTTATGACCGATGCTTGGAGTGACAGAAAGAGAAGAAACATCATGAACTTGTGTGTCAATTCTAAGGCAGGTACAATTTTTCTTTCTTCTAAGGAATCTTCGGATGTGGCACATACTAGTGAAATGATTTTTGAGTATATTGATCAGTGCATTGAGCAAGTTGGACCTGAGAAAGTGATTCAAGTAGTGACAGATAATGCTTCGAACAATATGGGGGCGGCAAAGCTATTGCGAGTGAAAAGGCCAACTATCTTCTGGACATCATGTGCCACACACACCATTAATCTTATTCTTGAGGGCATTGCAAAACTTTCTCAATTCAAGAAAACCATTGAACAATCCAAAGCTTTGACAATCTTCATCTATGCACATCATAAGACCTTAGCCATGATGAGGTCTTATACAAAAAGGAGAGACATAGTGCGACCCGGAGTTACTAGATTTGCTTCTTCATTCTTTAGTTTGCAGAGCTTGGTGGAGAAAAAAACTCAATTGAAGGCAATGTTTGGTAGCTCCGAGTGGGATGAATGCAAATGGTCTAAGACTGTCAAAGGGCAAACAAGTTATAATACTGTGATGTCTATTGGGTTTTGGAATGGTGTGACATCTTGCTTGACGATTTTTGCACCTTTGGTGAAAGTGCTTCGTATGGTTGATGCAGATAGAAAGCCATCAATGGGATTTTTATATGGGGAGATTCTACAGGCAAAGGAAGATATAAAAAGTGTTCTAAGTAATTATCCCAGAAATTATGAGCCCATTTTGGAGATAATGGATGCAAAGATGACGGGTAGAGTCGACACCCCGTTACACTTGATGAGTTATCTATTGAGTCCCTATTATTATTATAAGGATCCTAATATCAGATTAGATCAAATTGTCTTGAATGGAGTTCTTGATTGTCTTGATGTTATTTGTTATGACAATTTTGATTTGATGAATCAAATCATGAATGTTGAGTTGCCAATTTATAAGGCCAAAGGAGGAGTTTTTGGGAAGCCTATTGCAGCAAAAGGATGTGAAGTAAATAATGACAAGTTTGATCCATGTAAAAGAAACTTTTAATTCTTCCTTTAAAATTATCAAGTAAGTCATTATATAGTTACTTGGTAGTTCAATTATGGTTATGAAACACCTAATTTGCAAAGAATTGCTACGAGGATCTTGTCATTAACCACTAGCTCATCTGGATGTGAAAGATGTTGGAGTGCATTTGAAGGGGTTAGAAACATTTGATAGTTAACCTATAATTTTTTAATTTTTAGTAAATATTTTGATATGCTATTTTCTAAATAGTAAATACTTGTACTTTATATGTCTTTTTTTTTTCTTTTTTCGTTTACAGGTTCATACTAAGAAGAGGAATAGATTAGATGTTTCACGATTAAACAATCTAATCTATGTCCAATTCAATTCACGTTTATTGAACAAACGTAAAAGGGGAATAGAAAAAGATGTTGATGTGCTTCTTGCTAGTGATGCAAGTAAAGCACAAGATTGGATTATTCCTGGGTTATGTGATGTTGAAGATGAGATGGGTGATGGACTTGATGATGATGCTTTTAGAATAAGAGAGCTTGAGGAGGATGATTTTGATTCCGAGGATGAGGAGGAAGTGAATGAGAATGAGGTTGAATTTGAGTGTGATGAGGAACGTGTAGTTGAAAATTATGGACAACAAGAAGAAGATCCATTTGGTATTTAGTAGTTAGTTTTTATGACATTGAATTGTGTTCTTGTTGTTAATTATTAATTTATTACTTAAGTATTGTATTGTGATGTTTGAGACTTGAGTGTGAGACCACAATATTTGTTTGTGGACCTATGGACTATGGTTGGTGTTTTGACTATTGTAGTATTATTGTTTTGTTTTAAAGTTTAAACTTTAGAGTTTGGACTGGTACTATTGAATTTAGTTTTAATTTTTAACTATTAATCTTGTAATGTGATTCTTACTTTTAATTTATTTGGTCATATTTAGTTATTTACTATTGTTGGAGCAGGTATTGTGTGTGTAAATGTCTAATTACGACTTGAATTCTAGGCCCCGCCTAATCCCCTAGGCGCTAGGCGATGCTCTGCCGCCTAGCATCCGCCTAGCACTTTTTAGAATCTTGGTTGGACTTGCTTGAAGATTGTTAAACATATTCTTTTTTCCCAATCCTAATAGCAATCATGTTTTGTCTCACACACGTCGGCTCTATACTAGTAAATTAAACGAAAAATTGTTGGCCAGTCCACATTCAATTTTTTTTAACCCCTCCGGTCCACCCTTATTTTTTGTAATTGGAAAAAGGCACTTTAAAAATTTTCTTCCTAAAATGCCCTCAACAACATCGTTGCTTCAGATTTGAGATTCGAACTGATGTATAAATGATTTCATGTTGTTAATATAGTCTTTCCTCATGTCTGTGGATCAATTTCCATGCATAAAACACGAATTTGATCACAATTTGATCAAATTTGAATTTTTTGAGTTCATCCCGTTTTTCTTTGTTCTTGGGCTATTTTGACCACTTTAATCTATGTTTTAAGCTTCAAATTTGTTTAAAATCAATCTCATATTGTTATCTTAACTTAGTACTACATTTGTGCACAATTTTTCTACAAAAAAAAAAAAACTATTTTCAAAATCCAAATCGAGCTTGGCAGTGTGCTGTCCGAAAATAGAGGGAGATGTTCTTGGACTGATTTTGAGACTTTAATCAATGATTTGAGTTTGAATTTTGTATAATATCAATATCATACTGTTATAGGAAGTCAATACCATGTTTGTATGTAAATTTTTCAACCAAAAACAATAATTTTGATTAATTTTGATATTATATTAAATTGTGCATCGAGATGCTTTAAATTAGGCATCAGGATGCTTTAAATTGGGCATCGAGATGCCTTAAATTGGGTATCGGGATACCTTAAATTGGGCATCGGGATGCCTTTAATTTGCCAATCACAGTATGTTAGGCAACACAACGCGATGCACAAAGTGGACCAGTGAACGAGATGATTCTTTTAGCTATTGGGGTTGATGCTAATAATGAGATGTGGCATTTGGCATATGCAATGGTTGAGGGAGAAACCAGAGAGTCCTGGACATGATTTTTGAAACTTTTATTGGTAGATATAGGATGTGTTATCTGCCTGGACATTCATATCTGACAAGAAAAAAGGTATTGTTCCTAACCTTGAGGCCCATATCCCTAGTCCAGAAATAAGGTTACTCATCGCGATGTCTTGGCTACTCATCGTAATGCCTTGGTTACTCATCGCGATGTCTTTGTTGCTCATCGCGATGCCTTGGGTTACTGATGCACGCGTGTTTTTCTTTCATTAACGGCATAATCGTCTTTTTGCCCCCAAAATACTTTTTTTTATTTTAAAAATAGATGAGTGGACTAAAACGATTACAAATATTAAAAAAAGGACTGGTCTGTAATTCACCGTAAATTAAAACAAAACTTAAAACACGGTGGTAAAAAATTAGATAGCCAATTAAAATAAAACAAGACAAAGAATATCAGTCCAAACTCATTTGATTACTCCACAAACTTTAATATTTGGGAATAGCTAGCCACTTTTCAACATTTGCAATTTTTGCAGATTCTTTATTTTGCTTGAATCGATTATTTTATATATTGTACTGTAAAATGCCGTAATTAATAAATATTGTGTTAATAACGATTTCAAAATAGTACTCCCTCATTTTATTTTTTTTAAATAAGTTTCTGTTTTTATATATAATGATTATAAAAAAGTAAATACTCCGTCTGTCTCATAAAAATATTTCCTCTTTTCTTTTTAATTTGTCCCAAAAATAGACTTATTTTTTAAAAGTAGTACTTCTCTCTTTTTTAAACAAAGAGTTAACTTTTGATTTTTTTTGTCAACTTAATTAAAGTTTGACCGACGATTTACATAAATTTATTTGTTTATACAAAGTCATTACGGAGTACTCTTAATATAGTTTTTAGTAAATGATACTATTTTATTTTTGAAAATATAATTAAAGTATGTCAAATTTTGATTTGATTTAATTATATATTAACTTTTATAAATAAAAAATAGATTATTTTGTTGGAACCGAGAGAGTAACAATTTTAATTCTCCCTCCCTCCGTTCTTAAATAATTATTCTGTTTGAATGATAAAGTGTTTTCCTTAAAAGAAAAAAATTAAAATTAAATTTTTTAAAATGAATAAAAAAAATTAAATAATTATTTAAGAAAGAAGAGAAATACAATTAAAAAAAAATAGAGTACAAATAACGTTAAAAATATTGACTTATGAAGCCATCCAACTACCCCATGGGAGGAAGCGGATTTGGGAATTCATTATCTCATCATATACACACACATACGCAATGTTACTGTAACTCCTAGATTTCCAGCTATCTGTTACCTTAGCCCTTCCGCACGCACAGGCGATGATTTAAAACTGTCACGTGCGCTGGCTCACACGAATGGCACTCCAGTCCAGACCGTACTTGTTTTTCAATTCATTGCGAGGTGTCGTGGCTCCCACTTCCGTCTTTCCTCACCCCAGCACGTTTATGAAATAGACGGTTGACCCCTTCAAATTACCCTTTCACCCTCCAAACCATTTAACCAAATTTCCCAAAATGGCCTGTGAAATGACAGTTCTACCCCTAATCCTTCCAAATTAATCCCTTGGAAAAACTAACTATATAAACCAACTCCCCCGACATCTCTTTCCATTAGGAAAACACCTCTCTCTCTCTCTCTCTCTCTCTCTCTCTCTCCGATTCCCTCGCTGTTATGGAATCTCCAAACCGTTGTTCCGTCATAGTTATCGGAGCAGGTGTTTCAGGTGAGACTCATATTCTCAATCAACGAAGCTCTGATCACTGAGCTAATTCTCAAGCATTTTTTATCTGGCACCGTCAATTAATTAATTAATTAAACTTGCGTAATTATTTAACGTAGTTATTAATCAGTTTGTGGTCTGTATGATTAACATTGAATAGGTATATCGGCGGCGAAGGTACTGGCAGAAAACGGCGTGGAGGACATGCTGATATTAGAGGCGTCGGATCGCATAGGCGGGAGGATCAGAAATGACAATTTTGGAGGTGTGTCGGTGGAGCTCGGTGCCGGTTGGATTGCCGGTGTCGGTGGCAAAGAGTCCAATCCCGTTTGGGAACTCGCTTGCCAATCCGGCCTCCGTACATGCTTCTCCGACTATAGCAATGCCCGTTATAACATTTACGATCGCAGGTATACTTTCCGGCCTTGCTATGTTACGTTCGGTGTCAATGGCTAACAGACGCTGTGGGCGTATTGCGCTGGGCGAGGCACATTTGGTTTCTGAGTCGTTCAATCAGTTACATCTTCGGCGTAATTTTAGCAATAAGCCATTTATCATGACTCATTAGTCCTTCTAACTTCATGTAATTGTCTAGAGTACGCCGTGGGTGATACCGACGTGATTTATTATTTATTTAAATTATTATTATTTTTTGTTTCAGCGGGAAGATATTTCCGAGTGGGATAGCGGCAGATTCGTATAAGAAGGCGGTGGAATCGGCGATTCAGAAGCTGAGGACCGACGAAGCCAGCCTTGGTGCTGACGAGTCCATACACTCCGAACTTCCTACGTAACTCTCTCTCTCTCTGTCTCTAAGTTCCGTTTGGCATTTTCCTTGGAAAATCGATTTTTGGTGGTTTCTGAAGAATAGCACTTATGGGTTGTGTAGGTGGACTCCAAAAACACCTATTGAGCTGGCAATTGACTTCATCCTTCATGACTTCGAAATGGCTGGTCAGTGTCATTTCACTATAATCCCTGTTTGGTTACTCGTAATGATATACTCCCTCCGTCCCTAAATTATTGTTTGGGTTGATCCGGTACAGATTAAGAAAATTCAATTGACTTGATTATTAATATTGGAATAATATTGAAATAGTGTGTTATTTTCTTTAATGTCAATGTGTATGTGGCCCATAATTAAAGTGGAAGAAAAAGTAAGGGTAAAATAGTAAAAGTGATATTCTAAAAAAGAAGGTTTCAAACAAGATAATTATTTAGGGACGGACGAAAAAGGAAAGGAAGACAATAATTTAGGGACGGAGGGAGTATAATTCTGATCATACTTGAGTCTTGAAGTGCTTGGGTTTTTATTTTTTAATTTTTAATTATTATTATTATTGTTTTTTGTTTTTTTGTCACAGAGGTTGAACCGATATCGACGTACGTGGATTTTGGGGAGAGAGAATTCTTGGTGGCTGATGAAAGAGGGTACGAGTTTCTGCTATATAAAATGGCGGAGGAGTTTCTTTTTACCACGGATGGTAAAATCTCTGACAGCCGTCTCAAGCTCAACAAGGTAAAAATTAAATAAAAATTCTTCTTCTCTATTTTTAATTGCATTTGGTTTAGAAAAATGCTAAGTTTACCTGCTATAACTAGGTTTTAATGAAAGGTAAAAGAATTTTGCTCTTCATTAAAGCTTAGTTGTTTCGTGATTATGTTTGTTATATGGGAATTCGCTAGCAAATGTCACACGACACTTCTTAACAAATAGGTGAAGTAGAAACATGAGACTAAATACATTGAAAACATTACACAATACATTAATACTAGTGTGTCGAAACTTCAACGTTCGAGATCCTCTAATTTGTGTGCATCTTCCTATCTCTTTATGTTGATTGCTGATGTTGAGTGACCCTTTTGGCAAATGGTACTTCTGCACAAAAGGACATCTTCAGAAAGCTCTATGCTTATTTGTTTTATTACATAATGATTAGCATCAAACACAATTTTTTCATACTTGTGGGGTCCAATTTTCTTTTCTTTTTAAATTAGTGTCACTTTTAATGCATTATCATGGAAGACTTTGTAGTTCAAATGGACGTGGCAGGTAGAGTTTTACCATCCTTGTTTGTGGTCTTACTCCGTTCGAAACATTAGGCTTCTTTTCCTAACTTTTAAACAAATCAAAAGGAGTCTGTGTGTACCAATTTGAAATATTATTAATAGGAACATTTTACGTTTTCAATGATGTTTCATCGACTAAAAGTAATAATGATTCTTAGAAGAATGTGATATCTATCTATCTGATTGATATAATCAGTAGAGGGATTAACATATATAGTTCAAACCAACATCTAATATCAGTAGTGATTAACATAGTTAAAGCCATCTGTTGGCCAACTTAATTAGGCTGTTTGGCTCAACCTCCCTTAATGGGAATTCTAATATTTTTTTTATAGCTTCTATAGAGAGAGAATCTCAATAGTTGTTGTACAGAATTAGTTGATGACCATTTTGTTTAATTCTTATAAATATACGCCTTTCATATTTATGGGTTCAATTTCCTTCATCCCAAAAATTTATTTTAATGGTACGGTGCAACGACTACGTATTTATTTCCCCTGGTAATGTTGGTCAGGATTAGTAGTTTAGATATAGGGAGTCTTCATTTCACTTTCAGTAGCTGAACCCGTACACTGAAATTTAAACCAATTCATATATATATATATATATATATATATATTGGTAGAGGGTAACATGTCAATCTTATCTCGATTTGTCTTAAGCATATGTATGGTGAGGAAAGAAGCCATAACATCATATGTATTTTCATATTCTAACTCTCCCCGTCTTTTTCATATTCTCATTGCATTGAATTCTTACTTGAAAAATACTCTTTGTTCCTAAATTATTGTCACGTTTGATTTTTTGAGTCAAACTAACTATTTTTCAAATGAAAATTTTACGTTTATTTTTTTTATTTTTCTAAATTATAAAAACGTAATTCGTATTATCAAAAAAGTATTATCAATTACGTGTTTTATAATTTTGAAAAAAAAATTGAAGTAAAATTTTCATTTAAAGACAGTTAGTTTGACTCAGAAAAGTCAAATAGGACAATAATTTAGCAATGGAGGGAGTAATACTATATAGTTTTGGGAAATTAATTACTCTATATATTTTCTCTCCTCTGTCACATAATCGTAAGTTTGTGTGTCATGAAAGATGAATTGGGATTGGGGAAATCTACTTCTTACCATTCCGTACAGAAATGTTGAAGTAATTATTCCCTCTTTCTCAAAGAAAGAGTTGCACATTCGTATTGAAGCTTTAAATCTCTCTATATATTTATAGAGAAGGAAGGAAAGACAAATGGTAAGTGTGACTCTTTATTTGGGGGGACGGAATGAAGTATAATATAAATAGGAATGTTTCTTGTTTTTTCAATTCCCTTGATAAAATGGGGAATAACATAAGTTGTTTGTTGAAATTCGTTTGGTCATTTTCTAACAAAAGAAGTTGTTCTTAGACATTTAGAGGAAAATAATAATAATAAAAACTAGCAATTGAGAAGGAAGTGCACCATTCATTCATTGATGTGATCATTCATAAACTGTATGTCAGGTGTCCTCCATTGAGCATAGTGTTATGTGAACATGTTTCCTGACAGGCTCTCAAGTAACTGATAATTGACCCTTGGTCTTGTCTTGGCAAATTAATACCGAGGACATAGTCACAAAGCAGATGTGAATGTAAAAAAATTAGGTGTCATCTAAGATTTATATATTTTTTTAAAAAAAATTCTTCAATGTAATTGTGGAGAAGGAATGTGAATATGATGTGTTAATTAAATTGTTTTATATTAGTTATTAGATAATTAATTTTTTGATTTCCAATGCACATTCACATCCTCCTTCACAATGTGCATTGGGAATCAAAAAATTAATTATCTAATAACCAATAAGAAACAATTTAGTTGACACATTATATTCTATAATTGCATTAAATAAATTTTTTTTAAAAAAAATGCGTAAATCCTAGATTGCACTCAATTTTTTCACATTCACATTTGCATTGGTGATGTTCTAATAATTGTCTACAAGTACTATTTTGGTCGGTCCATGTTTAATGTTAGGAGTACATTACTAAGAAATGACAAAAAGGATTCACCAATACAAAGGAAATGGTTTTACAAGAATATTAGTAGTATGTGCACATACATACAACATGACACACAATGCCAACAATTAAATGTTACTAATGTAGTTGTGAATGAATCGATTCGATTGCAACAATTAAATGTTATACCGTAGTGAATGAGGCCGAGGTTGAGTTAGAGTCAAACTTATTATGAAGCTCAGTGTACTGTTTCAAAGAAACTTGAATGTTGGTTTGAATAGGCGAAGTAGCCAGTTCAAAACACAGCATTTAAGTGATGCCAATTTGGTTTTTGGTTTAGGTAAGCTGGTGTCGTTTAATCATTTAACACATCAGTAGAATTTGAATCCAAAAAATAAAATAGGCTAAAACTTGAGTTTGAATATTACTATTTGTTTAGCTCACGAGTCAAATTTCCTCCTAACTTTTCATTAAATATTTTATTTTCTCCAGTAATTATCTCCTCCTAACTTTTCTTTCTAATTACTTCTAGCACAAAAAATAAGGGTATGTTGTCAACTTACAATTTTTTTTATTTGTGTGCAAATGACACTTATTTTAAAAACGGAGTGAGTACTTGTTTTGGAATAGATGGCTAATGAAATACTCCATTTATCCCACCCCCCCCCCAAAAAAAATAGTGCCTCTTTTTTCTTTTTGGATTGTCCAAACAAATACTCTCTTCTTCCCGAGTAAATGTTCCTAATGGATAAAATACAGGAATTAAGAAACATAATTAATGATGTGCTGTAAAATGTGTTCTGACAATAATACCCATGAACATTAATTGAGTTCAACTATTTTAAATAGTTGGGTTTCTTTGGGATATGTTATAATAAATGAAACTTTAAGGGTATATTAGGAAAAATGGTAGAGAATAGGTAAATCAAAAGTCTTTAGGAACATTAGTTAGGACATCTCAAAATAAAAAGTAGGAACATTTATCCGGGACAAAGAGAGTAGTTGGGAATCTCAAAATAGAAAATAAGAATATTTAACCAAAACAAAGGGAGTAGTTTCATTTCTAAAGTTAGTATTAATAATTTTAGTACAATTTGTAAGTTTAAACAAGTAAAACTAAGATTGTAAAAAATTTGACGTGTCAAATACTTCTTTTTTTTTTTTTTTGGGACAAAGGAAGTAAATAAATAAGATTAAATATTTGCTCTAAAGGACTTACTATTATTTTCATTTTCCAATGGGAGGAGATTCATTAAACATCAACCTGGCAATAATGGATATTGGAATTAGGAAATGGGTAGGTAGGTAGAAACTTGAATTTCACCCATTCCCACAAACATTGCTCTTTGCACAGAGTTTCTTGTTTGACTGATCAGAAACTAAATGGAGGAGGAGAAGGGAGGGGTAGTTGTTGCTCTGGCCTTGGATTCCTACCACCTTCTTCTTTAATACTCCACTCCACTGTACATTTACACGTGAAATACTACAAGTTTTAAGTCAATGTACGTACTAGATTTCTCCTGCGTAGACTATGTATATATGCATTTAATGATTGGGGGCTTCAAATTTCATGGAATTGGGGCAGGTTGTTTGGGAATTACAGCACTCGAGAAACGGCGTTACGGTGAAAACGGAGGATGGTTGCATTTACGAAGCCAATTACGTGATTTTGTCCACTAGCATTGGTGTCCTCCAAAGTGACCTCATTTCTTTCAAACCCCCTTTACCTGTAAGTTTCTCTCTCTCTCTCTCCTTCCCCCTTTTACTGTTACTTTCAAATCTAGGAATGGGAAATGTTAATTGGGTTTTGCCCCCGGTTTTGCCCCCGGTATATATATATATATTTTTTTACGAAGTCATTAAGGGGTGGCAGGTGGTAGGGGAACATGAGTGTGAGGTCTCAGGTTCGATCCCTTCTCCCTTATGACATCATAAAAAAATTTTAAAAAATAAATAATGAGTGGAATCTACAGTCAATTGTGTCAAATCATTTTCTGTAAGCGATGATATGAATTCTTCCTTAATAGAAATAGATTGTATTGGAAATAAACCCAAATGTTTTGAAAATGATTTCCAATTTAATAGATTTTCCAATGCAAGACCCATGTGAATTTGACATTTCTGAAGCACTTACATAGAAAAATATTTTACATTTTGAACATTTTGCAGTGCATTGAGATACTCCTCTATGTATTGGGAATACCCTGCAGTGTTTTACAAAAAAGATTTATATTGTGAATGAAAAATGCCAGTTATTCAATTTTTAAATTTATGTGACAGACACGTAAAATTGAATTGAATAAATAATTGAGATAATTTTGGGTTGTCCCAAAATTCTCCAGTCTCTAACCTAATTCTGTCCGATTTGGAACTTTCATTTACATCACAACATGTATGATTTTTAGTTCCATGGGTTGAATTTCAATACAAAATGCTTTTCGAAAAATAAATACTTACAAGTGTGTAATTACGAGAAACATGTTAGTAACACCCTCAAATTTATTATTTCTCGTAAGCAAATGTAGGGAAATGCTAACAAGTTGGTTGTACACACTTGTGCGTATGTCGATTGGCCATTCGAACATAAATTATTTCCAAAGTAATTTTTAAAGAGTTCTATTGTGATCCAATATCTTCACATTGTAGTCAATCATCATTGGAAAGAAAATAATAATTGAAACCTATGGTGTGCCACTAAGTAAGCCTACTTCCGAATTCCGGAAGGAAGTTGTTACTTGCGTGTTTCATGTGGGAATTAAGCCTACTGCACATTTAGATGGCAAATAAAAACTAAATACAGTAGAATCAATTATTGTATGATGTTAAAATACATTAAACTGGGTGGAGCTGCGAGAATATGAAGATTGGTTCCTTGTTTAATAACAAATTTTGAAATAAATCTCGTTCTGAACAACCATCCAGTCTTAAGCTATTCAGCTATCCTTATCAAGGTGCACCCACTTAAATATACTTTATTTAGAGGTGACCTAGTCATCTTGATTGAAGATCATGTTTGTCTCAAAAGCTAATCCTCAAAGAAGTCTAATTAAACCCATCATAAGTTGGTAGCTGTAGCTGTATTATTCAAGTAGGTCTAGACACTAGAGCAATATAAAATATAAATTCACTTAAAAAATCATGGGGTATTGAGATTTATATATAGTTATAATTTCTGTTTAACTAATCAATGACCCGAGCTAGAGTGTAGACTATCAAGCTTGTGGTCACGACCCTAGTAGTCCTTATATTTTTATTTTGGGAAAACCTTGATTTTTCCAACTTCTGTGTTACATATCGGGGCCACCTTAGTAGCTGTTCTTTAGTATTTTGATTGATTGGTGAAATCTTGAAGCTTCAAATGTATCTCACATATTTATTAATTTGGTCCAAGCAACAGCTCTCTTTGTCATAGCAGGGGTATGGGTCCCTGATAGGTGGCAGTGCCCAGTTGGCTCACCTAAGATCTGATGTGTAGATTCTAGCCCCCCCTGCGTATTAAAAATTACATTTGATTGAAGAGGTCAGCATCATGGTCTGCGAACTGCCATATTAATTGATGTTCACTGCTTATAACCATGGCACTGGTAACCAAGGTCTATTTTTTTTATTTGTCGTATGCAAATACCACGGTATTTTTAGGTAACCTGCAGTATGTTTCTCTTTGCTGTGGATTAAAGTTGTTTTTGGTAAGCTCGGATATTAGGCTGGTGAGTTGGTGTTTCAACTCCCTATTTGAGCAGTAAAGCTTTTCATTCATTTGCATAAACGTACTTTACTAATAAACCTGTAAACTTCTTTTATTAAGGAAATGTTAGTCTATAAAAAAGTTGTTAATTTGACATACTTTTTTATGGGTAAATTACACAACCCCCCTCAACTATGGGTCGAGTTTGATTTGCTCCTCTCAACTATCAATTGAAGCATTATGCCCCCCTTAACTATAATATTTTCTTAAATTGCATCTTCTATTTAGACACCGTGGTTTGAATTTACGAAATTTATACACGAAAGACTCACGTCACTGAACGTATGATATTTATCATAATATTCAAAATAAAAATAAAAATTATTTTAATGGTCATCTTTATGTACAAAGAGGGCCTTAGAATAATAAGGGTAATATACTCAATTAAAAACATCAAAAGAGCACTATGGTTAAAAATAATGCCTAAAGATGGTCACACGAGTCTTACGTGGGCATTTTACGTCAACTCAAATGGCAGTGCCTAAATAGAAGCTACGATTAAAGAAAATGCTATAGTTGAGAGGGGCATATTGCTTCAATTGGTAGTTGAGGGGGCAATTCAAACCCAACCCATAGTTGAGGGGGGTTATTTGTAATTTACCCTTTTTTTATTTCATACATGGGAAACAGAAACTTTAAAACAGTGGTTTAACTGATTCTTCACAGGATTGGGCTGATGTATGTAGATGGTTCCATATCGTTTTGGCAGTGGTATGGCATCAAACAGTATTGAGTTAAGGTTTAATAGGTTGAGCTCATTTTAATTTTTTTGTCTAGAAGTAGAATTTTAGCCTCCAGTATGGAATTTATTCATCAAAGAATATGTCCTCCAAGTGCATGCCATTTACTTCCTGAACCTATAAATGATAAATGTGCTATCAACTGTAATTATTATAACTTCCGTGCTTGAATTATTATTTTCACTATAATCCAAGTTATGTGTATTTTTGGTTCTATGGATCTGATTTTCAATCTAGCATCTCTTGGTGGGTAGTCACTGAAACAACGAGCGCATGTATTGAGTCCAAAGATATTGTGATTGGGCAGATTTTCTTGTGTCTGACTCAATTATTGATTTTAAAATGAAATGTATCTTTGACTTTGGCATAGATGTTTTGTTGTTTGTGATCCTTTGTTGATGTAAACTTCCAAATCTAATGCTATCATTGTGTACCTTACGGTCTATGCTTAACACTGATAAAATAATGCAACAGAGGTGGAAAGTAGAGGCCATTGAGAAGTGTGATGTGATGGTGTATACCAAGATCTTCTTAAAGTTTCCTTGTACTTTTTGGCCCTGTGGACCTGGAAAAGAGTTCTTCATCTATGCCCACGAAAGAAGAGGCTACTACACGTTCTGGCAGGTTTGTAAAATATCATTTAGTTCTGTACACTTCTTATTCTTCATTGAAATCCTTTCTTCTTGTTATATTTTGGTACTTCGTTCTATATTCTGTGCTGCATCTCAGTAGTAGTTGTACTGTTAGATCGATGGAACTCTGTAGGTCACAAGATTGTCGTCTAGCTTAAATGGAAAATAATAAGAAACAACCAATTTACAAAATGACTTCAAAATGCCCTATCAATGTATTATTGACATACATTAAATTCCCAAGTAAACATCACAGACAAAATCTAATCAATTTCGGATTCCAAATAAAACAAGATTACGTACTATTCTTTTTTCTAATTCATTGGGAACTACAGCTGCAATGACATAACTCTCTCTTCAACATGTACTGACATCACAATTATAGCTAATTGTGATAATAAGGATTAGTCTGTAGCATGCATACGGTCCCTCGTTCTCCTTCATTCTAGTTCCTTATAGATGGAGGTCGCTGCTTGATTTGTTTGTATTTTGGTAGCGAGTTTTCTGTATCAAATAGTTGAAACTTGTCGAGAATAAAAAACTGAAAATTAAATTAAGTAATTGACATTTCCCATCATTCTTTATTGTCTTTAAGTGTGAGGTGATGTTAGGTTAGTCTTGAGACGAATTCTTACGGTATTTGGGTTGCTAAAATTGGCCAGATTAGCAGGATGGATCATCTTAGTTTTCAGTTGTACACGTAATGAGAATTTACGTAAAATAAGTTAGATAGTTAGGATGATTGTATCACCATCTCGATCAGGCACGTAGATATCACGTTAGTTAATTAAAAAAATTCCTTCTTGTTACATTTTGGGTATTGATTTCGTCAGTAGGTTGTTATCTTTGATTAATCATTGTGGGAATTTTTTATGACTGCCTTAAAGAATGACTCAAGTCTGCATCACATTCACAATGACCATATTGTCCATTAGCAAATGACCTTACTAACCTTAGAATGCAGATTCAAGTTTACTGAAAACTAGTAGTAATTTATCTGGAATAACTAGTTTTCAATATATATCACAAAATTGCGGCTTCTACAATTCTTTTATCAGTCACCCTCTCGGTTGCTTTTGTTATGTAGTTAAAGTTTCTGTCACCACTTAGAGCTGGCAATGTAGTTTCACCATAGAAGACAATGTCTTTGTCAGCCTCAAGTTTTCCTTATTAATAAGTTCCATACACTATGATTAATTTACATACTAATCTGTTAATTAATTAGTAAGTTGGCTTTTGAGATAAGCTGAAATTGTTGTTCATCACACGTGGTCTGTTGTGGAGACCTTTTATATCTTGTTACCTGTAAGACTCAGTATCTTATTACCTAATGCAGAATCTAAGCTTATAATACTGGTGAATGACTGTGATAGAGTTGCATTATTAAATGTGTTAATGGGATATATATCTAGACAATCTTTCTTTAATACTCTCACCAAACTGATCCAAGTTGGCTGTTCTCTTTTGCTATGTCATCAGCACATGGAGAATGCTTACCCCGGGTCAAATATTCTTGTTGTAACATTGACCAATGGAGAATCCAAACGAGTTGAATCTCAATCGGACCAAGAAACAATGAAAGAAGCAATGGAAGTGCTACGGAACATGTTTGGGCCTGACATTCCTGACGCCACTGACATACTCGTGCCTCGCTGGTGGAACAATCGCTTCCAGCGTGGCAGCTACAGCAACTACCCTATCTATGTTAATTCTGCAATGTTTCATAATATTAAGGTTTGTGTACTGTCCTATACTCAGCTTGTGATTTCTAGTTTCAATTCTGATGTTATGTACTAAAAAGAAATTAAAATTTATATTAAAAGAAGATACGATGTGCCGTTAACAATGGAGCTGATGTTTTTTGTTGAAATGGGCAGGCACCAGTAGGATGTATTTACTTCACTGGAGAACATACAAGTGAAAAGTTTAGTGGTTACGTCCATGGAGGGTATCTTGCAGGTGAGCGATCTTTTTAATTTTAGCAATATCCGATAGAATGTTTAATTCCCTTTTATAAAATGACTTTTAACCGCCTGTTCATGGTAACATTGAGTAGGTATAGACACCGGGAAAGCTTTATTGGAGGATATGAAAAAGGAGGCTGAAAGAAAATCTGAGAATCAGACATTTTTACTCAAGCCATTGCTAGCTTTGACAGAATCGTTAACGTTTAAACAAACAGAAGCAGTATCAGGTCTCCACAAATGTGATATCGCTAGACAAATTTTCCTTGGTAGTAGCAAGCTAGGACTTCCGGAGGCAATCTTATGACTATCTGGACCAGTGGTTGGACCACAGTCTCACACTAAGAAGAATTCAGCTGATGATAAAGATGACTCGAAGGGATCAGAGTGCATTATGGGTTCGACCCACTGATCTTATCCGCAAAGCAGAATAGATGTCATGGCATCTGCGCCGCCCGGAAAGGCTGGTGAATAGGGTGCATAAGATTCCAGAAGGTGAAGATTGATTTAATTCATTTAGGGGATTGGGATAGGTTTGGGCATACACATGAAGTTGTTCATTTACTAGAAATTCAAGGAAAGGCATTGTAACAATTTTGTTTTTTTTTTTGTTGGGGGGCGGGGGGTTGGAGGCTGACTTTTTGTTCATAAATGGAAGAACTATCTGTAATCTTTTGCTTTATTGGAATGCATTGGCATGTTAAATTCTACTGCTAGCCAAATTAGTGGGCTTATTTTATAAGAGGCTTAAATTGGGCCTAAACGCGGACTGGATGATAACACAGATCGTCAACGTCTTCAATTCATTCACTTTAAATGAAGGTGAAAAAGTCGGATTTTTATCATCAGCCCATGTCTTGGCCCAATAGAGTGTTGAACACTACATCAGTTTACTGCCTGAACAGAGAACAAAAAAATGAATTCCAGCTTCCCGTTTCTTAACAAGGTATAATTGCCCACATACACAAACGGGTTTAATACGGATCTAGAACATAAACCCGGATCTAGAACCGTTAGAGTTGATGACAAAGCAGTTAGTGATTTAGAGTTGAACACCATCTGTTAGAGCATCTCCAATGTGGAGATTTGACTCTTAGTTCTTAGGTGGGTACCACCTTGTCACCTAAAATTTTCACTTACTATTTCATTAAGAACTAATCTCCCGAATGTTTGATTCTTCAACTTGGTTCTTAGGTGGGCTCCACAATGTCACCTAGGATTTTCACTCACTAACTCAAAAACTTTTTCAAAAATAGTATTAAAAACTAAAAACTTTAGAATTCAAAAAATAACTTTATAAAAATTTAAAAATGAAATTAAACTTATTTAGGGTTAAAAAAAGTACTTAATATTATGAATTTATAAAAAAAAAAACTTTTTGCAAAAAAAGGTAAATCAAAATGTATTTTAAAAAAAAAGCTTTTCAAAATAAAAGCCAAAAATTAATACTCAAAATAATAAAAGAAAAAGAGAGAGAGAGAGAACGTGGGAATGGGGGGAGGAAAGGGACAGGGGACTAGGGGTGGGCCAGGAGAGAAGGGAACAGGGGTGGGCAGGGTAGCTCCTTTATAGCGTATGTGATGCACTTGCCAGGTAGGTAGCAACGGTGCATCACACACTTTTTCCATTTCGATGGCTAAGGTGAAATGCAAAAAAAATAGGAACGAGTTCTTATTTTGGAACTCAAAAGAACTGGAAAATTTTAGAACCATTTTAAGAACTCACACATTGTTGAAGAACCAGCCCAATCAGTTCTTAATGGGCTAAGAACCAACAATGTGAATGCCCTTAGTGCTTTAGAGTTAACAAGGCAGCGGAGATGTACACGAGTCGAACTCACGGCCTATTAGTTATAGGTGACTCAAACTCATAACCTATTAGTTATAGGTGAAATGTCTTACCAACTAAGCTGCACTTACTTGTCAAGAAAACGCTAGCTAAACAAGGGTTTTGGTTAAGATATTTGTGAGTTGATCTCGGGTGAAAATGTACGCGAGTAGAAAAAAATGTCATGCACAAAGCGATAATTAATCTCTCTGTGTTTTGTATAGGCATGAAACATAGGATTTTGGGAGATGTAAAGACCAGGCGTATTATCATTAAATAAATATAGGTGGCTGTAGAAAGATTTGAAGCCTAGTCTACGGAAAAGTACGTACATAACCGAGTGTCCAAATTAAGATGAACGTCAACCAAGAGAAATTGAGTTCTTAACAAACTACACATGCAATGCGCTTGCTTAAATAGTTTGAAGATGAGCAGTACGGAGTTCATGCATTTATTGGCACACCTGATTAACTGCCGTTTGAAGTTTAAGTACGGCAACCCGTCAACCATAGTCCGGTAAGCGGTTGCATCCCGGCCCCACAGACTAATGAAACTTAAGGTTTTAATCAATAACAGCTGTCGACTATTTTATATTCAAAATCAAACCTAATGCTCATCTTTCGCAAGATAAAGAAGGTCTATCACTGCAAATATTGAAAAAAAAAATTTAATCCGTGTGCCAGATTAAATAAAACAATAATTTAGGAACAGAGGGTGTAATAATAATAAAAATTAATGCTTGTTGATAAACTGCAGAATTCCTTCAATTAACTTCTCCGTTTGCGCTGTGGTTTGTGGATCCATATCAATGGCAATCTTGTCGAGAAAGAAGCTGTGACCAACTCCATGGCTAATCAATAACTCCACAACCTTATTAGCCCTTTGCATGGCCTCATAGTATTCCATCTCTGTGTCTTTGATCATGTCCTTGTCCGCCACACACAAAAGAAAAGCCGGCAAAACTAAGCCGTCCATCGGCTCCGTCATTGGACAAGTTATTGGGTGATCTTTAGTGCTACCCACCGGCAACGCCAAACTCAGAAGCTTGTCCAACATGTCTAGTGTTAAGAAGGGTGACTCCGATTGCTCCAGCTCCGACTTACTTCGTACGGACCGGACAAAACCCGGATGGATTGGGATCGCTCCGGCTAGCCTTAACGGGCTCAAGTCTTCTTTACCGGCACGTGCCGCCACGTGATGAACCATGTTGCCGCCAGAGCTATTTCCCATAAGAAAGACACGGCTAAAGTTGGCATGAGTGTTGAGCCACGGCTCGTGCAACTTGCCTTGAGCCAAAGAACGTAGCCAGAGGAGAGCGGCGTAGCCGTCATCTATAGCAGCCGGGAGGCGGTGCTCTGGGGCAAGCCGGTGGTACACGGACACACAGATGGCTCCAGTAGTACGAGCCAGCCGCGTGTAGAAATTGGAGTACATGTACCAATCGGCTTGGGTAATACAAAAGCCGCCTCCGTGGAAAAGAAGAATGATGGGTAGCTTTTCGGCCCCGTTACTAATCTGATTTGTTGTGTCGGGTAAGTAGATACGAACACGGGAATCCGTGTCGGTATCGAGCGTGACATCGCGAGTCGCGACACCATCGATGAAATTTTCATGAGGGGCTACGGGTTCAGCCATGAACTTAAATTGGGGTGGTCCGGTCCACGTTCGGTCGACGGAGCCATCGTCAAACACTGTTAGCCAGCCGGAGACTTGGTCGACTATTTTTCTCTCAGTACTGGCCATTGTGTTAAATTACTTGAGTCGAGAGGAATTAATGTTTTTAGTGTAGGAAAGTCTCAGTGCTCATCGGTCCCTATTTGTAGTAGGTTTGAAATTGTAATGGAAAACGTTTAAAACTTCAGACGTCAATTTATTTGGATTTGGAAATCTTGTAGATAGTTTTAAGAAATCTTAGTATAATGTTACGGACTTCTTAGTGAATAACAAATGATAGGATTAACGTTTATAATTAAGCCAATGTATAATTCAGGAATCCCACAGTTCGAAACAATTTTTATTTAAATATTTTCGTAACTTATTACTAAAGGTTCAACTTATTTGTTAAAAAATAAAAATAAAAACTCGTTACTCAGACCAGTGTGATATAGGGTCATCTCGTGGGAGTCCAAATATATATATATATATATATATATATATATATATATATATATAAAGGAAAAACTTTTGGTAAAATGCCAAAAAAAAAATTCATATCACAAAAGTCCCCAAAAAAAAAATTTCTATCCAAAAGGTCATAGTTGAACTTTTAATACTAAAAGTCTAAAACTTAATGTTTTTAGTAACGTCATTAAGGTATGAACTTTTATATGAATAAAAACTTATAGTATATCTCTTCATTGATATTAATGATTATAGTATTCGTAAAAAATAAGAATAATGCATAAAAACAACAAAAATAATGCAGTAATAATAATAATAATAGTTACATTAGTAAAAATGTTATTATTATTATTATTATGTACTTTTACGAGTAATATATGTACTTTTTAATCTAAATTTTTGTATATTAAATAAACGGAAATAAAATTTAAGTTCAACCATCAGATTAATTTTTTTTTTTTTTTTTTGGAGGCTCACCCATCTCGGGGCAAGCCCCATTGTAAGTCGATGGTTACTAATAAGTCCCTCAAATTCATTGAAATTCTCATTTGTAAGTCAATTTTTTTACTAACAAGTCCCTCAAATTCTCTGAAATTCATATATAATCCCCCCAGAGGCGCCTAATTAATTAGGGAGGGATAATCATCCACTCTAACCACTGGGGGATTCGAACCCAGGACCTCCATTGTGGAATCCCAGTGCTCTGATTAATTTTATTTATGAGATACTACGTCTAAATCAATTGGTTAAAATAATGGTAGAATGTGAAACCCCTTTGGTCTATAAAAAGTGCATAAATATAACTACCCTCTGATTATACTGACCATATTTATAATGATTTGAAGACGAGTAATGTTGGAGTCATCTAATAAGTATCAAATTTTGTACACAAAATAAAGTAATATTTTATTTATCATCTAATTAAATTTATTTTTTAACTCAAAGTTGAGTCATAAAATTAATATCAAATAAGACACCACATCATTATGTGAATATAATCTAATATTATTAGATGAACGTAACATTAGGCTTTTTGGAGAGCCAGTTTTGTCGTTTTAGGGCTGCTAGCTCTATTTGTTAACACATGAATAACTTTTATTTGTATGTCTCAAAACAAAGAAAGTTGTTTTTTTCTTTGAATCAACTAACATTATTAAAGGATAGTTTTGATGATATTAAAAGAAAAATATTTAAAGTCAAATATATTTTTAGAAGTTGTGACAAATATTTTTTTAAAGTCAAACATTACAAAAATATTTTTTTGTATGTGAATATTTTTTGGGTCACCCCTTAAAGATTTAGCCCCGTATCTTTGTTATTTTACCCAACCTTCTTTTTATAATAAGTCATAAAGACACGTGTAGGACTAAAATTCAATAGAAAAATAAGTGTGACTGAGGGTGAAATAGATAATTTCAAGCCAATATGTACTATGTACATGGGCAAGGAAATAAATGCATGATTGACAAACTACAAGAAAAAGTTTTCTTTCTTCGTGTCACACGGGGGAGAGTGTGAGATTTTGTTCGAAAGTAGATCTTATATATATTCGGCTCATCTTTGAACTTGATAAGTGAGTATTTTACTAATTTATTAGGTATTATTTGAGTTTAGATTTTACTAATTCTTGAGATTTTTGTAATCTAATATTGAATTTTAGTGTTATTTTGTAGTTCTAGGGTTTAAGGGGTCAATCATGCAAACTTAGAGGATTTTGAGGCAAATTTAGAAGTCTAGGGGATCTTTGTGCAAACTCTAAAAAGTTGAAGGAAAATTCAGAAAAAATTGTTCACCCCATAGGCCCATAATTAGGGCCGGCCGCTTTCTCTTCTTTTGAGTAGTTTTTGCAGCTTTATTGTTTTGTACTCCTTTTTTTGAATGGGTTGTTCTACACTAGTAGAGTATAAATATATTGATTAAGTTTGGAGATTCAGTTTTTAGAGTCGTATTTGAGAAAAATAAAAAAAAGAAGATCGTGACAATTTTTCCAAGATTCAAGTATTGTAATCATTATTTTTATCAATTTCAATATTCTTTCTCATATGCTTAATTTTCTATATTTTTCGAATGCTATGGATTTTGTTTGTTTTATTATGAACTAAATTCATAAAGCTAGGTTTTAGGGTAGACAATTAATGAATATTTAATATTGATTCGATTAGAGTGTTGTATTTTCTTGTTCTTAATGCTTTGAAAGATTAGCTACATTTTAATTGATTTAAATCATGTGAATGAGACCGAATGGAGATTTCATGTGATGGACCTAGGAACTTACACCATGGTTTTAAATTCATCTAGAGATAGGTGGACTGATACATGCAATTAGCAATAGACCACAATATCGAAGGCTAAGTGGATTTCACAAACCCTAATACTTTGTTTTCTTTCTAAATCTACCTAGAGATATTTATGTTGTCAGTTAACAATAGAATTGATATGACTCAAGAGAGAGTGTTGATTAATTTAGGAAATTCCGTTGTCACATATAGAAAATCAGTTGAAACCCGAAATCGTTGATTTATTACTTGGAAGTGAATTGGTAAACTTAGTCCTAGCGTTTTCTCTCATTGATATCTCTAAATTCTGTAATCTTTACTTGCTTTCTTTAGTTAAAATTGCGAAATCTCAAGATAATTGTTCGTCTAGATTAAAGCAAAAAATAATTGATTTTGATATTTATTGTCAATCTCTTGTGTTCGATAATCTGTAATTTACTTACACTTATTACTTGATCTAGTGCACTTGTTAGTATTCGATTTTGACCACATCAAGTTTTTCCTTTGTACATTGCTGATTTTTGTTAAAAAGCTTTATATTTTATTTAAATTGTAACTTTTTGTTACTCCCTCCGTTCCTAAATTATCGTCTTTTTGATTTTTTTTTTAAATACAAATTTGACGTATATTAAAAAAATCAAAAGGACGATAATTTAAAAAAATAAAAATTATCCTTAATGCAAAAATCAGAACCTAATACATGCAATAAAGCTAATCTAAACATGCTAATTAAAGACAGAGAAAGCAATGTTGAACCTAATTAAGCATTGCGGGATTGGATCAAAACAAAACATGAATTGTTCATGAAGATTGGAGATCAATTCTTAAGATATTACATACTTGAATCGCCCATGAAAGCACGCATGCATGCATGGACATGTAACATGCACCTAAAAGGATTGTGTTAGTTACCATCGTTTAACCTTATTAACTTCCGATCGAGGATCATGGTAAATCGCTAAAACATCTGCTTGGATCGTCGTCTTGGACCTTCAAACTATTAAAGTATATGAATCGAACAGGTGGGTTGTTATTTGTTAGAATATTTGGGGTACTGAAATATTCCATCCGTACTAAATAACTATTTTGTTTTGACTTTCTAAAGTCAAAGATATTTTTTTAAATGAAAATTTGACAATATACTTTTTTAAAAAAAAATCATAAAACGCGTAATTCGTAGTATTTTTGACTTCAAAAAACGAAAACAAAACGGTTATATAGGAACTTTCTAAAGTTAAGATAGTTTTTTAAATGAAAATTTGACAATATACTTTTTTTTTAAAATCATAAAACACGTAATTCGTTGTATTTTTGACTTCAAAAAACCAAAACAGAACGGTTATATAGGAACGGAGGGAATATAAGAGTTCGGAGCACAAAGCTTGACCTTAAACTCAAACCACTATAGCCAACTAGAGGTGTGGGGTTTGAATAGGGTTAGGGTTTGAAAAAGAAAAGAAAAAGGAGATCAAAGGCTCAACTTTTGCCATCGTGAGTGGCTGAGATAGAATACCTCTCATGTAATTCTCACAAGAATTCTGACAAGTCAAGAAGTAGATTTAAGTCAGTCTGTGACAAAATTTCAAAATCACCAAAAATACGGCACTAGAGGTTAGGTCCACTATCGTGGAGCCAGATTATGGGCTTGGGCTTGGGCTTGGGCTGTAAGTTTTCTCAAATTTGGGTCCAAAACTCTCGTAAAGGATAAGAAAATGTTGTATCAAAGTATCTCACTAGGAATTTTATTAGTAAGGAGGAGGTTGCGGATGCTTGCAATTGCATGCCTCGAAGGAATCAATCCTGTTAGGTCCAATTGGTAAGAATCATGCTAGAGCGGGACAAGGAGGGGTGAATAAACTATTTAAAAGTTTTAAAATTTTAGTAAAATAATTCAAGCTTATCAACATACCTATTGATTAATTAGTAGGGACGGCGGAATAAAAAGAACGAGTTGATTTTAAGGCTAAAATAGACAGTTTTACCAAAATCGTAGTAGCATGTACCATGCCCAAAGGAATACTCTCAAAAAGGTACTCCCCAAAAGGTATGGGTCAGGCCCATAGACAAAGCATAAGCTCAGTCCATCCAGGTATAAATATGGGTCAAATTTGGGCTGGTACATTTTAGACAATTTTTAATCATTTTAATCCACTATAATTGTTTCAAATTCGAAAAAGACACTTTTGTTGCGAAATGTCATCTATGCTCTTATAAAATACGGAACGGCACGCTATGCATCTAAAAAACAAAACGATTCATCGCAACACATCACGATGCACCAATTACACTTGCAATGCGATACACAAAAAAGTGTGCATCGCGATGCACAAAAATTGTATTACAACGTACTGTTTTTGTGCATTGCGATGCACAACCTTTTCTTTTGGACCGGAAGAAGACACTATGTTTGCGAAATGTCGTATATGCCCTTCCTTCTAACACGTATACATTGCATCGGCTTTCACACTACAAAAACAAAACTAACCAGTTGAATGCTTAACACAAACACATAGCAAAAAACCCTCTTCACTTCAAAAAATCTTAAAACCCTTCGGCGATTACTTATCAAACAACCTCCGGCAATTTTGCAAAAAAGTTTGAAAACATTATCGTGAGTTGTTATCAAACAGAGCAAAAATGTCTTCTCAACTACAAAAGAGCACCGGGAAGAAAGCAACAACCACTAGAATCAACAAAAATGAAGTATCAGGTTAGTATTACTGAATACATTTTAGGGTTTAATTAAAACAACAGAGCAAAAATATCCAAAATAGGTTAACATCTAAATAAATTTATATATGAATCTAAATATAAAACAGCATTTGTAGGGTTTTAAATTTTTTGCATCATAATGCAACTTTTGTTATTTTTTATGCATCGTGATGCATTATTTGATGAATCGCGTGCACTGAAAACATAAAACACTATTTTGTAGGGTTTCAAATTTTGTGCATCGCATGCACAAAAGTAATGCATTCCGATGAACAATTGATGGATCGCGATGAATGACATGTGCATCGTGTTTTACTTCTTTATTGTAATTTTTTAATTGTGTGACTGAAACCATAATATACTTGTTATGCAAGTATGATGACTAGAATTGTTTACAGATCAAGTATGTAGTCTCTCATCGACCAAATAAGAAATATTACTTTCAGAGAAGACCATCTAACAGCATTGAAGAAAACACCATTCTGGTACATCAGAGAGAGCAATATGGGTAATAACTGCGCAAGCTTTCTACGAATGACTCAAAAATAAAGAGTATTGCCAAATGCTACCTTAAAGGACAGAGGTGTTTCCAAATCACTGGAAAAAATTGAAGTTTAGGGCAAGAGATGCCAAGCTTATTTTTGGAATCAAGGATGGAGAGGAAGAAATCAATATCTCCTTTTACAAATTGGAGCGTACCGATTTCCTCCAAAGGTGCTTCCCTGAAAAGATGTCTAAAGAAACAAAATACATCCGACTAAAGTAAAAAATGATCCTTGATAGAATAAAGGAAAGGATAGACAGTGTCGAACAAATAGATGTCAACTGCGTGACTGGGTTGACGACATTGCTTGTTCTCGCAACATTGCTGGTTGCGACCAAGACCTCCTATATACTTGGGCATACACAACGCTTGTCTCTGACATGAACAAAATGTCAAACTACAATCGATCGGTCCAAACATGTAGTTGATATGTTGTTGGAGAGCATGGAAAATGCCACTGACGAAGGCATCGAAAGATGTGTCTTGTTGATGCGGTAAATTTAAGTTCATTTGATATTATTATGTGTAGTTTCTGTGTATGATGCATGTATATTTGGTCATATTAACAGTGTTGAATTTATGTATGCAGTACTGGTTGTGCGAGCAGAGTAACATTGTGCTCCCGACATGCAAAAATTATATCCTAAGATTTGTCAAATGAGAGTTGTTGGTGAGTACTCAGTGAATCAAATTTCATTGGGGTCATGAACAACCAGGTGAGTGGTTATATAAAATGGCACATTAGTTTTCTATTAGAAATAAAAACATTACACTTGCGATGCATAAAAGTGTACATCGTGATGCACAAAGTTATACTATAAAGTACTGTTATTGTGCATCGCGATGCATAACTTTTATTGTCGATGCACAATATTGTATTGAAGTGTAAAAGTACAATTGCCATGCACAAAAGTGTGCATCGCGATACACACAAATATACTAAAAAAGTACTATTTTGTTGCATCGCGATGCACAAAAAAATCTATTTTCTATGCACCTTCTCTAACAAATTACATTTTTATGTTTTTGCAGAGGTTTCATGGTGTTTAGTAAAGAACACATAATGAAAAGGCCCTCCTCTAGAGAAATGGAAGAAATGAGATCGATATCCTTTATGAGGCTGCTGTGATGGATGCCCTCCAACAAAACGACGTCAATTTACCTCATGCAAATGAAGTTGTGGATGCAAATCCACAAAATGAACAGACTGATTCAGAAGCTGCAAGAAGAGATGACATTGTTGACCAACAAATTACAATGAACGTTGTCATGGCTGTTGTGAATGAGGAATTATCCATAATCGAAGCCAGGGACAACGAAATTGAGATCTTGAGGTCAAAATTGGCTGGAAAGGATAAACAAATTAAAACTATGGTCAAAGAAATAGACAGCCTGAGATCTGATATAGTCAAGACACAAGAGCAACAGAATGTCAGAATAAATGAAGCTAATGCTCAAATTGAAGATCTCAAAATGCTGCTATTGCAAATTACTGAGGAAAATCAAATGATGAAAAATAAGAGGCAACATACCCTCATATCAAATGCAGCTGAAAAGGGAAATGAGGATGAGGTGGAGGGTGCATCAAATGAAACGGTGGAGGTACGTACCAAAGGGGCCAAGACTCCTTCTTCCATAGTCAAAAGAATACAAAACTGAAAAGACCGAAAGGGAAATAATCCAGATGACTCTTGTACCGAAACCGACGATGCAACTGAGCCTATAAAGAAAATGAAACAATAAAAAAAGAACAATCTCCCCCCAACTTATTGAACTGGATGCCGAGGTCAAATCAAAACTGGCCAAAATTTACGCTCAAGATAATGGAGACTAGTAAGTCAAATTAATATTGTCGAATTTCAATAACATAATATTATTATATGTATTGTGCTTATAATAACATTAATTTGGGTTTTATGGTGAATTCCTTATTAATATAGTCCTCAATCTTTTGCAGAGAAAATGTTTATAGAGGTGGGGAGATTGAACCTATGGTTCGTTACTCTAATATCCAACTCTTGTTGCAGAACAAAATGCTGGAGAACAGCGTGTGTATTCCAATTTCCACACGTTGATATTGATTTCAAATGAAATAAGATATCAACATTTCACTTGCGATGCACACACAAGTTTGTACTAAAAAAAAAACTATTTATGTGTATCGCAATGCACAAACTTTTATTTTACTTGTAATGCACAGAAGGTGTGCATCGCGTTGCACAAGTTTGTAGTAAAAAGTACTATTTTTGTGCATCGCAATGCACAATCTTTATTTCTGATGCATCATATTGTATTGAATGTATTGTTTTATTAAATGCAATGAATGAACCAGTTTCATTTGTAATGTTATTTTGTTTTTCTCTGATTTTGTGCATCGCAATGCACAACCTTTATTTTTAATACTTCATATTGTATTAAATGTATTGTTTTCTTAAATGCAATGAATGAATCAGTTTCATTTGCAATGTTATTTTGTTTTTCTCAGCTATATAACTCGATTTTCTTGTTTACAACACATTGACGTTTGGAAGTTGATTGTCGAAAACGTTATCAACAGAAGCAAGAAAGACAAATAAGGAATGGTTTTTAATTCTGCTTGTTAGGTAATATTATAATCCTAATTCTTTACTATATAAGTTTATTAATTGATTGTTGTAAACTAAATTTGTATATGTTACGTTATTTAAGTGTACGTGACACAACAATCAACCATAAGCTTTTTCAAAGACTTGGCTACAATGCATATAGACGAAAATTTGGATGAGGCTATAAATTATGATCTATTAATTTTCTGAATAAACACACTAGGACAGGGGGACTTGCAGAATGGTACTTGCTTGCATTGGACCCTGCTAGTGTTCTATGAAAATGATAACTGATAGGTCCTCTACAACTCGTCGATCAACAAGAAAAAAGAAGACTGCTACTTAGAAAGGGCTAAGATACTAGTGAATAATATTATACCCCTATCTCTATTAAAAATACAATAAATAATCAACTAATACTTGTTTTTGAATAACGTCCACTACAGGCATCGTATGTTGAAGAAAGGATGAAGGCATTGATCGCTAAATCGCCATTATCATGATACCAACGATTAAGCCAGCTACAAGATGTCTGCCTAATAAAAACATGTGAAACATTACCACAACAAGCAGTTAGAACTGATGATTGCGGGGTGATCCTGTGCATTTTGATTGAAAAGTTGCTCTGAGGCCACAAATTACCTACGAAAATTAGCGTTAGTTCCTGTGCAGAGGGCATGAATGGTTAGAGCAATGATAATGCACAGAGAAAATGTTTAAGAAACAATACTTTTTATATACATTACATTTTTTGTGTTATTTCTCTTTTATGAATCTGTGCTGATAACATTGTGTAATTTCTCTCTTTTTTAAGACTACACTTGCGATGCACAAAGTTGTACTATAAAAGTACTGTTTTTGTGAATTGCGATGCACAACTTTTATTCCCGATGCAACACTTTTAAACTTAACAATTTTATGCATCGTTTAAAAACTCTTTCAGATTCTAATATGCGGCTCATTTAAATACAAAAAGGTTTTAAAAGAGATAACAGTCATTGATATGATAAATGCATTTTAAAATTCTACAAGTATGATAAATGTCTTTTCAAATTCTAAAAGAAGCGACTGTCCAATTTTGTGCATCGTTTAAAAAATAGTCATTGATATGATAAATGTCTTTTCGAATTCTACAAGAAGTGACTGTCCAATGCCTGTTAAATGATACAACCTTCAAATTACGTATAAATATAGGATGACTTGATATTGTTTAAACAAAATCCACCAACAAAAACCAAGAAAATTGTAAACATTTCACTTATCGAATACAAAAAAGAAACCAAAAATGTTGACACACGTATCTTATGGTTATATTTCAAATGGTCGTTGCATCGTCATTCAGAGATGTCCTCAACCTCCAATAAGTTTGTAGGAGGTTTTATGATGCTGGCAACGAGGAAGTAGTCCTCCAAAATATGTCCGTGGAAGGTCTCTTCCTGGTGGGTGGTTTTTGGGTGAAGCAATTGGCTGGAAGCATACGATCATTTCTGCACAAGATTAACTCTTGTCAGAAGCAGAGGAATGCTCCACCAAATCGACATTCTCATATTCTTCTCCAATGGAACAGTCGAAGACTAAGCCATAGCATCGTCGCTGTGGGAGTATCTTGCAATGGATGGATACTTTGAGGCCATGCACGCGTTGGATGTTCTTTCGGTGCTACCTTACGGAGAAGCATCACAACTTGGTATGGAGATGCTAAGGAACTGTCTGCTTGAGAAGTTTATAACACATCTTTGCAAGCTTCACATAATAAAATAAAAGGGCTCAACAAAATTATTGGGCCAGAGTCGACGCCATTCGACGACATCATGTCTTTTTGTGTAACAGGATAGGGCCACCCTATATACATAGACAAAGTTTTCCTATTCCACACCACCAAATTCATACGATAGGATGTCAATTGTGTGCTATGGACTGTGTTAAAATAGTGTCTCAAATCCTAGTGTTAATAGGATTTATTTTCTTAATGATCAAGAAAGGATATTAATTATATTTCCATAATTGAATATGAATCCAATTGTACCGAAACCGTGCACTTGCGGAAGCTTGGAAGATTTATTTTCTTAATGATCAAGAAAGGATATTAATTATATTTCCTTAATTGAATATGAATCCAATTGTACCGAAACTGTGCACTTGTGGAAGCTTGGAAGGTTATTCCCATCCTCGCTTGGATTAGGATCATAATCCTAATTATATTAGGATAACCAAGGTGAATATGACCTATATATAAAGTCATGTTGCATTAGTCTTCAAGTACGTAGTGCATAAGCCGAGAGATAGAGAGACATAAATCGGTGAGACGGACGACGGACACAATTGGTGGTCGAGGGTCTTGAGGTCTTAATTGGCAGTGTTAGACAAAATAGTGCGTGACTATTTTGGGCTGTGAAAGGTGTGATACTCTGTGGGATCGTGTCAATCCTTGTAACCTTAGTCCTAGGTAGGGTGGGTACATTGAAAACTCTCTATTATAATTCCTCATCGTTTATAGTGGATTTGTTGCTTGTTTTGGAGTGGATTAAACTACGTAAATTCTCTATTCCCTTTTGTTTGATTCCGTTATATTTTCTATTTACTTGCCATTATTTCTCCAAATACTTGGTACTTTTATTTTCGACCGATTCGCTTCCGCATTGAAGATAGAAACTTCGAATTATTAATCCAAGAATTTCCCCGTTTTTATAACAGACTGTATTCTAGATAACTTTTGTGATAACAATAAGAATTAATAAAAATTACAATTATTACAATTTCAAAGTGTTGAAAAATTGGATTAGAGTTTGTGCATGCATCATGATGCACAAACTTCTACTGAAATAGTACTATTTTTATGCATCGAGATGCATATCTTTTTAATTCGATGCACAATTTTCTACTGAGTCAACAATGTAACATTTAACTTTTATTCTGATGCACACAACTGAACTGAATGTATTCTGTTATTAAATATAAAATAGATTACTATTATGGTTCTTAATACAAATAAAATCAATGGATGGAAAAATTTGATTTTGTTAAGCAATTTGAAGAAATGTACAAAATACAGAGCAGTTTGAAAAGAAATCAATGGATGGAAGTCTACAAAATACAGCAGTTTCAATTGAATCAATTGATTTCAATTTCACAGTGAAACCGATTATAGCAACTTGAAGAAACTCAAAAAACGAAATCAAATGAGTAGAAACTTTCAAATGTGATATGGATTGAATTTTGGTAAGAAATCGGAATGGAAGAAAAAGACGCAATTAAAACGTCATATGTTGTTACGGGTTCGGTTTTGGAACAAATAGCCAATTTATCACTTAAAATGGACTTAAGCGGTTGAAAATAATTATAGTGGATTTAAGTGGTTCAAATCTGGAAAAGGAGAACGGCTCGCAATTTTTCCTATAAACAACCCCCTATAGACTATAAATAGGAGGGCTCTCACTCTTTTTTTTCCTTCTTACCCTCCCTCTCTCTACACATAGATATTCTTTCTTTCTCCACACAAGAGATTTTTGGCTGGGAATACCTCCCGGCCCTCTCACGGTTGTTCACCTTTTGCAGAAAAAATAGTCAGATATCCTAACATCTATAACGACAATCACACCGAAAGGCATTACACACAGTCCAAGATTCAAGATTAGATCTAGTTTCCCCGGTATGAATTTTTTTTGGCATTATCAGGAATTTCCACAAAAAAGTAAAGTTTAAAGAAAAACTATATGGTGTAAGATCATAACGTTATAAACCGCTAACGTTGCTGATAAAACAAACACTCAAAGTAAGAAGATCAACAACAAAAGTAATCGTTAGATAATGAGCTGTAAGTAAATGAGATAACAAATAAATTTGGTTCACAATATAAAAAGGTGATGCGCCCACTACCGAGACGATCAATCTTGAATATTTTAAATATGCACAATTTTTTCACCAGTATATTACAAGGTAAGATCACACTATCCTTGATATTCTATGAAGACCTAAGTGATATCTAACTTGATCTAGAATGGATATTGTGTACAAAACATAGTTAACCTGTGTTTAAGCGAAAAACAATGACTGATTTCACTCGCATGCGTGGGTAATTAATGAAGCTTTCAGTAATTAGGAGTTGGGAATGTTATGGATGAATAGGAAATGCTAAGGCTAAGTGTTTAATAACAACTAGAGAGAATGTTTGACAGTTTGATTTCTTTCACTCTATTTCAGATTTCTAAGCTTTAATGCTAACCTTTTTCATGGCTTTAAGACGGATTTATATATAGAGACTTGTTGGAGACTTTGGAAAATGTGAAGTCTTCGACTTTGACATATCAAGAGCCTGTTTGGTCGAGTGTTTTGGCCAAAATACAGGGATAAAATGTAGCTTATTTGCAAAAAATGTGTTTCAATACTGCGGCAGAAAACGCAGCTGCGTTTTAAAACGCTGAAATTCTCAGCTTTTTCCCAAAACGCAGGTTTTAAAACGCTCCTAGGAAAAAAAAGCTGCGTATTGAAGTGATATCCCAAACGTATTTATAAGGAAAGACCTCCGTTTTTAGAACACTGCATTTTTTAAAACGCTGCGTTTTTAAAACAATGCGTTTTGTAAACGCTGTACCAAACGGGCTCCAAATCTGGTACCTTTAATGCAAAAGAGTTATTAAAATTTGTTAGTCGGTTTGTTGGCTCGCCTGAAATGCTTTAAATGCTTGCACAAATTAGCTAAAAATAGTTAATTTTGTATTGATCGCAGAAAGTTGCAGATTAATGCTTTAGTCAAAATTGAAAATGACTGTTGGCGTCTTGAAAACTTTAACAACGAATGTAATACAACTGTAGGGATTAGACTGAAAATTAAATTCTTGAGATTTTTTTATCTTTCACGTAGACTTAAGGAAAAATATATTAAATAATTTTGCGTCCAAATAATGGTTGTTGTCGTAACGACGTTAGTTAGTAGAAACGTTAATTTTTAGAATTTTTGATAATATTATTTTTCATTGGAAAGTAATATATATATATATATATTAAAAATACTAAAGTAAGGAAATTGGGAGAGTTCTTGAATTTTCACAACAACAAAAAAAAAAAAAAAGAGACTTCTTAAGAGGTTTCGCTCCCAAAAATTAACAACACGACGTGAATCAAAATATCAAATTAATGCTTGATGACAAACTGAGTTATCCCATCAAGTAACTTCTCCGTTTGAGCTGACGTTTGTGGATCCATATCAATAGCAATCTTGTTAAGGTAGAAGCTGTGACCCACTCCATGGCTAATCAGTAACTGCACTTTCTTGTTTGCTTTGATCATGGCCTCATAGTACTCCATTTCCGTGTCTTTGATCAGGTCATTCTCCGCCACACACAGTAGAAACGCCGGCAAATTGAGGTCGTCCATCGGCATCCCCATCGGACAAGTTATCGGGTGGTCTTTAGTGCTACCCACCGGCAATGCCAAACTAAGAAACTTGTCCAACATATCCAGTGTTAACATTGGTGACTGCGGTTTCTCCAGCTCCGACTCGCTTCGTACGGACCGGACAAAACCCGGATGGATTGGGATTGCTCCAGCTAGCCTTAACGGGCTCAAGTCTTCTTTCCCGGCACATGCAGCCACGTGGTGAACTATGTTGCCACCGGAACTATCTCCAATCAAGAACACTCGGTTAAAGTCCGCGTGTGCGTTCAGACACGGCTCGTGCAATTTTCCTTGAGCTAAGGAGCGGAGCCAGAGGAGAGCGGCGTAGCCGTCGTTGATAGCAGCTGGGAGTCGGTGCTCTGGAGCAGGCCGGAGATAGACCGACACACAAATGGCTCCAGCAGTACGAGCCAGCTGAGTGTAGAAATTGGAGTACATGTACCAGTCGGCTTGGCTAATACAGAAGCCGCCTCCGTGGAAATGAAGAATGATAGGTAGCTTTTCGGCCAAGTTACTAACGAGTTTTGCTGTGTCGGGTAAGTAGATACGGACACGGGAATCCGTGTCTGTGTTGAACGTGACATCGCGAGTTGCGACACCATCTATGAAATTTTCGTTAGGTGGTACGGGTTCGGCCATGAACTTAAATTGGGGTGGTCCGGTCCATGTCCGATCGACGGAGCCATCGTCATACACCGTGAGCCAGCCAGAGACTTGGTCGACGATTTTTCTCTCGGTCACCATTGTGTTTACTTAAACCTTGAGAAATATTTTTGCTTGCATAAGTGAATCACACTCGAGTCCCTATTTATAGTAAGTTGGAAATGCGAAAGTGTTACGAAGAAACCTGTGAAATTTCAGGGTCAAAGTAGAAAATTGAAATTGAAGATTAGGTAATGGAAAATTTCTTCATCTTTTCTCAAAGCCATCTTAGAAAGTGCAAAATCGATGACCAAACTTTATGCCAACGTATGGGGATCACTTGGGGGCTCCATCATCACTGGGAAATAGTTAGGAAAAATTGTGGGTGGTCGCTTAAAAGAATATTCAATCGCATAAGTTCACTATATCTATTTTCATTTGCTTAAGTCTTTTCTAAGTGATAAATTAATTATTTGTTCTAAAATTGTCCCTGTATTATGTTACGTAGGGGTATTTTCTAGAAATTATAAATAAGTTAGTAGTTTGAATAAGTCTTCCTAAATAGCTGTTAGGAATTTGAATTATTCTAGGAGTAGTGGGTGAGTTCAGTTAGCATATTTCTTGTTATTTGATAGCTGAATTTTAGGGATAAAGTTGTTGAGTTATCTTCTATTTATTTGTACCTTTTCAGTGGAAATAATCAGAGAACAATTAAGCCATTACTTTGTTTAGGAGGTCAGGTTTCCCTCGAAGCAAACCAACCCACTCTCTTCACTTTATTTGTTCCTACTTCCTGATTTTCTTTCTCAAATTATTTCCCTTTTCGGTTCATCATAGGTAAGAAGGGGACTACTAATTCAAAGACTGCTTACATACCACCTTTTGCACGCCCTAATACTCGTTTTGTTACTGCTGCACGTAACATATTAACATATGATGTTTTTTAAGTGTATTTTGTGCATCGTCGTTATATGAAATTTGCAGCGTCAATGTATTTTGTGATTTTTGTGCTAAAAAATATGCATCATGTGCATCGTCAATATATAATCAACAGCAAAGTCAGCTGAGAAATCGGTCGTAGTAGCAATATATAATTAATTACTTCAACTTTAACTATTATGCTTATTGTTTTCTATATAGTGAAATATCAATTTTTCACAATATTGGTTGCAATATCTTTTTATTATTTATTTTTTTAATAACTAGTATTTTCTTTTTTAACTGTGAAAACGTGAAAATAATCGAACTTTGTGACCTCATATTATGTGTAGCATCATTTTTATTCTCAGCCATTGCTTTAAGTTTAACAACCAACAAAATATCAGCGCAAGGTCCACAACAGAGTAATATTGGACACACCGCACGTGATAAATTTATTCAACCTTTGCTTTATTATATGAATAATTTCACTGCATTATCGTTCTTTGTGTATTTTGTAAGAGATTTAAAACGTTGTACAAAACCGTTTAAGTCTAAATAGTAGTATATTTTTTTTATAGAACAATTTTTGTGCATTAGCCATTTTTGGCCTTGTACTTTGCACACTTACTCATTAGCAATGCTTCTACCAATATCGCGATGCATCAAAAAAACATAATTTTATGCAAATGTATATATATACATATTTTCACTCTATAATGTATTCAGCAATACTAATCTGATATTCAGGCATCGTAAACATCCTACAAACTTGTTGGAGATTTGAGGACGATGCAGCAACCATTTGGAATATAACTAATATAATATCATAATGTTTTCAAAAAAATTTGTATAATTATCGAATGGTTTTAAGATTTTTTGCTCTTTTTTGAAGTGAAGATTGATGTGTTTTTGAAGTGAAGAGGGTTTTTTTTTGTTTTTTGTGTTCTAACAGCTAATGTAATGCATACGTGTTAGAAAGATATGATGCAATTTGATTCTTGTGCATCGCAAGTAAAAAAGGTAGTTTGTGCATCGTCTTGTATTGTGATGCACAATTTTGTGATGCGATGCACAGTTTTGTGATGCGATACACAGTTTTGTCGTTCCGTGTTTTATGTGCATTCTGTTGTGTTGCGATGCATTGTTAATGTTTTACGATGCACAACGTCCACTGTTCCGTATTTTTAAAAAGGCATAGATGACATTTTGCAAAAAATTATCCTTTAGCGATTCAAAAATAATTATAGTGGACTTTAGCGAATGAAAATTGTCTAAAAGGGACCATCCCAAATTTTGCCAAATAGTTAAAGGTGGTTAGAAAAAAATACTTCTTTCATTCCTAAATAATCGTACTGTTTGATTAGGCACACATATTAAGCAAAATTAATTGACTTTATTGTAAATATTGATATTATATGTAATTTTTTTTAAAGCCCTTGTGAATGTGACCATAATTAAAGTAGTAATAAAAAGTAATGGTAAAGTGATAAAAGTAAAGAAAGTTTAGAAGCAGAATGGTTTTTTTAGAATGAACAAAAAAAATAAAAATAAAGACAATTATTTAGGAATGGAGGAAGAATTTATTTTAAAAGAGCCAGGGAGGGTTAAAGGCTGTGTTTGGCACGAGGTTTTTACTTTATTCTTTGGGTTTTGTAATTTTATATTAAAATAATTGAAAAAAAATAAGAGATTAAATGATGAGACCAAAGAGAGAGAGAGTGAAAAATCAAAAGAAAATTGCTATTAACACCTTTAAAACCTCTAAGTACACACTTTTACTAAGAATACCACCTCTCTAATATTTTCAATCCCCCAAAAATTTATGTACAACCCCATAGTTTCCTATTCTACCTTTCTTAACATTTTCTTTAAAATCAATCATTTTAAGCACACGCACCCACACACACACACATTGCAGACCTCTCTCTCGTCTCTCTCTCTCACACTCACACGCACACAGCAACAGTGGCCATTTATACATGTGTTTTTTTTTTTTTTTTTTTTTTGCATTTTAGGTTTAAATAATACTTGTTTTGCAATTTATATATTAAATTATTGTTAAAGTTTAGTTACATTTTATTTTGGCTTAAATCGCAATTCGGTCACCCTATTTTGACAGAAAATTCATTACGCTCACCCTACAATTTTTTTTCTCAATTTCATCACTATACTTGGCATAAATCCCACGTTAATCACTCCATCCAGATTTTTTGATGAAAAACTTACTATTTTTTTAAATCTCAAAAATACCCTTACTAATAACTATCAATTTAATCACTTCACTTAGACATAAATATCAAGTTTATCACTCCATCCTGATTTTTGAATAAAAAGTTTAAAATTATCCTAAAAACTCGAAAATATCATTACTAAAATATTAAAATTCATTGCAACCAAGAACAAACAAAACCAAAAATTGAGCAACTAGGGAAAAAGATTAATATTTAATTATCCTAAAAACCCGAAAATGTCATTACTAAAGCATTAATATTTAATCTATTACTAATCATAATTAAATTAACATTAATATTTAATATTATAACTACATTGAGATAAATGACTAATACTTTTAATTAGATTAAGATAAAAATTTGTTATAATTAAATTATTTAGGAATTTTTCATAATACCCTTGAAAAATAGTATGTACCACATGATTGACTTAACGGATTTTTTCTGGTGGTGTCATTAACCCTTATTTAAATATCGATAATTACTTATGAATAATTTATAATAATATTTTAAGCTTACTTTATTCTACAATAATAACTATCTCATAATAATTTAATGCATTTGTTTAATATAATTAGTTTTATATTAAAAAAAATTAAGCAAAGAATTTATTGCTTTAGAAAAGACAAACATAATCTTTTATTAATTTTGATTAAGAATTCTGAGAAGTTAACCTAATTTTTGTTTAATATTTTTAAGAATTAGTATGAAATTATGTTATTTTATTATATTTGAAATAACTTATTTAACTGATTTGATTATTTTAAATATTTTATACACAAAATTTTATACTATTAATCTTAATGCATTTTCTGTCAAAGTAGGGTGACTAAATAGCGATTTAAGACATCAAAATATTATAAGGTAAAGGACATTTTGATCTTTTTGCAGTCCTCCATCCAACAAAACTAATGAAAGTCAAGCGCGGTGAGCTTATTGACTCAACATGTCAAGTATAGTGATGAAATTGAGAAAAAAAATTGTAGAGTGAGCTTAATGAATTTTCAGTCAAAGTAGGGTGACCAAATTGCGAGTTAAGCCTTTTATTTTTTTTACAATTTCGTATTCAAATTTTGTGGGTTATAGCAAATTTACTTTGAAAATCGATTTTTCTAGGTCATAGTTGTTCGGCCCTGTGTTACCGAACACCTTAAGTGGTGCTCGGCAGCTCCCTACCGAACACCTTTAGTGGTGTTCAGCAGCCCCTACCGAACACCACCTTTTTTTTAACCTTAAAAATAAAGAATACATAAGGGCATTTAAGTTAAAATTTATAATGATATTTTTGTAATATATGAAGGAGGTGTATTTAGAGGTATTGGGGGTGTTAATAGCAATGCTCTCAAAAAGTATAAAAAAGGTTTTTGTTAACTTGTGTCTTATGTTAACAAACTTTAATTAGGTTGGTTATGTATAGAATTATTTAAAAAGTGAACAATGAATTATATAAATTGAGTTCCTGAATAAATTTTACATAACTTTATGCATAATTATTTTAATTAATACTCCCTCCGTCCCTTAATTATTGTCTTATTTAACCCGGCACACGGATTAAGAAAAAATAATTAACTTGATTATTAATATTAGTATAATGTATAATTTTTTTTGATACCCATGTGTATGTGGTCCATAATTGAAGTAGGAGGAAAAGTAAGGATAAAATAGTAAAAGTGATGTCCTAAAAAGAAAAATTTTCAAACAAAATAATTATTCTGGAATGAACAAAAAAAAAAGACAATAATTTAGAGACGGAGGAAATATTTATTAAAATATGACCTTAGAATACGAATTATATCAACGTATGGGGATCTCTTGGGGGCTCCATCATCACTAGGAAATAGTTAAAGGTGTTTAGAAAAAAATACTTCTTCTGATCCTAAATAACTTTACTGTTTGACTGACACATAGATTAAGAAAATTTAATTGACTCTATTATAAATATTGGTATAATATATGTAGTTTTTTTTAAAGTTCTTGTGCATGTGTTCATAATTAAAGTAACAAGAAAAAGTAAGAATAAACTGGTAAAAAAATTTTCTTAAAAAGAAAAGTTTAGAAACGGGATAATTTTTTTAAAACAAACAAAAAAAAAAGACCGACAATTATTTAGGAACGAATGAAGTATTTATTTTAAAAGAGCGAAGGAGGATTTAGAGGCTGTGTTTGGCATGGGGTTTTTACTTTATTTTTTGGGTTTTGTAATTTTATTTTATAATAATTAAAGAAAAAGTAAGTGAAATGGAGAGTAAATTATGGAATCAAAAAGAGAGAAAGTGAAAAAATCAAAAACTATAAAATTATAAAGGAGTTTGTTAATTTGTGTCCTAAAAACGTATGTTAAGAAGCATTAATTAAGTTGGTTATACATAAAATTATGTAAAAAGTGAGCAATAAATTATATAAATTGTGAGTTTTCGTCCAAATTTTACATAATTTTATACATAATTATCCTAATTAATGTTTACTAACATATATGCCCTTAGAATGCAAATTATAAAACCTTGCACGAATAATCAACCCGTAAAAATATTTTACACAACAACGAGGATGTGTATCTCAAGTCCGAGTGGACAAGTCAAAAAGTGGGGTGTACCAAAAAAAAAAAAAAGAAAAGAAAAAGACAGGAGATTATAAAGGTGTCTGCCCGACCGGCCACTGCCCCATTCATTCATTAAAAAAAGAAAAACTCAAGTTTTTCAACAACTACTAAAATGGAAGAACATGCCCGTATAAACATATGGCTAATATTTTATTTATAACTAAAAAAAAATTGACTTTTTATTAAATCAATTATTTAGGATGTTCAACCTTATCAAATCATCATTTTATGAGATTTGAATCTTTCAAACTATCCTATTTGCAATTTACAAAAATTTTTTTAATAAAATACACTCTTGGAGATTTAGTATTATTCTTAAAATATTTTGATCAAACGTTTTTTTTTTTTGGGCAAACTACACAAATGGTCCATGTAGTTTTAGTGTTTTTTGCATTTCATCCTTACACCTCGCAAATAGTCCCTGTACCGAGACTTTTTACACAAATGGTCCTTCCGTCTAACTCTGTTAGTTTTTTACCGTTAAGTGCGCACACGTGCCACTCATGTGCATTTGTAAAGGGGTAAAATAGTCATTTTATCTTGAAAAGTACAGGGACCAATCTTGTGCTCTGCCACTGCCACTGCCACTTCCCTTCTATTCTCTCTCTTTCTCCTCTTCTTCTTCTTCCTCACTCCCACCGGAGAAGTAAGTTCCTTCTCTTTTCTTTTCCCCCATGTGGGTCTCCTTAGATCCCTCCAATTTTCATGCATTTACTCTCTCTGGGTTTTCTCCCAATTTACTTCAATTTTCTGTTTGTTTGATTAATTTATTGTGGGGTTGTTGTTGATTGACAGGCAAATGGGTGGGTAACGGCGACGGAGAAAGGAAACGTGACTGCGGCGGAGGCGGAGTTGGTGCCGTTGATAGAGGCGGGAAAGGCGGAGATGATGATGAATGAGAGCAGAAGGAAGCTAGGTAGCTTCCAGATTTGTGCACTTTGCACTTGCTGCGGTGGTGCCAAGGGATACTGCTTGCCATCTCCTTGTTGCTACACTATCAATTGGTCCAGACATGAAATTAAAAGACAGGTCAAGATTAGTAAGATTTCGAAGAGCTGAAAATGTAGAAGGAATAGATCCTGTCAACAAATTATTCGAAACATCAAGCCCAGAACTCACCGGATTCAATTTTCTCGGCCAATATCTCGCCCTAATCCCTAATGACGATCGCAGGTCAAACAATGCGGACCGTTCAAGCCCAGAACTCACCGGCGGCTGTTTCGACCTGGGTGGGTTTGTCTGAGTTTATTTATGGAAACCCAGGTGGACGAGGTTTGTTGGGAACAGAAACACGCAGTGAGTGACTGTGTGTGTGATTTAGTTAGTGTTGTGGTTGTCGCCGGTTGGGGTTTGGGGGTCCGCAGCGAATAGAGTTTCGTCTTTCCGAAATGGCCAGCCCGTATTAAAGACCGTGTGTGTGTGTGTGATAGACTAATAGTGCTCAAGTAATGGGTGTTTAAAGAAGAGAGTTTGCTAATACAGTTAGTTATTAAAGGCTTAACAATGATGATTATTTAACCGTAAGAGTGTGACGTAGTTCTCATTAAAGAGTTCATTTTTTATTTTTAAAATTAATATAATATAATTAAATTAAATTAAAGTTAGCATACTTTAATTATATTTTCAAAAATAAAATTTTATTCACTAAAAATTACATTAGTAATATTATGAATCATAATTTTTATAAAAATAAATAAATTTATATCATAACTTAGTTAAATTTTAATTATACTAACTAAAAAAAATAATAATATATTTTTTAATTGAAACAAAGGAATAATACGTATCAAGCAAATTTTTGTCCTTGCCCAAATTCACGGTTGGTCCCTGTACTTTCATAGGTAAAATGACAATTTTGTCCTTGCCCAAATTCACGTGAGGAGCACATGTCAAGACTTAACGGAAAAAAATTAACGGAACTAGACAGAAGGACTAATTGCGTTCAATTGGTTGGTACAAGGACGACTGGCAAAAAAAATTTTGTACAGGGACCAATTGCAAAAAACACTAAAACTACAGGGACCATTTATATAGTTTGCCCTTTTTTTTAAGGACTACTAAGGTGCAATCAAGATACAATATAGGTTAATAGTGGCCTATAAATGGACCAATTACGAAGATACCAAAATATTCTTCAGTCACGTGGCAAGTACCCGGATACGTAACTGTGCTGACCTGGAGCTCTAGCTTTATCGCGGCTCGGAAATCGCACCAAGGCGACCGTCGCCAATGCTCTCTGAGTTTTCCACAAGCTCGGGATGAACTATTAGCTTGTCATCCTTTCCATGCCCCTAGCTCGCGGAGTCATAGCCCGAGCTAGCGAGCTTTGACCTCGAGGTCGTCAACCCGGGGAACGGTAGAAAGTCAACAAATAGTTGCCGCATTTAAAGCCCACCTGCTCCTACGTCATCCCGAGTACCACTAGCAAGCTTCTCATTTGTCAGCAAGTAACTTACTTTCTAAGTAAATGTACATTTGGAAGATCAGCACAGCTCCCCAAGGAGGTCTATCTTCTACATCAATACTGATCACTTTCTCTTAAATGTTTATCAATGCAAATAACGACGGCCATAAATGGATATATTCCCGCATATCCCGAGCTGACATCTGGCAAACCCACTTGCCTCAAACCAACATTCCTCCGGTATAAATATAAGGTAATTGTCTTCATTTATGGTGTAAGTTACATTGAATAACTCTCAACTACCAAATCTTCAAAAGCCTTCCTTCAATGCATTTGCTCCCAAAGACCATAATTTTTACCACATACACTAACTCTTTCATAGGAGGGCTTTAGCTGGACCACGTCCAGCTCACTAACAGTGTCTTCTTTGACATCTCAGGTATCTACCAGAGGACAGATTCCCTTTACACTTGTGCCTATTGAGAACCGGGGCATCCTACCATTCAACTAGCTGCATACATGAACTTGACACGATCGCATGAATACTTTTTTTTGGCATGATCAGGATATGTATTAGATATGGGCATATTCGACTTAAATATTTATATTGTCGGTCCAATTCGATACATTAACGTGACGAATTTAATATTAATGACCTGAAAATCCGCTAATAGCTCAAATATCCGACTAATTATCAAACCGGTCCAAAAATTTCAAGAAATAAATATGAAAGGTGTAATGTGTATTTTGAAATGCTTATCTTAGTAGCTTTTAGAGGATAGATTTGAACCGTATTATGGAGATGTGAACTATCCTTCTTTTTTTCTATATCAAGGGCCATATCCTCCCATGCATCATGGTTCATTTCGGTTGTGGTTAGTTTTGCTATTTTGGTGGTTTTAGCTTTGTGATTTTTTAGTTTTTTTACTCCCTCTGTAATGTTTCTACTTTTTATTTTGAGATGTCCCAACTAATGTTAAGACTTTTAATCTACCTATTCTCTATCATTCTTCCTAATATACCCTTAAAACTTCATTTAATATAACACATTCTAAAGAAACTCAATTATTTAAAATAGTTGAATTCAATTAATATTCATGAGTATTATGGTCAGAACACATTTTACAGCACATCATTAATTATGTTTCTTAATTTCTGTATTTTATCCACTAAGAACATTTATTCGGAACGAAGGGAATATAATGATTAAAAAAAAGTAGAAAAAAAATTAGCAAAAGTTGGTGGAACAATAGAAAGAAAAAGTCCAAAATTACAACACCGAAATCACTAATCGCGATGGAGACCATGCCGTGATTCATGATATTTTTCGTAATTTTCACTCTTATGAATCCCACACTAATGTAATTTCTACCAAAGAAAAAGGAAAGAAATTACTTACAGATTGCGTAGCCAAGACCGTTCTAAGGCAAGTCGTTTTGTTGTTGTAGAAACCCTACCCGCTAACGTGGGCTGCAAATCATGGCCAAAATCAACCCCTTTTATTCACCAAGAAGACTTTGACTAGAGAAGTCCCATTAGATGTAGATGGCTGCCTAGACCACACACACTCCTTCCTTATCTATTTCATAAATTGTTTTTCACTTTGATTTTCTATACCATCGCCATCATCTCCCTACCATCTCAAAAACCTATTTCTTTCAGGTCAAACAACCCTAAAAGTCACAATTCTTCTGCTAGGGAAAGGAAAAAGACCAAAATATCCTCAAACTAATCATAATCAATTTATGCCCAAATAATAATAGAAAATATCCTCACATAACTGAATTCCTAATCCTCTTGTTTTGCTTGGGCATTGCACATCCATGAGGTTATTACAATAATTCAGAACAGGAAATCAACAAGCTCATCAAGTATTTAACCAAAATATTTCTTAAACAATGAAGTTGAAATAGCAAGAGCATTCCCTTGGGCCTTCACTGGGTAAAGCTCAGTATCTCCTTGCCATCTATTTGAAAATTCAATCCATTCTTTCCTCCATTCTTCTATCTTGAATTTCTTATTCTCCCTCAAGCTATTTGACAAATGACTGAAATACGACGATGCTCGTGGCAGATGGTATTTTTCCAGTAGTCCGCTCCAGAACTTGTTCGCTGGTCATAGTTAAGCCAACAATATTAACGTTACACAAAGAAAAGAAACACAAAAAAATGAACCAAACATGCAAGTTTTGAGGTTTCCAAAAGTGTACCATAGTCATGAAGCTTGCTCTGATTAGTTTTTGTGGTATCGTACCACATTGTCACTTGCGTTCTTGCATTCCACTCATACTGAAAAAGAAAAGAAAAAAATCGGGTTTCTCAAATTTTTATAGTTTTAATCCAGAGTTGAAGATTTACCAGAACTAATTACTTATTGAGCGACACTCTTTTGAACTTTAAATGATAAATATACCAAGGGAAGTAATCACTTCATTCTCACCTGCCTCGTCTCGCTAGGATTTAAGGCTAACTTTTTTGCACTTTCCAACCAAGTTCCAAGTAGAAAGCTATCATCGGCAGCAAGAAGTTTATCAATGTCCTTGATCAATTGCTGGAACTTTTCACTATGAGAGCTCAAAGCTTTAGCATCCTTATGTTGGAATGCAGTAACTGCATCCAGATATACCACATTCGCAAGTTTTGACAGTACTTGTCTTGTTAAGTCGACCAAGTCATACCTGTAAAATTAACAGATATAGTAGTTAATATTCTTTCTCTTCACTCTATATGCAAAATCGATAAATGATGAGCTGGTTAATGTGTTAAGCTTGTGTAAACTAACAGAAATAGATGTTCAATGTACCAGTTACAACAGAAATGTCTTCCTTTTGTGGGAGGAATTTATACACTGGATGACCAGTACATAGTTTGAGAAGGCATATCCTCGCAAATAAATGGTACAGAGAAACCGCAAAGGAATATATGCTCTTTATATGAAAAAACAATAAAAAAATTACTGTCTAGTTCCTAACTGATAGTGATGTCATCATCATCTAGTTCTCAAATAATTGCTCATGCTCGGTTAGTAAGAGTAACAACCTCATCTTGCTCAGTCTCTAATGCAAGAGGCAGCAGTCCCCGAAACTTCCAAAAGCAGACAAGATTCTTTCAGAATGTCATGTTATTGGACAGTCATAAGGAAAATGCAAAGCTTTTTGGTGGTATCAGCTTCCATAGTTAAGATAGTGTCACGGATGTGGCAGCAGTAGACATTATGCTCTCAACAAATAGAGCATGTGATAGTGACAAATTATTTTGTTTAAACGATTCTTTCATAGACCACTAAGTGCACCAGTTACAAACTGAAAGAAACAGTATCAACAACCAGACTAGAAGTAGGGTAAGACCAAAACTAACATGGACAGCCATAATAAAGGAGGAGACGAATGAGCTTGCTTGCATGATGACTTGGCATTCAACCGAATGAGAAAAAAGGATTCATGTACCTGACCCAAGTCATGGGGACAAAGGCTGAGTTGAGTTGAGTTGCTTTATAATTGAGAATAGAGAGATAAAAGCCAAAACATCAAAACCCCCTATAGCAATACAACCATACCCCAGCAAGCCTAATTGGACATCCAGCTCAAGCCCACAGTTGACAGCATTGCCAGCTGTGTTTGTAATTCCCTAGCAGAAACACATATTGTTTGGAACCCATGATCCATAATGCCTAAAACATGTGAACCACCATGATTGGACTGTGCTTGTACTGCCACTCTGGACCATATGCACTAGTCACTACCAATTCTTTGACACCAAATTGCTGATCAAAAGCGCCTAACCAAGAAACTGAGCATTTAAATCTGAAATCACCAAACGTCTACAGGAAGCACAAAACCAATACACACAACAAGTGGGACAACTCAAATTGAAGATCTAGCAAACCATACCATGTTTGAGTAGTCAACTCATCTAAAGTCTTAAGATGTAAGAGAGAGTGTCAACAATGTATATCAAATCTTAACAGAGACGAGTAAGCCATGGTGCTCAAAATTTAACTGAGTTGTCTTCCAGAAAACACTGCCTTAGAAAAGAAAATCTTTCATCAAAATTAAAATTTGAAAAGGGTCAAAAGCTACAGGTACAAGAACCTCACATTAAAATCAACGACATAGAGCAGGATGGCACGGGAACCTTCAAATTACTATCATGATAAAGCTCAACTAAGGTTATAAAACTAAGAATTTTAATCACCAGAGAAAGTGAGGAAGCAACAGTTTAATCAATAAAACAGTGTGGAGCTTCAAGTCAAGAAGGAAAAGAGAAGATCCACTAGTGACGGATCCAGGAATTTCCGCTTGGGTGAGTGGGGGGTGGGCAATAGTTATACCGGCCAAATGAAAAACACAAAAAGAACTTAAAATCATAAAATGAAGTAAAAATAAACATTTTTCAAGAAACTCAGCCATATTTTCATACTTTGTAATAAAGTAATCTAATATAGAGAAAATCAGAGGTCAAGTTGGTGTATATTTTATTTTAGGGTGCCAATCGGTGTATATTTTATTTTAGGGGCTCTCTCTCTCTCTCTCTCTCTCTCTCTCTCTCTGTGTGATGTCGTGTATGTGTGTGTGTGTGTGTGGTGGTGGTGTGAGTGTGTGGTGTGAGTGTGTTGTGTGGTGTATGTGTGTGTATGTTCTGTGTTGTGTTGTGTGTGCAGATTCCTATTTCTCTTTCCTTTTCAGTCTTCCTCGATATAACTTTTCACTACCTTGACGGAATTTTAGAAACTAAAAGAAGGCAAAGAAAAATAAATAATTTAAGCAGTGTAAAATCACAGCCTCTTTGGTGAAAAAAATATTGAGTGGATCCTAAGCATTCAAGTGCAGTGGAACTTTTACCTGTATGTGAGGCTTCCAGCAAGATCCTTTCCCGCATCAATGAATAGGCTTAACGCATTGATGACATCACGAGTAGGGTACCATAGATGTGCCTTGGGTAAGGGAGAGTTCGCTTCACTGAGAATGAATCTTCTATTTCTCTTTATCATGATGAGCTTTTGCGTGTTATTTAGCTTAGATAAGTCAGAACTGGTGTTCGGCGACGGATCCCAATCAGGTAACTTAACAATGAAATCTATGTTATGGTCCTGCAAAAAATTGATTTAGTAGGAGGTAAACTGAAAAGAAAACTGGGTATGAGAAAGAGAGCGAGAGAGCAGTTAGTTTGATAGCAAATGTAAAATTAACCATGTCAGACACAACATCAAGAAGACATCCAAGGAAGTATCAGAATTCTGAATGCAGCATTAATAATTTAGAATCTAACAAAGTCATTGAATGGTAAGAATTAGAATGTGGAGTGTAAGTCAGGATATCGAGCCATGGCACGGTTTCCTCATGAGCAAGTGTGGTTGCATCAACAACTTAGTGAGATCAGTTTACGTGGTCTAGGCCCCATGAAACTAAGGTGTGATAATCAAGCTGCTTCAAATTGCATCAAACCCATTTTTCATGATAGAATCAAGCCTATTGAAGTTGATAGTCATTCTGTCTATGAATAGATTCAACAGAATCATCTTCTACTAGACATGTTAAACTGGAGAACAGTTGACTAATATCTTCACAAAGGCTTTTGGTCCCCCGATGTGACAAGCCGAGCATGGTCAATATCTATGCACCCATTGGAGGGGGAGTGTTCTAAATATATGTATGTACGCTTGTGCATATGTATAGGTATAATTATCTTTGTACATGCAATTATGAACATAAATATATTGTGCCTAACCATATTGGAGGGTGGAGATATTGTAACCTTGGCTTTGATACCAATGTTGGGTGCTATTGGCCTTCTCAACCCCAAAAGCTAGCTCAAACAACGGTGAAGCTTTCTCTCACACTTATTAACCAAGCACCCAACCCTTTCCGCAACCGATGTAGGAAACCCAACATACAATAGTTCCTTACGCTACTTTCAACAGTTTAAGTTCAAATTTTTCCTAGATAATGTGTTTACATTTAAAGAAAGAAAAAGAAGTTGACATGTACACCAATCACTATGGAAAGGCACATTCGTAATGTGTCTCCACCACCACCACCACCACCCACCCCCACCCCTCAAAATAAAAGAAAGTGAAAAAATTCCAGGTTTCTTTTGTATAGTAACTTAATTGGTTCATCCTTAGAAATTATTTCATCCTGCTTTATTATCTTTCATTTTCAAGTAATAGTAGCTATAGCTTTGTAGCCTTGTATGCATATTTGAGTATGATGGTGAGCTGCTCAGCCGCCAAGTATGAGAGTAACTTCTTCTGCAACTATGCCAAACTAAGGTTCTATAAAGTCCCTCTTGCACAGCCTGGGACCACACTGCATAGCGCCTTTATGTGAGCTGGAGCAACACAAAAAATAATGCTACATAGAGATACAAACGAAGCAGCGATAAATCATTTCAAGCATGATACAAGAAGACATTCATTAGGGATGGCTATCTATAAACATCATCACCGCAGAGATCCACTTCCTAAATTATACCAAATAGCATTAATGATAGATGCACAGTAAACTATTTAATCCATGAAACATACAGCGATTCCATCCGTACAATTGTAAATGGTACGGTGAAGAATTTCCCAAGCAGCATCTACTTGAGTAACTGCTTTCCCATAACGTCTATATGAGTAGGTTTTCAACCATTCCTGCAACAATAAATGGAGTTTAAATCTTCATGGACTGGTCAAACAACATTGCAAGTTTGTAATATCATAGGTGCATGAAATTCTGGAACGAGTTAAACCTCTTCAAAATTAACTTTATGCCTCCTAATATCTAGAGCACTTTCTCTATAAAGAAACCTCTCCCCTAGACAAACCCAGAAAACAGTCTTTCCTATGCATACGTCTCTACTCTACTTCAACTTTTTTTGGTCAAGAACTACAAAGGAGCTACAGTCTACGCATGATCACATCCTCCAGAACATAACAACATACACGTGTCTGCTATAGTCACTCTCCCATCATGTGGTTATGAATTGGATCTTAACAAATTTTTTTTTAGAAACACAAAATTCCAGATGTTACAGTCAACTTGTTGCAGTTAGTATTCAGCAAAAAAGAGAACTTGTTTGCAATTCTTTCTTTAAATTTATCCTTTCCTTTCCCCTGTTTATGATAATTCCAGTTGATGACCTAAGTACCCTTTTTTACTACGCAAAGGCCAAACATATCAGGAGAAATGGGTTTATTGGAATTTGAGGTTACATTCCTCATTAGTGTGAATCTGTTGCGCACGCCATAGTTGAAGCGTATGCCTTAACCTTAAAGGAACCTTGGCCTTACAAATAACTCAAAAAAACTGGAAAAGACAGTTTAATTGATATGATTCAGGTGGGCGGTTCCATTAAAATATAAGATGAGATTGGGGTGGATTTCATAATTAGGAATGTGCCTTATATCAGATAAATTTATGATATATGATACCACATGAATCCTGCACTCGGTGTGCTCATGAAAACCTTTAGGCCCCCGATTCATTGACAATTTTTCTCTTTTTTTCTCTGCTGGAGTCCAAACATTATACTGATTATATTATCATTTTCAAAGTTCCAAGTTCCAACACTTAACTAGGAGTGACTTAAAAAGTGGACTCGGTGTAATCCAATTCTGCCTTCTCCTATCTTATACCGCATTCTTATTTTACGGGCAAGTATGCCTTATTGAATACACTATACAGATTAAAGAAAGGCCTGTCAATCCTTAGTGACAATAGATGTATGAGGTCCCTTGGTCAGTATTCATTGGCAAAAATAGAAAAGAAATTCATTGGGGCAGTGACAACAAGACATATTCGATCACCTCAACTTGGACTTTATCACTTCGAAATGCCATTTCAGACATTAACTCGTAGGCAACAGGGTTTTGTTCGATTCCTTCCATGCACATGCCAACACCAACCTGCATGAAGCAATGTTCACTACGTCAAACTGCTAGCAAAATAAGAGAAAGATCTGCAGTCATAAAAAATTTCAAGTGACACTTGCATATGGTTAAATGCTACTATCAAGGAGACAATTTCACCAATACAAAGAAAATTGAAAAGGGTTGTTAAGTTATGAATTGATCTAAAAGCTTAAGTTGTTAGATACGGGTCCAACAATGTATATCAAGCTTCTCAACACTCCCCCTCACGTGTGACTCGTCCACACGTGGAGAGACTAACAAATATGCACCATCGGGGCATCACAAACCATCAAACAGAGTGACAACAAGCACTCACAATATTTCGGGTAACAAATGCAAGTGGGATGACTCGAACCTAACACCTTGCCAAACCAGAGCTTTGATATCAAATAGGGGCCCAACAATGTATATCAAGCTTCTCAACAAGGAGAAAACATCAGTATAAAAGAGAGTAGTTTCCTTGCAGCATTTTTATATCTTCATCATGCTGTAATGCTATGATTATGGAGGTCCAGTATTTTTTGTTATTTCTAATGAATGTCTATCTCTAAATTTTGTGAACCAGACGTTAAGTGATTCAAAACACAGATTATTTCAGAGAGTATGAGTTGCTGCTTCTACTTTTGCACTGCCAGTGGGTGGAAAGCTTCAGTCGATGTCTTGTTTGATCCACTAACCTTTTGAACTCCTTTATTAGAAGTGCTTGAAGCATTTGATGTTTTTAATTATTTATCTTACGCATAAACTAATTTCATTACTCCCTCCATCACAAAAGAAGAGGTATCATTGATTTATAGCACAAATTAAGAAAAGGACTGAAAATCCATGGTTTCCCTAATGGAACAATCTCATTGTGTGGGCCATGTAGCCACAATTTCAACTTGTTTCATTTGATTTGACCTGATTATCTCATCCATAATTTATAAGGCATTAAAGTCATAATACTAAAGAAAATGTACCTCTTCTTTTGGGACAAACTAAGGAGGAACACGTACCTCTTCTTTTGGGGGGGGAGGAAGTATATAACAAGAAGGGAAACTGGAGACTGGTGCAATAAAAAGACGATTTGTTTCTTGCAATTACGGCAATGTTTTACCGTTTATTCACTCTTCGATAGACCACAGAAGTAAAGGTGAGCTAATTATTCGTGGAGACCAATCAACATGCAGAAATTGGCGCATGGGAAAAATATTCATTGATGGAGCAAGATAATAATAGGCAGAGTTAACAATTTGATATCATCCCGTCTGAATTGCATGACAGAATCAAACCATCCTAACCGGTTTGTATAGTAGCCAAGCTAATTGCGATGTACTATGGGAATGGCAGTCTGGAACTCTAAGCCTTTACATAACAAAGAGTCAAGAAAATGCAAAAATCAAGGGTTACGTTACCAATTCATCTAAAAGCTAAAAATCTGATAGAAAGAGGGCTCAACAATGTGTACCATTAACATTCCTCGCTTGCAACCCCCAACTGGCACATGAAGAGATAGGTGCATCACTCACTAGGTGCACCACAAGACAACCAGATTGCTAACATGTGCACTAACATAACTAGGGAAAAAATGCTAGCAGAATAATTCGAACCCCCGGACCACGCATAACGAGAGAACTCTCATACCATGTCAAGAAACCAACCCATCTAAAAGCTTAGGTAGTTCGGCATCACTCCCCCCTCACGTGTCACCCACTCACATGTGAAGACAAACTAATGTGCATCACAAAGCCCAATGCCAACTGGTATAATAACAATACTGGGGGAAACAAATGCAAGTGGGGTGACTCAATCCCAAGACCTTGCTTGACCAAAGCTCTATTACCATGTTCAGTTATCAATTATCCAAAGGCTATACCTGCTAGACAGAGGGCTCAAGAGTGTACATCATGCTTTTTTATCATTCACCAAGTACGCTTAGCAAATTCCTCAATGTATGGTGTAATGACCTCAATGATGTACACATCAAGCACTATGCAATAAAATTGGTCAGATGTGCATGCTAAGCGCAAAATGAATCAGGATTATCTTGACAAATCAAGTCATAGAAGAAAGGTGTCTGTAGCACTGAGTTGAATACAAAAGTCGAATCAAGCGGAAATCTGCGAAAGAAAACTTCATGCATGCGAGCTGCAACCAATTAGTATGACATAAGAGAGAGTTGCCAAGAAGAGCTGCCTCAATCAGTAATAACATAAATGTTCTACTAAGATAGTATCGATCAAAGATCCCAAAAGAATGAGAGAATGACCAGGAGCACATAAATTGAGGAAAGTCCTTGGTGAAAACGGAGGAAGCAACTGCCTTGCAATGCCAGCAAGTGTCATATATTTTCCATCTATTTTTGCTCTCTTTCACAAAAAGATCAAAAATGTCAAGTAGATTGCTCAGGGTGCTGAATTGGGTTCATATTGCAAAACTCACTTTATAGATGTAAGGCTAATCATCAACACCTAGAAATCTGATGTCACTTTTTAAGTTTAGTAAGTTTTGAAATGGTTTCAAAAAATAATACTAATAAATAATGAATAAAGTGTAGAAGAAAATTATCTTGGTATCGAGTACGGCATAGTCACTGATGGAGCTCAACATATACCCGAGCAAAAGGGGAAAAAGGAAGAAAAAGACTTCTAATTCCAAGAAGTTGGTAATTGGGCAAAGGCTTCATCAAGCTGAACAATTTCACTTTCACTATTGTATACTTCTACCAACAATCTTTCTTCTGTAGTTTCATTTCTTTCTTTTTGTCAAAATAAAAGGAAGGACAGCAGGTAGATTAAGATCTGGATGATTATAGCATGTGCTGATTTTAATGCATAATCACTATACCAAGAGCATACCATTGTCGAGTTTTCACTGACACGCGCATCAATGGGACCTGAAGCAACTGCATCTAATATGCCATACATCTCGATGTTTCCGCCAAAGTTGTGCAGCATACACCTGAGGTAGATTAGGAGATGATAAAATCCAGACGATTGAGATGGGCATAATATTCAATAAAATTGATGCATAATGTACGATTTTGAATAGACATATCCTGAATATCATCTAGAAGACAAGATCTGGCTAAATGAGCTGAGTACCAGACATAAGGAGTGCCATAGAATTGAGAGGATGACTCCCATATAGGCTTGGCCTCCGCAAATAGGTCAAGAACTATCATCTTCCCGAATGGAACAGAATGCAAAAGAGCCTGTTGATTGTAGACTTACTCGTTAGCGTTAAGTTACCAACTCATCTAAAAGCGTAAGCTATGAGAGAAGGGGCCAACAATGTATATCAAGCTTAGCTCTCCCCCTCACGCGTGGAGAGGTAAATAACCAGGGGCATCACAAACCAAATAGGGTGCCAATGTGTGTACTCACAATACTGAGTAACAAATACAAGCGGAATGACTTGAACTCAACATCTTGCCAAACAAGAGCTCTGATACATGTTAAGTTACCAACTCATCTAAAAGCTTGAGCTATTAGAGAGGGGCTCAACAATGTATATCAAGCTTAACAGTAAGCTCATCAACTAAGTTTGAAAGAGACCAGCAATATCTATGATTATTTAAGCATGCAATGTGGACACTTTTCAACAACTTGAGTAACTAGACTGATGCCTCAAATACCTGCATTATATTTTAAGCTCATACATAACATCGAAAAGCAAGGGAAACATAAGATATTAAGGCTCCGTTTGTTTCACGGAAAATGATTTCCGGAAAACGTTTTCCTTATTTTTCGGTGTTTGGTAACATTTGGAAAATGTAGTTAATGTAAGATGTTTTCCAAGTCAACGGAAAATGAAGCTTTCTTTTCCGGAAAATGACTTACGGATTCAATTTCTGTAAGTCATTTTCCAAAACTTGTTCATTCTAATTTTCTCCTAATATCACCTTTGCACATATGTTTTCCATAAAAATTTTATGAGTTTGCCAAACACCGGAAAATGTTTTTCGACATATTTTCAAAAGATTTACCAAACGCCTGAAAATAGAACATTTTTATTTTCCGGAAACCATTTTCCAGAAATCATTTTCCGGAAGTTATTTTCCTTAAAACAAACGGAGCCTAAGAGGAAAAGCCATGAAGCAAGACGGAGTAAATAAGATAATATCGACACCACTTTATTATCCAAGTTCAGTACAATAACTTTATTACCAAATAAAGAAGTCCATAGAAAGACAATACTTGTGCAGCCAAAGTAGATCTCAGCATTCAAAAGAAAAGGTGAGAAATCTGAAAAGATAACTATGCAGCAAGAGAACTAGAAAAGGGCATACAAACAACAATCCAGATAAGCAGCTGGAAAAGTAGGGCACACACAAATTAAGAAAATTATACCAGTAAATTGGTGTGTTCACTGCTTAGTACATATTTTCCAACCAGTCAATTTAAATTTCGTTCTTTCTAAATATCAGATGTTTTCTCAACAATCTATTCATACACTTTTCTGATACTTCCACTTGTGAGGTAGGCTCAACCAGTGAAAGCTTTTAGTTTACAATTCAGAGCCTCCAGATGTTTCATTTTAACCAGCACAACTGCTGGCCCACATGTGGGGACGGTCACGGAGTGTTAACAGGGATGCCACTCTCTCCCTCTATATTCTTTTGTAACGCACAAAAAAACAAAAAACAAAAAAAAATATTGGGAAGGGTGGGGGTAGAAAGAGAATAGAAGTTATTAAGGTACACATCTGTAAGCCACTTTTTCTTCAATGAGGTGAAAGCAATAAAAATGAAAAGGTATATATCTTAACACAAATATCTGCGCCAAATTTTTAGCAAGGATGATGCATTTATTCCTTTATCTTACTCACTAAAGTTTTAGGCAGGATAAGTGAAGCTGAGCACAGGGATTTTAGGTAAGATCTAGGCTAAGCAACACTTGGGTCATTGGACAAACAATCAAGATAGAATGACTGTACCCTGTCCTGCTTTTGTATACTAAGATACATCTGAAGATGGTAATAACTTGCGACATACTGCAGTATTTCTCAACTTATGCAGCACATACCAAAAGTACATACTGAAGGAGCAGACACTTATAACCAGTTTATGTGAAAACAAACTGAAAGGTCTGACATATGTTACCTGGACTTGGCTAGGAGGATCCGATACAGGTGTGGATCCAGGCAGATCCAACAAAATTATAAAATTTTGCACTAATTTAGAGTAAATTTGCCACAACCATACCCACACCCACACCCATATGTGGTGTCGACATGGGTACATTGGCAAAAAATGAAGGGTCCAGGTAACATAGGCTGTGACATATGTATCACACTTCTTGCAAGGGCACCAAGCTGAGGCAAGTAGGCCACTTACCAGGCTTTCACTTAGTCTTATCTGTTTTGAGCTTTGACATCCAAAAAGCAAACAATTTACTGGTACGACTACACTTAACCTTAATGGCTCTTAACTGAACGGTTCAAAAATAGAAATAGGCCAGAAGAAAATCATCTTTATCTAAACCTATGAAAAAAATTCACAAACCGAGCTACAACAAGTTTAACAGCAGAGAGCATACTTTCATTTGTGGTGGTTTCCAGAATGATGAGTCAGAATAGAATAGCCAACCCTGCAAATTGGAAAGGTAACTAAAAGTCAGTTTATGCACCACAAGACACTAAATGAAAGCTTACACCCCTCAATGTGGACTAGAATTGTAAGATTCATAAAGAAGAAACTCTAGCAAAATGTTATTCCTGAAAACCCAAGTAGAACATTCTCAAGAGTATAAGATACATATCAAACAAGAAAACAAACTTACACGAGAGATACTTAATATGGCAACAAATAATATAGTTCCTGTCAGGTTTATTATACATAAACAAAAATCTATATGGCTCTTCACATATCTTGCTCGATACAACAGGTCAGACCCTGTTGTATCCCACTTCAACACATCTCCATGTTGAGTTGGCTCAAAAGGGCACTTTATCTATTACGATTATGAAGTGAAATGGTTGTTTTTAAAGCCCTGTCATGCATTTTGCATAACCAAAAGTGGCACCAGTCTAACTAAAATTTGTGTACCTATTAATTATACATTATCCACACTTCTAAAATAATCATCCACTTTCTCCCTCAATTCTAAACATTAACTACCCAACACTACCAATTTTTTAAAAGCTTCCAAATACTTTCCAACTATAATACAACTCAACTCAGTCTTAGTCCCAATTTACATGAATCCTCCTCCAACCAATTTTTTAAAAGCTTCCAAAAGTTTAAGATTTTGCAATAATTTAGAGTTAAAACTGCCACACCCACACCCGTGTCTTGTCGTATCAACACAGGTGCTTTGACAAAAATGAAGGGTCTATGTAACATAGTAGGTTACAAGAGTAGATCCAGAGTTTTAAGTTATTCAAGCCATGCAAGATGCACCCAGTTGAAGTGATTATGGTAATTCTTATCCTAGTAAGAGTATGACTATAACTGCATTGAGTATAACTAATAGTGAAGCATACTATTGACGGATTGCTTAAGAAGATGAAGACAAAGAAACGACTAGCTCTTTCCAGCCAGAGTTAGATGAAGATATATGATTAAACATCCTCAAAGGACAAGGATAAGAAGAGCTGAACTAATAGAGAAGTAGCTTGACTGAGGAACATACTTGCATAACCCACACTGCATCCTTGTCTGCTTTGGACATGGCTTCATAAACAGCAGAACCAAGAGATGAGATATATGTTGGATCACTTGAAGGAGGGGAGTTCTCATTGAATGTATCACTGCATGAAACAAGATAAGAGGTCACTGAAGGTGTTATAGAAAGTGCAGGATGCACACTTTTTGACAAAAAAATGGACACTAACAGAGATAGAAATATTTGCACAAGAGTCACCGTGCCACTCGTAGAAAGAAAATAAAACTTACAGCAAGCTGATACAGCATAATAAGAATTGATCTCTATACAGCAGACGATAACAGCATATATAGCCTTCCAGATACAACTATACTATAAATAAAGCAGAGAGGCCATTTTTAAGCCCCATCACAATTTCTTGATATGCCAAAGATGGCCATAAGAATAAATCACCTACTTAACTCACCCTTTCTACAAATTACTTAGGTTGGCTAGATGAATCCTTCAGACACAATAGTATCCGTTAAACCACAAACTACATCAAGAAAGAAAGGTACTGTCACAACTACCTATTAATATAATCAAAATACATTTAGGAAATATTTTGTGCAGATTCCTCAACTCAGCCTTCATCCCATTTACTTGGAATCGGGCTGGTTCGCAAATATCCGCAAATCACAAATTAAATTGACACTAAATACGTGTGTGTCATGATTCACTAGTGTAACTAATACATAGCAACAATATGAAGGAATGAAATTGATAGAAAGAATCAGGGAGAAGAAGAAGTCTGACGAACAGAGAAAGAGAGAAAGCAGCGGTGTTATCTTATTTTTCTCATACGTATTAGGGCACAGTATTTATATACTCTACTATACCCTATCAACACAATTACATAACTACCCTTACTATCAAACACTCCCCTTCAAGCTGGAGCATAGATGTTGATCATGCTAGCTTGTTACAAATATAATCTACTCTTATCCGTGTAAGGCCCTTAGTAAATACAACAGCAAGTTGTTCTCCCGTACGCACATACAAAGTGGTTACAAGATTTTGTTGAATCTTTTCTCGAACAAAATGGTAATCAACCTCTATATGTTTAGTCCTTTCATGGAAAACTGGATTCGTAGAGATACGTATGGCTGCCTGATTATCACACCACAATCTCATAGTCGAGGCAACCCTAAAACCAATCTCTTCCATCTATATCACCGGTCGTTTGAGCCATTGCACGATACTCAAACTCTGCACTTGATCTTGTCACCACACTCTGTTTCTTACTTTTCCAAGACACTAAATTCCCGCTCACAAATACACAATATCCTGTAGTTCACTTTCTATCACCCAGTGATCCTGCCAATCAACATCAGAAAATGCCTCCACCTGCATATGCCCATGGTCTGCATACAAGCTACCACTACCAGGCGCTCTTTTCAAATACTTCAATTCGAATCAATGCGTTCCGGTGAGTAGTAGTAGGAGCTATCATGAACTGACTCACTACACTTACCGGAAACGCAATATCTGGACGAGTCACGACAAGATAATTCAGCTTACCAACCAGTATCCAGTATCGTTCCAGATCCTTTAAGTACCTCCCCTTCTCCGGCTACAAGTCTTACATTAGGATCCATTGGAGTGTCACACGATTTCACTTCAAACATCCTAACTTCCTCAAGTAAATCAAGACATATTTCCTCTGAGACAAAAATATCCCTTTCTTGGACCGTATCACTTCAATCCCAAGAAAGTACTTTAGAGTACTTAAGTCCTTTGTCTGAAATTTAGTCTGGAGACACGACTTAAGTGCTTCAATTCCCTGTGTATCACTCCCTGTAATCACAATATCATGTACATAAACAACCAATACAGCATAACTACTATCAGTTTGTCCAAAGAACATGGTATTATCACATGTACTCCTCTATAACCCAAATTCTAACACAGCAGCACTAAATTTTCCAAACCAAGCCCGAGGGGATTGTTTCAACCCATACAAAGACTTTCTCAACCTACGTACCTTATCCCCATACTCCCCTTGAGCAACGAACCCAGGGGGTTGCTCCATGTAAACCTCTTCCTGTAAATCACCATGAAGGAATGCATTCTTGACATCTAAGTGATACAAGGCCCAGTTGTTAAAAGCAGCTAAGGATATCAAAAGGTGAACAGATGTTAGCTTAGCAACATGAGAAAAAGTATCATTATAATCAACACCATACACCTGCGCATACCCCTTAGCAACCAGTCGAGCTTTTAATTGGGCAAGGGTTCATTTTAACCACGTACACCCATTTACACACAATAGCCTTCTTACCTTAAGGAAAGGTTACCAAGTCCTAGGTCTCATTAGCCTTAAGAGCCTTCATTTCCTCTTCCATAACAGACTTCCAACCATTATGAGATAAAGCATGAGACACAGTTTAACTGAATCAAGACAAGCAACAAATGAACAAGAGGAATTTAACAAGTGAGCATAAGAGACACAAGAGGTAATAGGATGAATGCAAGAACGTGTACCTTTTCAAAGTGCTATAGGAAGATCAAGAAATGGATTTGATGACGAAGAGACCGGTATCGGGAGTATCTGCTGGAGAAGCTGCTCTCACCTAGACTGAAACAGGGGGGCGTCGAGCATACACCTGAGTTATAGAGGGACGTGATGGAGCTGTAGAATCAATATCAACCGTAGGATCAGAAGTACGAACCAATGTATAAGTGAGAAAATCAACAGAAGACACAAACTCGGAAAGGATGACCGACTGAAGTACGGGCTAGACTCAAAGAAAGTGACATGTGCTGACACAAGGTACTGACCCAAATATGGGGAATAACAATAATACCCTTTCTGGGTTCGAGAATATCCAAGAAATACACACTTAAGTGCTCGTCGGTCTAACTTACTAACCTGTTGTCGAACATCCTGGACGAAACAGGTACAACCAAACACTTTAGGAGAAATCGGAAACAATGACTGCGATGGACGCAGGACCGACTATTGGAATTTTCATTTGAAGAACAGATGATGGGAATCAATTTATAAGAAAAGCAGTAGTGTGAATCAGCCCAAAAAGACTTAGGAACATTCATTTCAAATATCAATGCCCTGGCAACCTCCAACAAATGACGATTTTTGCGTTCAGCAACACCATACTATGAAGATTGATGAATGATTCCATTTCGAGACATATAAGAAGAAAGATTGCCAAAGAAATATTCCTTAGCATTATCACAGCGAAGATTCTGAACTAGATAATTGAAATAAGTTTTAATTTCAACACAAAAGGAACAAAATATCTTAAACAATTTATCTCTGAATTTCATTAAATATAACCAAGTGCTTCTAGAATAATCATTAACGAATGTAACAAAATATTTGAATCCCGTTTTAGATGAGACAGCACAAGGACTCCAAACATTAGTATGAACTAACTCAAATCGGGACGCAACCCGTATATTAACTCTAGGAGGATACGACGCACGATGGTATTTAGCAAACTCATAAGACTCACAAGGTGAACTAGAAATAGACCCTAATTCTGGACACAATTTCTTCGAGACAGATAAAGATGGATGATCATAACGGTAATGTAGCTAGAAAGGGGATAAAGTACTCCGACATGAAACTGATGCAATGGTGGATGGATGAGCGGCAACAACTTCATTGAGTAGATATATCCCATCATATTCACTTCCTTTACCAATAATCTCCTAAGTCCTCAAATCCTGAAAAGGATAATAGCCAGGAAAGAAAGAGACACAACAATTTAATGCCTTAGTAATTTTACTCACAGACACTAAATTAAAAGGAAAACAGGGCAAGTATAACATAAATTTCAATGATAAAGAAGCGGCAGTCATACTACCACTACCTAAGACTTTGGAAGATGAACCGTTGTAAATTTATTTGACGACCGATAAGTGGATAACAAACCTAAATCTCCTGTCATATGATCAGTAGCCCTAAATCAATCACCCACTTCCTAGCCGAAGACAAGACATGTTATAGATTTACCTGACTTGGCTAGAGTTGCTTTAGAGGAGGAGGAAGAAGGCTGCTGTGACATCTGGTACTGTGTAAACTTAGCAAACTCCTCATCACTCATAACAATTGTGTGCGTCTCCGGTTGAGACAAATGCTCACTAGTTGTGAAATTGTATGTGCGAACCTCATCTGCTCGTGCTTTTACTGATACTCCTGCTGTTGTTGAGTGAGAGGTTTAGGGCACTGGCTCTTGAAATGTCCTTGTTCTCCATAATTGTAACACACTCTAGGTCCTCCACGACCTCTGGGAGCTCTACTACCATAAGTTCCCCCTCGAAAACCACCTCGATCGCCATCTCTACCTCCTCGATATCCACTACCTTGTGAAACTAATGTTGATCGCTCCGATAAATCCACATGTGATGACTCACCATTCCTATTCCTAGTTGGAGTCAAAACTCTATCTAAAGCATGAGAGAGAGTACCCAAATCTTTACTCGACAACAGCTGAGATCGAACCACATCATACTCATTCTCCAAGCCTGATAGCCAGCTAAACATCAATAACTTCTCACGTTGAGCTTTCATCTCCTCTACATTACTAGATATAGGCATAGCGGCAGTGAAATCCTCGCTCACACGCATGAAGTCATAATAGTAATCCATAATGCTACGCCCTTTCTGACTAGGACGATGAACTTCCTATGACAAGTTGTACAACCTATTTAAGTTACTCGCTCAAAAAAACTACTTATGCAAAAGTGTCCACAACTCTTTAACTGTCTTGCAGTATTGCATACACAGTATAACTTTCCAACTGATTGAGTTCACAATCTTTGGAAACATCTTATCATCATCCACCACACTTTAGTCGCCTTCATATCAGTAGGACAATCATCAACAAGATGTCCTTCTTTCCGTAATCCACCTATGTTTACGTGTACCAAATACCTCCATTCTGCAAAATTAGACCCATCCGCCTCCATTATAATGTCAATAAATTTATTTTGGGTCGAAACAAACGTCATGATTTGTCCCATAGTAGAAGCATCTCCCGCCATCGCAATACACAAACAATACAGACCAACAAATCCTTATAAAATGGCACAAGTTTTAAAACAACCCTCGAAAATCTCAATTTTCCAAACAATCCCTTCTAATTGACTAATCAGTCAATCCAGTCCCAAAACAAAACTCCCTAATTTGCGACTATAAATCCACGGAATCATCAATTGACACCACCAAACAAAGAAACATACTGTTCTGACCCATATATATCAAATTCCAAAAGCTAGGGTTCGCACACCACCTCCACGTGCCGGCGCGTGACACCGGAAGACAACCTACTCCGGCGGCGACCTTCATAGACAGGGTCGCCAGGCTACTCCGAGTCAACCCCAAGCCTCGGCATCTCCATCAAAAATCTCTACTATGTTCAATTGATCATAAGGCAGAATTAGGGTTTCGCTTCTTGCTGTGTATTAGTTATGCTCTGATACCGTGTAACTAATACATAGCAACAATATGAAGGAATGAAATTGATAGAAAGAATCAGAGAGAAGAAGAAGAAGTCTAACGAACAGAGAATGAGAGAAAGCAACGGTGTTATCTTATTTTTCTCATACGTATTAGGGTATAGTATATATATACTCTAATATACCCTATCAACACAATTACGTAACTACCCTTACTATCTAACAACTAGTAAACTCAGCATAAGCTACTAGGTACTGTTAATGATATTGTGATATAACTTATAAGACAATAAGACTACAAACTTACTAAAGATAAGAACCGGAAATTGTGAACACAAAACCAATCACAAATTCACAAGGTAGATAGCCCTAAATAGAGCCACGGAAGACCTTTTCTTTTTCTTCCATGTCTAAATCTCCGTGCAGAGTCGACTCTAAAAAACTTGGTTCACCAACTTACTCAACCTCAAAACATACGGATAAAAGTTATATAAGCTAGAGTAGCAGCATTTTCAACTTCTACAAAACATAAATAAACTGTTGACAAACTAAGGCTTAAATCGGATGGGCCTCAAGAATTTTACATGGGAACATTCGCAGGATGAAATGGAATCAGAAACACAGTACATCATGTAGTCTAGAACATAGGCTAGAGGTAGGTTTATGTCGTTACCAATTTTCTTTTTTTTTTTCATAAAAGCAGTAGACCATTGGTTCCACAAATTTATTATTTTGAAGACAATCATGTAAAAAGTGGGCAGCAATCGTAGGATGTTAAATATTGGTGTTCACAGGGTAGAAACAGGGTTTGTGATGGGAATCAAACACGAAAAGAGTTTCAAATATATAGAACAGTGAAGCAGAATTAGGAAGAATGGGAATCACTATAGGAATTCAACTGAAATTTCAGAAAATTAAAGATTTCCCTTGATTTAGGTTCCGTTCCTCATTTACTTCTGGGAAGAGACTATGTAAAACCATGGATTTATTTCTCGAAAGCAGCTTTGGACCGACTGAATATTGAGCAGTGGGTTGACCTTTTCTTTCCATTGCTTTTGCCTTTGATTTTCTTTCTTCATTGGGTTCTATATCAGTTAGGTTACAAAAGTATGTTTGAATAACAACAGGGTGATCGTTGATCACAATTATTAATGAAGAAGAAGAACTGAGCAATCAATTTCACCTGAGGTCGATATCTACTAGAATGAGAAGCTTCTTGTAGTACCTCAAAGCATCAAAAGCTATTGGAAAATTCATCCAAAATGAAGTCACACTTCGAATTTATAGTGTAAAGGCATGTCCAAGTACTGGGACAGTTCCAGGCCATAACATTCATTGTACTCTATCACTTTTACATGACAAGTACTGTCCAATTATAAAGTTTAAGAGTTCCACCAGCAACTGTAACTTAAACCACTTAGAGGAATATAAAGTAGACTGATAGAATGACCTGTGTTATAACTGTGTTTCTGCCAGCAGTGTCATGCCCCCCACCCTCATAAGGCTTCCTACTCATTTACAATTAAAGACTATTCTGTGCATTCCCAGTGGTAATATGTCAGGAATTTTACGCAATTCCTTGCCAGTTTTATATTCTCTCATACGTTTATAAACCGGCTCAGTGAAGATGACCCAAATAAGTCTCTTGCCAATTTAAGAGTTGATCATAATAACTATTCGATAACCATATCAAACTCAAACCCATTAATCTGCATATAAATTTATGAAACATTGAGGAAATAAACAAAAATCAACAGTTTAGCACTGCCCTTATTCAAAGTGCAAATTGTTAAAATACAAGAAAAATCCACGCTTCATAAACTAATGCTCCAAGTTGGATTATACGACTTAATCCAGTACAAATGACAGAAATTACCAGTTGTAGATATCCGTCACATCTCCATATTCTGCAATAAACATCAAGACAAATAAATGGAAATAGTTAGTGAAGAAGATTAATTGGAATTAATACTCATCAATAGTTGAGAGAAGTAGAAAAGAAATCAATGTGCACAATGAATATTCGGAAGAATAAAAGAAGGGTCTGCAATGTTGCACTGTTGATGAATTGGCAATGCTGATGAGCCAAGTCAAACTCGAAAGGAGTTTCAAACACATTGAAGACAGAAGCATAATTAGGGGGACTGAGAAATGATTCATGGATTAACTATATTTGGGAGAATTTGCAAAATTGTGGTTATTATCAGCAAATTCCTCGTTCAGTTCTTGGAACCTAAATATACATATTCTACATTTTGTTGAAGCAGATTTGGGCTGATTTAATATTGAGAATCCAATCGACTAATCTGTATTTTCTTTCAAAGCTTTTTGCTCTTAATTTACTTCTCCTGCGTTTCGTTGCTCTGGGTTCAAGATAATTGCTGTTACATGACCATTTCCCCACTTTATAATCGTAAACCCTCAAGACAACAATATGAGATTGTCGAGTTCTACTTTTAAAGTGCACCCGTCTGAGCCTGCCTCCATTCATTGCAGAAGGGTACGAAGAAAGTTAATCTGCTATATGGCAAATACATCCTCCATGGAACTTGGAAACAAAATGCAGGAAAAAATATGCTTACAACCAGAAGGGGCATTTCTTCGGAGCTGGAAATGTTGGTGTGTATCTTTCTTCTGAAACAACTATTAACTTGATTTTAATTTTAATGCCTCGTCAAGGTTCTGTGATGCTGGTACTTTGTTGACGCTTAGTTGGTGTTATCACTGGCTAGCTCATGTGTGGATCTTATTTCATAAGGTTGTGTGTAATAACCGAGCATCTCATTAGCATGTTAATCATATGATTATGTGCAAGCATTGTTAATTTAACTATCATTGTTCATGGTATTGATTTGATGAGTCGTAAACTCATGTTTCATGTTTCAGTATGTTACTTTCTTGCATTATTTCGTAGCGTGAACTGAACCGAAATGAAAGAGATGAACCATAATACTTTGAACCTAGATATACTTGATGTTATAGAGGTTTTATGTTGTTAAATCATGCTTTGAAAAAGTGGTATACGTTATATTAATTTGAAGTTACAAAACGAAGAAGTTGTCGACATTATTTTCGGTTTCGTAAACTTTCTCGTGACTTTAAATCGATCCTAGGATGATATCGAACCTTTGGGGACATCCTTTGATGTGTTATAAGTGTTGTACAATCATACCTAGGGGTGCACGAGTGATCGAATCAAGAAAACGGAGCGAAACGAAAAAATTGCGCGAATGCTGCGAACAGTGCGCGCCTTAGCGCGCATAGCTGCGCCCTAGCGCGCCTGGCGGGACAGATTTGTGCCAGCTGGGTTTTTGGATTAATTTTGTGATGCCACCTCCTCCTAAACCTTCCTAATCTGGCCTAGTTCGTGCGGGAGACATAGAAGAACATCTCCAGGCCTGAAAACTCACCAAAAACACCCAATTTCCTCTCCCAAATTTTCTAAAATTCAGCAAACTAGGTTAGGGTTTCTAGGGTTTTGGTTGCAAGAGTTTTGTTCTTCTACAAGGCAGCAGCAAGGGGTTGACCTAGGGGACTTCAAGGCTGGTTTTAGTACTGAAATACAGGGGTGAATCAAGGGTTTAACTCTCTAAATTGGTAAGGGACCATTAACTTGTTCATGTTTGTGTTTGTTCGGTTGATTTCGATTATAATCAATGTGAGAATGTTACCATGCTAAAATTCTGAATTTCCAGCCATGTGAATTGCTTTTATATGTGAATTTGATTATGGGTATGTGTTGTTAAAGAGTGTTAATGTTTATATGATCCTTAAAAATGTTGTAACTCGATTATATACGCGAATTGGTGAAACCAGCAAGAAATTGGCTTAAACAAAGTATGTAACATGGTTGTGATTTAGGGTTTGTGACTTGATATTGAATGGTTTGAGATGGTTAAAGTGTTCATTATGTTGATTTGTGAATATAGAACTCGAATTGATCCTTGGAGGATAACCGAAATGCCGAAATTGTGAACGAATATGGAATAAAGTGTGAACGTGAACTTGACTAACCGGATGTGCACATTTGAATACTAACTTTCAGGAGGTTTTGGTTGACTACCGATTGTCATGGGGCGGAGTGCAGTGATAGTCGGGTTGTGGCGACCTTAATCCGGCATGTCTCCCTATTTTTGGCCAAAGTAAGGTTTACACCACGTAGATTGTTGGACAAGAGTGGTGTTGTCACATGGATGCCAAGGTTGTAAGGACTTGGGGCATGTTGACTTGTTCCGCGGAATATTTGATATATGAATTATATGGTTACAATGATCTGATATGAACTTCAAAGCTGAATGGTGTATAAGGGGAGCTGGTTAGTCGGAGGTGTACCTCGACTATTATATCCTGATATATGTGATCTCTACTTGTTTAAAATGTGATATGAACTGTTGTTAGCTCGTTACTTTGTAGGTTGGTCATTATTTTTAACTGGTATGGGGCAATTGGCAGTCGTGATCCTTCTTACACTGGTAATGAGACTTAGTTGATTATTGATTATACTGATTACATATGACTTACTTGGTTATAACTCATGCTGATTACATGCTGCTTGTGTTAGTATCCTATTACTGTTATGCATATATGCATAACATGCATAAGTTTAGTGAAATCTTACTAGGTAATAGGTGACTCACCCTTTCATTATTGTTTTTCCTTAGATCGGAGCGAGGCGAAGGGTTCACGTGTGTGAGGCTGTGCAGCTCGTTGCGAGATTAGAAGGTGGTTATTCTTTTGGGGTAGACTTTATTGTGTAGATGTTAGACAGTGATTGTTATGCTGTCTAGGTTTCAAACACTGTTCTGTTGTATTATATATAAAGGCTGGATGCCTTCTATGTTGGTTTGTATATCGGCTGGTTGAGTTGTGAACACGCAGTTGTATATTCAGTTATGAGGTTGGATGGCTTATCGCCATACTTTTATTTCCGCTGTTGTATTGTTTATCAGGTGATTATTTTGATTATGTTTAGCCGGGTCATGCCCAAATTTAAGCTATGTGTGGTAGCTTAATGTGAATAATTAAATCATTTTTAACGAGTTAATTACAGGTGGATGACTTGGCTGGCATGTCTTCATGGTCAAGCCTTTGAGTCCTCTAAGCAAGAAGGTATTCTAATTGTTCTATTAGTAGTGAATGAACAAGAAGGTAGTAAAATCGTACTACTAGTCGTAAATGAAGTGACATCCTAATTATATACAGCCTTAGCAGGTAAGAGTCACTAAGAACCTCAATATCAAAGACTTCCAAAATTTTATCCCACTTTGAAGTTCAACAGAATGCCCAGAATACGCAAACACACAACCAAGTCCCACGAATTGACTTCTGTATCCTTAGTGAGCTACTGAACGTCCATGACAGAAGAAAATATCCTACCTCTACGTTAAATGATCAAGATGGCCTGGAACAAGCACAACTTGATTCAAGAAAAGCTTTTCCATCACAGGAGACAGAATATAAGCATCAGTCATGATTGCCCTTGTCTAACGTTTAGACCTTGAGGTAAACTGGGTAATTGATTAACTGAATTTCTGAATTTGAGATTGAAGCATAGAAAAGTGTCTAATAAAAGCTTATATCATTTTCAGTAGCCCCCCTATAGTACTGTGTAAAGTTTATTCAACAGACAAGAGTTGCACCCGCTTATCCAATAAAGAAAAATAAAAGTTAAGCATCATAATATCTTAAGCAAAAATAGCATATGTGAGATATCACACAGGTTGCATGATAGTCCTCTAATTCTGATGATATTTGAAAAACATAGATTATGTTTTTCCGATGGAACCAAGGGAAAGAAGAAATATAATTATTGGGTTGAAGTCAGCATGTGTGTGTGTGTGTATTTATATATACATATATATCTCTCTGTGTGTATGTGTGTGGTGTGTTTACACATATAGTTAAGAAAAATGGAAAAGAGATTGTATCTAAAAAGCAGAAAACATATAGAAGGAAGTGGACAAGATGTCCACTCAAACAAAATCAAAAGCCAAAATACAAAGACAGAAAATAAGAAGAATTAAGTAGAAAAAAAGCCAAAATAATTGAAGCACCATTCCATGGTCCCTGCTCATATATGTGAACAACAGTCCTCGAAATTCCCCCATAGAAGAAGCCCATAAAGAGGAGAGAAAAGTACTATATCCATTCGGAACAGAAAAAGAAAGGACCTTCTCTAGACAGTCCTCTGAAAGCCCCCATAACAATGTATATGTGTATACATATTGTTACATTGACCTCTCTTTCTCTCTCTTCTCCTTTTCATGGTTTCCTTTGAACAGTCTTCAACTAACTTTCAACTTCTCTAGTGATTTCTATCCAACTTTCCTTCTTTTACTTTACTAAATACGTTTAACTTTTCGTCGCTCTTTAATGCAATGTATTCATAAAATTACCATTTTATTACATAAATAATCCTGCCTATACTTGGATACTAATTAATTTGATAGCTATTTAAAGTCTATTACCACTCTTTTGGTCTCACTTGAAAATTTTTGAAACATAAATCATTATCTATGTTGCACCCGAATTCTAGAATGATTATGTACTCCCTCCGTAAATTATTGTCTTGCTTTGCTTTTTGTCAGTCCCAAAATAATTGTCTTGTTTGAAATTTCCTTTTTGGGACAATATTTTTACCATTTTACCCTTACTTTTTCTTCTTACTTTAATTATGGGCCACATGTACATAGGCATTAAAGAAAACTACACAGTATACCAATATTAATAATTAAGTCAATTGTTTTCTCGTAATCCGAATGCCGGGTCAAACAAGACAATAATTTAAGGACGGAGGGAGTAATATTTTAGGTTTCTTGAGTAGTGTCTCTCACATTTTCTTCTCATAGGATACGGGCAACTAGAAAGGAGATGAGTCGACATCATTGGTAGCTAGGCACCCAATAACCAGGACAGAGAGAGGTGGCGGTCATTAACAATATTATTAAGGAGCAGAAGGTGAGTCAGAAGTTAAAATGCAACTTGCCAGTAACTGGCTAAGTTAACATTATTCTGCCCTGTTTTTCCATGATTTCTCCATCACTTGTATAAGCAAAGACTATCAACTTCAAGGAGTTTAGATACGGAGGTAGTGAGGTAAATGCACACATATCTTATTATCTCTGAATATTTTTATTGTTTCAATTGTATAATTGCCACAGTACACACCTTTCATTTGTTGCTTCATAAATGCCTCCCCAATTTTTATAAACAACGGATCAGACGGGTCGAGAAGGAAGGTACAGCACCACCGAGGATCACCATCAACAGTGTTCCTATGTGCAAGAGAAACGATACATGTTAGTTTATGGATAATTTACAACAAGTGGAAAGATATCATAAATTCTCAGGAAAGTTCTTTTGGCAACCAGATGAACAGCATCTGAATATGGTTGGTGATAGCAAAATTCCCAAAGGAAAATTTAGAAAAAAAGGGGGATGTTAAGAAGTAACTACAACTCCGTAAATAAGTTCAAGACGCAAAATGCATAGTATTCGGATTTGATTTCCTATGATTATTAAGAAGGATGGCATCATTCTCTTTCTTTTTCTTCCATTTAAAGAATTTCCAGAAGAACAAGGATAAACTAAACTAACCTGTGCTTTACACAAAGAGTCCACATTCAAAAGTCAAACATTTGATAGACGCACTCCTACCTTGGAAGTAAACATTACAACTATCACTTTTTGTCGTATCCAACTTGTTTATGTGAAAATGAGAGAAAATTCTGAACATTAAGAGAATTGTAAGGTTAATATTCAAAAAGAAACTCTTTGAGTGCAACATCCTTAAAAGGAAAGCAGTACTCTTTGATCAGATAGAGGGAGTGACAACGATAGCAAAATAATCTGACTTGACAGCACAAATGCTTTGACAAAATAAAGATTGCAAAAAGAATTACCGAGGATAATACTTAAAGTTGCATCAATCGTCTTCAATGGCTAAATTAATCCAATTGCCAAAACTACCAACACTATACCTTCTTTCTGAATGAAGTTGACCTTTAAAACATATATTTTCTTGTTTTTTATGGTACCATTAACAGCTGAAAAAAGTTATAGTCTTAACTCCTGATGAGAAAATTAATCAGACCAGTGAACAAGAGAAGTAACGTACCATTCCCCAAGTCTAGTGATATTTGCAGTCGGGTATATCTTTCTCAATGCCGCTGGAACATTTCCGGAAAATGATGGGAGCACTTGACAAACAGAACATAATTAGTTTGACCAGACACATTATCCAAATCATAAGGAAATCGGTTCATCGTAATGATAAGCAAACCCGTAAGACTCTAATTATTCAGTTCAGTCAAATTTTGACATCTGAACAAAGCATTTCTGGGAGTTTTGTTTAAGCATATTAAAAACTCATAAGAGTTAAAGGTGCCCTGATTTGGAACTTAGTACCTGGAGTCATGCCTAACTCTATCATTCGAGATAATATCTGTTTTTGCAGCACCAACTGTTGTTCCAGCCAGTTCTGTGATAGCGGTCCACCCCAACTGCGATATAAAATGTTGAATTGTATTAAACAAATCAAACATAAGAGCATGCTAAAGTGGCCCAAGCACGATGTGATGACTTGACCTGTTACGCTACATCCCTAAGTTTGATCAAAATGGTCCAATATTTGTATCACAATATAAACTTGAGCCTATAAAAGATGGCCCACCAGTGGTGAAGCTAGAAATTCAATTTCAGGGGGGGGGCCAATATTATGAGATTCACTAATCAATTTTTTTAAAATTTTAATTTAACATCTAAAGTTTTATAATTGGAACATTGATACAACAAAAAAATTTAGAAACTAATTTATAAAAAGGAATTTTAATTAGTTCTTACTTTTTTTTAAGAAATTAATCGAAACAGACTAATCAAGCTAATGAGAAAAATGCACAATACTTGAGAGAAACACGAAAAAATGCAATGAAAACGAACAAAAAAAGGATTACAAAATATACCAATAGAATAATAATAAGCAATTGCAATTGTTCAATAAAATAATTATTTTAGTAAATTCATTATGATCTTTCAGTAATTAGAATACATTGTATAAAGGAATTTTTATGTAATCTCAAATAGATTTTTAAGCATAATAGTATAACCTTATGAGGGGACCAAAGTATTAATCGAGAAATTTAGCAGGGGGTGCATGTGGCAAACTTGACAAGGTCAGGGTGGCCATGGCCCCCTTGGCCTTACATTGGTTTCGTCAGTGTGGCCCACTGTTGGAGGTTCCCACCCTGCATCAGTAAGGCTCTAGTGTACGCTGCCTTTCCCCTATTCGGAGAGACTATTCCAGTGGTTCGAACCCGATTCTGATCGCGATAGAGCAGCCTTGACATGGCACCAGGCTCACCTTTTCAAATGCTTTACTGTAATTTAGTGAGCATACTTATATATTGCACATTATACATGAAATCACACACGTGAACATTATGAAGAGAAAATATTAACCATCTATCTGTTATTCTACCTCCTCCAACTTTTGCTGCCTTCTTAGCATGTTGTGAGCCATTCTTCCATACCAGTTAACTCATCTGGGTGCGCGAAGGAGTGGTTGTTACTCCCTCCATCCCAAGAAAAGAATCCTACTTTAATAGTTATTCAACTTCATATATATTATTTAATTTAAAACAATATATTTTTTTGTACGAATGTAAGAGTGTTGTCATGTTTTTGCCAGGTACAGAAAAAGATTTGGAAAAACAATGAACCTATAGATCAGATGTAGAAATGGGACTCTTTTGTTATTTTTGGGAGAAACTGGAATAGAAGTAGGAATCTCTTAAGTCGGGACTATACTTAACTCAAAACGATCTCACTAATAAATCAAAAAATTAAGTCCATAAGTAGCAAAATATAACAAAGTATAACCAGAAAGCCTCTTCAAATACTGGATAAGGGTGCATGGTCCCTCAGTGGCATGATCCTGGTGCATTAGGTTGCCTTACCTTTTACGAGTGTGAAGAAAGCAGTTCCATACCTCCAACCATACCAAAAAAAGTCATAATTCCAAACGAAAAACTATATGGTAGGTTAGGGGATTGGATTCTCCAATGATATTCAATGATTATCTTGAAGAAAGTGTTCATAGTTCTTAGTCTTTTTCTAAACAAGATGATTGGCCATAATTGTTTAGTCTGAAGCCACAGCAAACAGAGTCCTCATAATGATTGCTCAAATACTCTTGCAAAGCCTACTGATATTAATAGTATTCATTTAGTTAGCCTGATAGTGTATTATGAGAAGATTTTAGCTTATCATGAAAGAAAAAAAGCTTCCTGAAACAAGTACACTTCGTTGAAACAATTAAGCCTTTGATGAGGTTTCTAAGGATCTATTTCCCAAAGTGCTATATGACATGTGAAATTTTGATTGTTGTTCTTTTATTCAAAAAATGTTGATCTATGTTTGCTATTTAGACCAAACTATAGTAGCAAAGACTCATGTCATTCTCGCTGCCAGTTTCATAGAAGGTTAAATCCTTTCTACTAGTGGTCAATATAAGAAATAGAGTGATAGAGTGGCTGTTTGGCCATTCAGTACATTGTAGGAAGCATGATGTGACTTGGTGACAAGTTTCTTTCATGATAATAGTACTGTTATTGTCCACGATATAGAAACTATTCCCTCCATTTCAGGCAAAGAGTCCACTAATCTATTTTGGGATGTTTCACTTAAAGAGTCTACTTTCAAAAATGATGCCTACAATTTCCCTAACTTTTCAACTTTACCCTTCACATGTGATATAAACATGTTGAATATGCTCAAGTATTTTTGTAATTGTGACCAACTCTAATGATACTTATATATCCCTTTATTATTACACTTTTCAAACGTGGATTCTTTGGGTGGAATGGAGGGAGTAATGTTTACCAGAGGCTATAGCACTTTTGATCTCTAAAAGAAGCTTGGGTTGAAAATTGGGTTTAGTTGCCTAGTATCAACATAAATAGAAGTCAGGTCACACTGTAAGGAGACTTGTGATTAGTTTTCTCTTTCTCTTGTCCTTTCTGAAGTAGCACCACCGAAATGAAACACCGTTTTCTGAAGAAGTCTAATGCTCTATTCAATCCCAAGAAAAATGCAGCAGTGCCTCCAATGACACTATGTGTTGAAGGCTTTACTCTAAGTGCTTCAGGCATAATTTATGCATAAGTTGTAATGGGAGATGATCGCAACCAATCGTACACTAGCCATTGTGCACACGCGATGTTTGTGCTTGTACAATTTCAGATAGTTTTTTTTTTTCAAAAAATGGGTAGGTTTAGATCTAGGGACGTTTTTCCTAACCAATTTTATCCTTGTTTTTAGCCATTTTCCGTCTTTTGCCAATTTCTGGCCATCATATTTTATTCTCTCTTGCACGTGTCAACGCCAGAAGGTAGTCAAACAAATAAACAGAAAGAAAGAAAAAAAAGGGTTGTCCCAAAGAGTGTTCTTTTATAATAATGAGAGCAACCCAATTTAATCAAAGTCCAACTGTCTCATATTTATCTAAGGACAGTAAACTAAGCTGCAAAAGATAAACGAACAACATTAACCTACCCATGTAAGTTACCCATGCGTGCCCATGCAAGAAAAGCAGGTCCACCAAAGAAATCGTTCAAATCTTGTGCACTAATATTAAAATCCTGCTATCAAAAAGAAACTTTTAAGAACATGATTGAACAAGTAAGCAAGTAGATTCAAAGCATATCATGATCTCAGAAAGTGAAAAATAATGTTTCAGTATCAATATAATGGTTGAGAAAACATTCTACAGATATAAATTGAGAAAACAAAATTATTCAAGATTATTTCTTTCCTTTTTCCTTTTTGTGTGTGTCTGCATTTGGTGAGTGAGAGGTGTCTGTGTGTGTATTTTGGGGGGTGCATTGTGATCATCAAGTGCCAATCAAGAGGTAATGCCACAAAATACATAGTCTATTTCAAACTAAATAAACTCCATTAAAAGGTTCCAGTCAGTTCTTTGAACGCTAGGAGAACAAGTGCCACGTATGGCCATATATATCATCTACATAATCAACAGTAAACTAAAAAACCCAGGAACTATCATACAAACTCTTATTTATCAAAATAATTATCATAAATTGAATATATAATATAATTGCAACGTGATGCATGAAATAGGTTTCTGTCACCCTCTTCATTTACCTCTGTCATTGACATTTCAAACCTGTCCATATAACCACTTAAAGACTGATCTCATATCCAACTTAGCTTATGAGGCACATGGAAGTCACATGCTAATATCATTTATGAATCTTTCTTATGTATGCCACTAAAGGATGAAATCATAACTAAGTGGTGTAAAATCTGGATGTTCGAGGTTGCAAACAAATTGCCTGTACAGAGTAGGGAAACAACACATGTACACACACCTGGTGGTACATATTGAATAAGAGGAAAATTGTAGATTTACAAAAAGAGCAGCTTGAACCACCACAGGAGTAAAAAATCAAAAAAAAAATTTATTAGGGTAATAAATGGGGGACGAGTACACTAAGAGAAAAGATGAATTGGGACAAACCATAAACGAATATCAATCGAGTAGCCCTTCAATCCCTACAAACATCATAACTAGCAAACCCCCAAAAAGGGTCTAAGCTAACACCCACAACTTAGTACCCAAGGGTCTAAGAAGATTCTAGCATTTTGCAATCTCCAAATGCACCACAAATTGCAAACTACCCCACCACAGCAGAAATCAAGATAATGAATCAGTGACAACATATCTGCAATTGAAAGCAGAGAAACCCAATAGTCCTCGAGAACACTACACAACCAAACCACAGCTCCCACACCAAATAACAATAGCACAGAATTTTAATATGAGACTGGCCATCCTCCTGAAAAAAGAGACTATTATCGGGAGAAATGGCAGTAAAAGCCTGCAATCTTTAATCAATGGTTTTAAGCCTGTTATGCAAGCGTTGAATTTGAAAAGGGTCTTAGGTTTCCAAATAAAACTGGCAAATTAAAGTTGGATTAATAGGCAAACCAGATACCCCGTGTAAGATTCAGAAGAATAACACCAGAATGATCAAGCTCCAAATCTCCTTCTGGGACATGAGAATGATGAAAAGCATGAATTGAACCAAGAAGAGCTGTAAGATCATTCATCCCTCATTCACTAAGGTTTTGGGAAGGGGAAAAAAATCTCTAAAGAAAGAATCACCCACATAATCTAGAAGTGGGTTATCATGAAGGTCCTAAAACCATAAGATATAAAATCGAGAAAGGGAGATCACACTCCGAAAAAGAACCCACGAACTATCCTTGCCTTGATATGGATAGGATGGACGAATACGTTATAATCCCTCGGAATCTCTGATATTAACATCCCACCCGATCTGGCTCATCCCAAAGTTGTTCCTAAACCTGTGGTGCCAAAAGGAGTGGGGCTCCAGGGGAGGCCTTACACCACTTACACAAAAGAGAAGCAATTCTGAAGGCCCAATACCCAGTCCTCATTAGGCTTACACACCATATCCCAAGGTACAAGATGATCCTTCTTCCCCTCCCAAGACACTTCATACAAGGAAACATATGCTTTTCTCAAACTTACCGGAAAAATCCTCATGGATCCTTTGAAAGGCAAAAAGTATAGCTGAGATGACTCTTGTTTCCTTGTCTTCATTTTACATATATTACACAGGATACGTGCCTGGACCAGCATTTTTTTTTTTCTCACGTCCCAAGTGCAAAAAAATTACTTAACAAAACACAATTTCTATCAGATTGTGATGGCCTTAGCCAAGAAAATTCTTAGTTCAAGATGGCAAAGACACAACAAGCTTTGACCCTTAATTAGGTCATTTTGTGAAATGTTACCTGATAATGTTTCCCAATGTGTATCAAATTCAGTGACAGCTTATTTCACTTAAAAATTCATTCTTATTCCATATATCCTTTAGGTTGGATAGCGTAATTTTCACATGCAGACACATGTTATTAAACCAAAACTTTCATGTGCAAACACTTAACATCATTGACCTTAAAATAGTTTAGGACTTACATAACAGACGACAAACCAGTGGCTATATTTGCTTACCATGAAAACTTTTTGCCATATAGCCTCTTGCCCAGTAAATGCAAGAGGCAGGTTAACTCCTTGAAGTGCCATCCAATCTAGCTCTTTCTCCCATCTCTTCCAATCCCACCAAACATAAGAATCTGGCAATCAGAAAATAAATTTCTGTTAAGCTATTGAGATCAACAACAGCATCTGCCAAATGCCCAATATTGAGGAATCACAGAAGCTTCTTCTGACTTCTCCTCTTTCTGAAGTGCAAGAGGACATTCAACTTCTTTATTTTATAGAGGAAGTAGATCTTATTAGATAGAAAAAAAGTATACAAGGAATTATAAAATAGAAAATATAGTCCATCTACTAAGGAAATTGGGATACAGGAAGTGGAAAAGCTAAATACATCTCAATTAAGGATTGTCTTCTAGTCCGTTGAATATTATAAAAAGAAAAGAACTCAAAAGATGAACACCAAAAAGATGTGTAGAATGCTACTTCGCAGACGAACAAATAGAAGGGCTTGACCTCTGAAGCTCTAAGCATTTAATTCCAATAAATATGTCCCCAACATACCACAATCAAAAAGGCCTTTACCATTCTTACAGCTATCAAATCTGCAAAATTTGAAAATAATCAAACACATGGCTCCTTAAGAACTGCAAACAACTTGCAGCATAGTATCCAACCAAACGACCATTGTCAAATCTAAAATGTCAAGGATCCGGGTTCTAGAAAAGTCTGCATTCATGGAATATATCATTTGTGTGGAGCCTTCGAAGAACCAACGCCAAGGCAAATGCTTCGAGCCCGAGGCAATCCTAACCATTAGGCAAACCACAGGTAACTGCAAAAAGCCTACGTGAGATAATACCCAATATATTTATGATCAGGACATGAGTGCTTAGGACACGGCAGAGGTGACAAGAAAAAATGATGTTAAATCAGAAGTCTCCCTATTATTCAAGTAACAAGAAGTTAAACCCCCGCAAAATGGAAGAATGTGGCAGTTGTTGCTCCATGAAAATAACAGAATCTAAAAAGACATGCGAAAAATTAAGAAGGAAATATCCTCTTCCACTGGGTCTTCCCAGTATCAATTCAATCCATCATCTTCCACCTTATGCCTCATTTGAAGGGAAAAAATGGATTTAAAGTCTGAGTAACAAACTTACACAGGCTCTTATAAGTGGAATGACCGGGAGATCATATCCATTCTGTGATCCATCTCACAAGCAAGGAAACATAGATTAACTAAGAGGTAAATGCAAAAGCCAAATTAGCTAGATTCTTCTCTTTACTTTTCTAAAGCAAAACAACTGCTCAGGGCATGCACCCCAAAAGGACAGAAATCATTTCATACTTACAGCTGGACGTGACAACATTCTGATAATAATTCCATGGGACTGGACGTTGAATCATCACTCCATCATCTTTCACGAGAGGCAAGGACCCTGGAGTGGGGATTGAATCTAGCTGAAGGCCACCAGTCTTGTCCCATGAAATATGAGCACCACACCAGTACTTCAAATACCAATGGAGGCCAGAAGCAATTTCTACTGCTGTAGTGCCTCTGATTCTGGAGAAATAAAACACAAGATCGAATAATTATTTTCTTTTATCCATTGTGAAGGGATATCATATATAATTAAAGTGCCCCTTTCATTAAGTAATGAATATATATACTGCATAAGTCAATTAGGTGTTTTCTCAGATTGCAACTGTGAACTAGCCAATAACTCCAAGCTCGCCTGTTCCAGAGTGTTTGTGTAGGTTATGAGATATCAAGGCCTTCAAGCAAAATTGATTTAAGAGGTCAAAGTCGTTCAAGCCCTACATATGGCAATATAAAACTCACTTTAAGTACTTATTAGAATTTTCCTACGAGGAACAATTAAAAATCGACACTATACGATGGCTGATAGGTTCTCACATCCACCTACACGAAATCGAAAGAAAATGCTATTCAAAACTAACTTTTCGAAGTCAAAGTTTATACAGCAACATGCACCTAAGAATTCCCCCGAATCAAATGTAAGCAAATTGAACAGATCCAACCATCGTTTCTCAAGCTTTCAGATGAGAACATAGTATACAAATATGAGAGGCTTCAGTGGGCCTATGTCGGAGCCCATTGGTTCTAGAAAAACTAACAAGCCTTTTGGCATCAAAGAATGATTCACGTGGTAGCTTAGCGGCTATAATTATTATTTTTTGTATTAGTATTACTTTTAGCTTCTTTGGTTTAGGAGTTCCCTGCCAAGATGAAGCATCTCTTTCTTTTCTCTCCTCTCTCCATCCTCTTCTTTGTCAATCTTAGTGCAAATTATGCATTAATCAATACCAGGAGATTAATACAGAAACAGAATACAAGGAAGTAGTATTGGTACTCAACAGGTTTAAAAAAAAAAAAAAGGTGCTCGTATGCTTGTTTTAAGGTCATAGCGTATTCCAAAGCAATATATGTAATTAGATTGGTTTTCCACCCAAATGATATTTTACCTTGTTGGAAATACTCATGAACAAACTGTATTCAGATAACCCATCCAATTCAACATTATGAGCCCTTTTCAGTATCAGATGAAATAAGTTTTCGTTGCTGATTGAACAAGCAACTTCCTCTATGAAATTTTTACAAATTAATAGACTTTTTGGGGAAAACTCCAAACCAATCAAAACACTTCAAAACAATGACAATGGATATGTTGTTTTGAGCATCTTACTTTTAGAACCCAAACTCCCAATCCTACCATCCAAGATTCCAAATGGAGCCTACATAACTAGATTTTTCGTCTTCAAAATAATCATATTATACATACATTATCTCTGGGGAACTGCTGCTCGAGTTCTTGTAGTTGGTAATCCAGAAGCAACTGCGTCCACCACAGACATCCTAATGTTTGAAATCATGAGTTAACTTATGTTAAAAGTAGACATACGGAATACTAGCAGTTACAACTAAACATACATTAGCAGTTCATGAGCAACAAACTTGTTCAAGCACCTGAACCTAGAGCAGTCTACAATACCTCCCATGTCAAAACAATAAAATGAGTAATAAATAATTTATGAAAGCCGCATTAACATATGTTCACTGCTAGAGGCAACTGCATTCTTCAGAATAAACAAGAAACAACAAGGTTTATAACACCTCATTTATCAAGGATCTTATCAAAGTTGAGAATCAGAGTAGACGGTAATTTATAATAGTTCTTATATGGTAATCATGAATTCATGCATGGCAGAAACTACTGTTGCCGCAGACAGATGGGTCCTCGAGAAGAAACATAGAAATTTCAGAAGAATATGAAACAACTAAAGAAAAACATCAGTTCGCCAAATAAAAACGTGCTAACAATAAAATATCATTATTTTATGATGATTATGAGATCCTGAAGGTAAGCAACGAAATCTGACAGATAAGATAGGTCACATATCTAATAATCCAAAATATCAATTGTGAAAATTCACAGTTTGTTGCCAGTATTTCTATGAGTTTAAAGCCATCCTATCCTCATGGGGTTGGAACAAGGAAGCGTTTTCTTACTAAGACAAAATCTTTTGCTCTTCAATACTGTATATGCACTTCATATGAACATAAAATATGAGGCAACTTTGAATAGCATTCTAATAACAAAAGCTGGTTCAAGTTTCAATATCAAACCCAGTATAAGCAGAACCAAAAAAAAAACCACCCAGATATTTATCTACACAAATTGCACTCATAAAATCTACGAGTCCCAATTATACTAAAGATTCCTAAAGGATACCTCATGTGTTATTCTTCATTGATATGTTTGTGTGTGTATGTGTGGATACTGCAATACTCAAGTCAAGGATCTGAATTTAATTTTTCTATTTAATCACATGAAAAACAAAAGCAACCACATCCAAGATAAAAAAAAATTCCAAGCATTTCAGAATGAGACAACACTATTTTAAAAACTCACACGAACTCATCCAATCAATTACGCCTAAAACAAAATGCCTTACTTCTGTATTTATGCAATCACATTTTCCAAGCATCCTTACAGGCAAAACAGAATCCAATAACAGTAAACGTACCCACTCTAGAAAGGTGATACCACCAGCATTCCTAACGAATGTACTTTCCGTCGAAACGTGATTGGAACAACTACTTTTTTGACCATCAAACTATTTAGGGAATATCAATTTGACGCTCGTACTTTCAGGTTTGCAAATTCGACCATGTACAATAATTGCACTATATAATGAACCCAAATCGTTAATGGACATCCAAAACTTAATTGAGTCTCTTGAGACGTGGCATCAGCAAGTTTGTTAAAAATTAAACGGTCGTTAACAACTAAGGTTCAATTTAAAGCAAAATTAGGAGTACATTGGTCTCATTTGCAATGTTAATACTACGATTGTCAAATTGATATTCCTCAAATCGTAAGATGGTCAAAAAAATAGTTTTTCCAAAATGATGTTAACAAAAATCCAACAATTAACTTGAAAAACCTCAAATTTGAACTAAAATGATCTATTCCCTCTTTTTCCACTCAAAAAGAACTATTTTCTATTTTGGATCATTTCTCTCAAAGACTGCTGTTTCAAAAACTACGCTCGTAAATTTTATGAGTTTTCAAATTTACTCTTATTACATAGAACTTAAATTTGGATAATTTATTTTCATCTATAAAGACTAAGGAGATTTACCGAAAACTATATCAATCTTTGACGTGTTTGTCTGAATTTTGAATCTAGATTTATTGAGTGGAACGGACGATAGACTAAGTAATTAACCCAGAAGTGGAAAAAGGAAATATTTCCTCATCCCAATTCACTATTCTATTTTGGAATGTTCCACTTAATTAGTCCACTTCGAAGAAACATACCTACAATCTCCCTAGCCTTTTTACATTAGCCTCCACATGTCATATAATCATATCTATCTTGGAATGATCAAACATTTTTGCAATTAATTACGACCAACTCAAAGGATATTAAATATCCTGTTATTATTATTAGTATATTTTTCAAAAGTGGGCTCTTTGATCGAAATAGTAGGATAATACTTGTAAAGTCAACAACAATGATCTTAAGAAACCCACTAATTAACTTGAACCAATCAATTTGAAATAAAATAAGGAATTAATCCCAAATTTCATTAAACTCACTCTACTTTCTTTTTTCACACTTTAATCACACTAATTGAACCGGAGAATTAGTAAGTTCACTCAATCAACGAGCTCATTGATTAATCAATTTGTATAGAGCTAATTGAACCGGAGAATTAGTAAGTTCACTCTACTTTCTTTTTTCACACTTTAATCAATTTGTATTTAAGTCAAATGATACTTAGTTAAGAACAAAATAAAATGTCATAACAGACATTAGGATAGAGGTAATAGCAATAAACCCAGAAATGAGGAAAAGGGAAGACGGATGATGAGTAATTCATGAAACTACCTTGGAAACTATAGTGAATTGAAAGCTGGAAATATGGGTAGGAAGCAATCTATGAAGAACACCTTTGGCTGCAGATTCTTGTATGGAAGAAGATGATCGTCTGGTATCCAAGCGATTAACTAAACCCTCTATTACCGTAGATGATGATGATGGGGGAAGTAAAAGAGTTAAAATTAGAAGCATAAATTTGGAATTGAACATGTTTTGTGGCTGATTTTGAGTGTTCTTCATCTCCTTGAGGAAAGTGGAAGTGTAGTGAGGTTAATGCTGTTCCGTTTCCTTTAAATCATTTGTACGTACATATTGTAGAATTTGAGTGTTAAGGGACTACAGTAAAGCCAAAAACCGCTCCAAGAACATATATATATATATATATATATATATATATATAATTTTATTAAAACATAAAACTATTTACAAATGATAAAAAAGAAAAGAAGACTTACAACTTGAGTCTTCAACTTGAAAACTTGAAATATAAAAAGAACAGTGCTATTTCCACCCCCCATTTTGCTGAGTATACCCCCTTACCATTATTACAAAATTGCCACAATTTTAAAAGACTATATTACCCTTAAAATTTTTAAGAACCCTAACATACTGTGCGCCACCCCCGGCCGCACGCCCTAAGGTATGTGCGGCGGACAGCCGCACGCCCTAAGGTATGTGCGGCGGACCAGTGCCGCACATTCCTTAGGGTGTGCGGCACGTTTCCTCCAAAAAATTCAAAAAATTATTAAAAAATTTAACCAAAATGTGTTGAATATTTAACCAAAAATTATTAAAAAATTCAAGAAAGCAATAGAAATGGGTTGAATATTTCTCTCCATTATTAGCGAAAGTATTTAATTTGCTTACCGTAAAAAAAAATATATAAATGGGTTGAATATTTGTTGGATGTCAAAACCACTATAGTCTCATTTTTAATGTTCCTATATTTAATTCTTTTTTCTACGTCGGATCCAAAAGATGAAGAGCGAGAGAGAGGAACAAGCTTTATGTGTGTGAAAGAGAGGGGTGAGGCGAGGGGGAGAGGGAGAGGGGCAGGGGTGGAAAGAGAAGAAGGAAATGGAGAAGGGGAAAGAAGAGAAACAGAAGAAGAGAGGGAAAGAAGAGAAAGAGATGGGTTGAAGTTGAATTGGAAAAAAATGGGTTGTTAAAGGGTAAAATAGGAAAAAAAAAATGGGGGTATACTTAGTAATATAAGTGGTATAATGTTTGAAGGGGGGTTGAACTAAGTAAATGGGTATACTTAGCATTTTTGGGGGTTGAAATAGTAATTCCCATATAAAAATTGAAGAAATATATTACAATGGAGGATTGTGCTCAACACATGAGCCAAGAAAGAGAGAGAGAGTATGTTGTATATTTGGCCGTGTCCTCTACGGTCTGATCTTCGATTCCATTTATAGGGTTAGTGTTGCGGATTTTAAATGTCTTTAAGCCCGTGAGTGCTCTGTTTGTGAGTGCTCCCGTGAGTACCTTTAATCAGTGGGAGACAAGAGTTATGGTAGCTTGACTTCTTTGCCTTACTTTTCTTTTTTCTTTGTCCTTTTTAAGAATAATGGAAAACTTTTATCTTTGTCGGCCATAGAAGCTTTAGTAACGGGATTTTTATCACCCGTGATAACTTTTTCCTGTGAGGTCTTGTCTTTTCTTCTTTCTATTGTTTTTCACCTGTGAAGAGAATTTGTTTGTTCCTCTTTTCCTTCCGTGATTTTAAGCTTTAGAAGTAATGGAGAGATTACTGATATCTTGACTTTAAGCTTTCTGTCTTTGGAATTGTCTTTATCTTCCTGATTCATTACTCAGCTTGAGAGTACGGGATTATTCCCATATAATTTTTCATATCTTCATTGTCGTTGTCATCCATGTTTTGAGTGGATGTCTTTGAGCTGGTTTCTTCTTCATCAATGATCCTGCTGTGTAGCTGGCTAATTTTTCTTTAAGACACTCATTTAATTTTTCTTGAGAGATTTTAGGATTTTTTTTTTAAGAATTTTAGATTTAATCACCTCCATGGGATCTTCTTGATCCATTTTTTCCTTTCCTTTCTGGGCTTTAAGCTCTTCTTTAAGATAAGAACAAGTCTTAGTAATTTCTTTAAGAACTTCGGTAGTGTCAAATTTATTCCACCTTTTAAAGAAATAGGTTCTGGTTAGGCAAGGAAGATGAAAGTCGTCATAGTCACAGTCATAAGACCATGCCCAGATCTAAGGGAGTTTAAATTCGGATAAGAACAAAAGTAACGCTCTGCTAATTAAGCTTTGGCGTACTAATTTTTCCAAAGGGTTTGAGTTGTATAGAAATTCATCCATGTATTTAGGGTGATTATGACAATAATCATCGAATAATTTTTGTAAATTATTTGACAAATATTCCCTTTTAGGGCCAATTTTCTCCCAATTGAGGAAAAATCAATTGGGTATTTTTTCATTTAAGAATTCTTGGTCAAACTGAAAAAACCAAGTATGTTTTCTTTGAGAATTTTGGTAAATAAAGGCTTTAAGCCAAGCATCGATATAATTCCAGTAATTATAGTAAAATTGCTGCTCAGAATTAGCAAAATAATGTCGTAACTGGTTCGGGTTGGTTCCCCAATCCGACACAGTGAGTACTTTAAGTATTTTTGCTTTCGAAAAAGCATATGTGCTTTGAGCGACTTCAATATTTCTCAGTTTGTGGTCAAAATATCTTGAGCCTGTTTCTTTAAAAATTATTTCACAAATCCCTCTACTTTTTCTTCCCTGAATAGGAAAGTGAGATCTCTGTTCAAAATATTTTGAGGCTAAATAATAGGGATCAGAAAACCATTTAAGATCAGATTGCTCCAAGTAAATAATTGGTTCTTTAAGAGGATTCTCAATCATTCTTTGATTGAATTCTTCGCCCTCTATTAAGGCTTCTTCAACTGTCTTTTGAGACGATGAAGATGAAGATCCTAATTGAGGATAATTTTTCTGATAAGAATTTTGGTAATTATGGGAAAAATAATTTCCTCTACCCGTACCAGGACTTCTACCTCTGTCCCGAGAGCTTTGAGCTTTACCTCTTTCTGACATTATATGGGGAATCCCTGCAAGAATTCTCGAGTTAAGAAGTCAAGGAGAGAATTTGATTCTCCTTTAATATATTCTATTTGAAAATTAAATACGACAATATTGCCTACCATCGAGCAAATATTTGTTTTGATACTAAGTTTTTCACATCTTTCTCTAAGACTTCTTTTGCAGCCTTACAATCAATTCGTAATTTAAAATCTTGATTCAAAAAATCTTCTTGAAACTTAAAAATGCATTTAACTATTGATAACATTTCTTTTTTGATTGTGGAATACTTCTTTTGGGCATCACTCCACTTTTCCGAAGTAAATCGGACTAATTCCTCTTTATTCTTAACAGGATTAATTTGTTTAAGAATTCCACCATATCCTATGTCAGAAGCATTTGTTGCTACTATCTTCTTCCATTGCTCATTTGCAAGAGATAAACAAGGAATTTTCCTGACTTTTAATTTAATTAACTTAATAGTCTTAGTATGTTCAGGACCCCAAGCTGGTTCTTAAGACGATCATATAAAGGCGCACTATCTTTTGCTAAATTTTTATAAAAGTCTGCAATATAATTAAGACTTCCTAAGAATCTTTGTAATTGTTTTTTATCTTTTATTTCATCTGGAAATTTAGAAGCAAATTCTATAGATCTATTTATTGGTAAAAATGTTCCTTCTTCAATTTTATGACCAAGGAATCTAATTTTTGTTTGAAATAATTGCATTTTTCTTTCAGAAATAACTAAACCATTTTGTTTAGCAATATATAAAAATGTTTGTAAATGTTTAAAATGTTGATCTATATTTTTTGAGAATACAAGGATATCATCAATATAGACAATTATAAAATCTGAATAAGGATAAAATATATCATTCATAATATTCTGAAATTCAGACGAATCATTTTTAAGACCAAACGGCATAACATTCCATTCGTAATGACCAAATGGAACCGTAAATGCTGTTTTATACTTATCTTCTTCAGCTATTTAAATTTGCCAATATCCTGACTTAAGGTCAAATTTTGAATAAATTACTTCATTCAATCTTTTTAATAAATATTTTTTATTAGGAATAGGATATCTAATCCATTTTAAAGCTTTGTTAAGAGGTTTATAATTAATAACTAATCTTGGAACTCCTCTTTCTTTTTCAGATTTTTTATTGACATAAAAAGCTGCACAACTCCAGGGAGAGTTACTTTTCCTAATTAATTTCTTATTTAATAATTCTTGAATTTTTTTTTACAATATTCCAATAATTCTTTATTCATTTGAATAGGTCTAGCCTTTGTAGGAATTTTCTTTTCATTGAAGTCCTTTTTATAAGGTAAATATTCTACATGTTTCTTCCTTTACCAAAAAGCTGTCAGTAATTCATTACAAATTTCCTTTTTCATTTTATCTTCAATAAATTTTATTTTTTCTTTAATTTTTGGACTTTGTAAATGATTATTTAAATTATTGATTCTTATTTCCTTTTGTAAGAAATTTAATTGTTTTTCTTTGAATATAAGATTTTCTTTAAGTTCATTTATTGTTTTTGTTTGAGGATTGGTAATGAACTTAAAAAGAATTTGTTTTCCATTTAAAGTAGAAAATATACCTGAAGAGTCTATTCTATCAATAGGCTAAAAATAAGGATAAAAAAGGTGTTCCTAATATTAAGAATTGGGTTAATCCCTTTATCATGAAAAAAGTATTTTTAATATATATTCCTTCATTGCAAATATAAGCATTAGATAATTTATAATTTATGCATTTTAAATTTTGGTGGTAAAATGGCAGCAGGCTGAAGCGTCATTGCTCGGGCGGTGAATTCGCCTTTGTTCAAGACTTTCAGAACCATGTCTTTTAATTCTCTGATCTCTCCTTTGTTTGCAAGTTCAGCATCATTGGTATCAACCGTAGTTGTGCCCAGGAATTGTCCTACTGAAAGAACTGGATAAGGTGGTACGTAGCCGGCAAATGGATCTTTTGCTTCACTCTACTCCCTTCAAAATACTTTCTAACTCTGTTGTGAAGTAATTTTATTAAATATTTTAAAATTAGACATAGGCTATTCAACCCCCCTTCTAGCCTATTTGAGCACCTTGTGACCTAACACTTTCTGTCTTCATCATCCTATTCATCTTCATGTTTGGAAATTTCTGGAGCAACACCACCAGCAATAGCAGCTAGCATATTTGGCTTCATTGTGGTTCTTGGACCTTCTAAAATACATCGCCATAAACATTTGTCAATAGAATTCATATATCTTTTCACTTTGTCCTTCCATACATCAAAGTGAGCTTTGTCCAATATTGGGACGTGGTTCACATTTGAGGTTTCCATCATGTGATGAGTCATTGAATTTTTAATCTTTCAAGAGTTTAATCTCGAAAAAACTTGTTTTCAAAGAGTTAAGCTCTAATACCAATTATTAGTCCCGAAAGGCTCAAATAGGCTGGAAGGGGGAGGGTTGAATAGCCTATGTTCAATTTAAAAACTTTTACTAGTTTTACTTTACAAAATAAAAAAAATTGCTAGTAAATAGCTTGTAGCGGAATAAACTATGAAGAATAGAACAAGTCAGAATGGCTGATGTCCTATAGACAGGATCAGTCGTTCTACTAGGCAGAATGGAAACTAAAAATTCTTAAGTGAAAATCAAACACAAAGTGTAGGAAAATAAAGAGCAAATATTTGAAGTGGTTCACACTATGAATAAGTGCTATGTCCACTACCAAAGTGGTCAATTTTGGATTTGAAAAGTGCACTATGTTTTCCACTAAGATCGATTACAAAAGATCACTAATGGATCGTGTACAAAATATTTGACAAAGTGTTTTTGGTGAGAGTTATAATCTAGAAAGATTAAACTCTTGTGTGCCTTGAATGCTTAGAATTACAATCAATGAAGAGCAATAAAGACTAGAATCTTTGGACAGTGCTTTTCACAGAATGATAGATGTAATGTTTCTTTGAAGCTCTTGAATGCACTAGGAGTTATGAAGCTTCAAGGTTGTTGAGATTGCAAGAATGTTCAAAAGTGTCTTCAATGCTTCAAATTGCCTTCAATTTATACTTGGAGACTTGATCTTGTAGCCATTGAGGGATTTCAGACTTGAGAGATTTGAATGAGGTGCATTTAATGCAAAGTTGCATGTATTAAATTCCCTGGAACTGGTTGTAGAAGTCTGATTGGTAAATTAAGTCTTCCAAGGTTGACTCCAGCTGTGCCTGCAAGCTTTGCTAAAAATGGATAGACAAAGTGCTGCTTGCAGAGTGTCCTTTCTGGAAAGATAGCCTAAAATAGAAGGGTTCATTAAATGAACCACGTGGTTAACGTTACGCCAAAGTCAAGGAGAGACTTTGCTGGTAACACAGACAGAACTAAGTCTTGATCAATCGATCTTCAGGTCTTCACACATTGCTAATGAAGCTTGGCTAGTAAGTATTGACAGAAGGCTTTGAGGAACACTGCTGGTAGAAGATGGCTGATAGACAACAGCCATTATCTGAAGGACTTTGCTAGTGTAGACAAGTAATCCTAAAATCTATTACAAGGCATGAGTCTAAGTACAAGTTGATACACCACTTGACACGTAGGCCCAGTGGTTACTTCTAACAAAGACTTGGTGATGGATACAAGCAAATCTAAATAATATACAACATATTGTGACTATGTTTAAATTTCAAATTGGTTTGAAATCCATGAGTCCGTTTGGATTTTAGAGATTATGATTTATGAGTTGGTGTGAATTTCAAATTGGTATGAATTTCAAAATGTATGATGACTATATTTAAATTTCAAATTGGTTTAAAATCCATGAGTCGGGTTAGTATTTGGGAATTGCAAGCATGGACAATTGGAAAGTTGGGAAAGATGTGTTTACCATAGAATACTGGTACCCAATTTCTGCTTTCCAAACATTTGCCATTTGCCTAAGTAGCTTTGACACCAAGATTGCTTGCGAATGACATACACCCTTTTCCATTCCTGATTTTTCTCTCTCTTTTTTGTTAATTTTCAACTACCCAAATTTTTTTTTTTTACCCATTTAAGTAGTTTTAGTGTTCAAGAAGTAATGTTTCTTGCTTCATCGCTTGGACTTTGTCATCACAAGATGGGTTTTATCTCTCGCAAGTAAAATTTTTGGAATAATTTGATGAAATTGCATGTGGGTACTTCTTGAATTTCGATAATATGCATATTTTAGATATGAGTTTCTTCTCTAGTTAGTTTATTGCGCTTGATTGGATATTTATTAGTGTTTTTGGATGAGGATTTGTTGTTAGGCAATCCCCAATATGGATTTATTTCGTATTACCATCACAAGGTATGGGTTTGATTCAAATGGGAGAAAGAACAAGTTCAGTACTGTGACCATTACTACCATAGCTGCTCACAAGAATAAGAAATTGGGCTTTTCTCCTCTGGCTACTTGTGCTCTGGCCAGTACCCATAATTTGTACCTTTCAAATTTTACCGGGATGTTTGGATTTTTGTGCTATTCTCACTTTCCACAGTATGATAGCTCATTGAGCAAGGTTGATAAAGTTACTTTTATCATAAGTTACCATGTGGCAGCAAGAAATATCATGCATTTGATTCCATTTCATTTGATGTTTCTTAGATTCATTTATGCAATGGATATTTTCCTACATAAAAAGTGTGTTTTCGATTCTCTAGGGTGGTTCTCCTATATACTAGACGATGGATCGACAGGCCCATGATTATGCAGCAGTTGTTGCTATGGCCTTTGCTCAACAATAACAACCCGCTAATATTCAACAGCAGCGGTAGTTTGATTTTTAGCCACAACATCATGTAGTTAAGGTAAACAAAATATATCCATTTGTAGGAATCCATAACAGCTAAGTTTAAGTACTTTTCCACTAATTTTTGGGAAATATTCTGCTGTAGGGTTTACTATTTCTAATTCAGAAGGAGCCAATTGGCTTTGCAATGCGTATGATAATGGTGCCTAGAAGATTTGGGGAGCACTGCCCCCCCTTCCTTTTAGGATCAGCTTTTGTTTAGTAAACATAAATTTGTTCAGGATGGTTTGTTTAATGTTGTAACTGTTTTAGTGTTAAAAGTTACAGTATCCCATCTACCTTGTATGAAATACTATTCTTTTCCTACGAATGGTAGGGGGCTTCATCATTTTGATCGGTCTCTGTGTTGGTTATAGTTGGTAGTCTTTTCTAAGAGATTTATAGTTGGTAATCTGTTCTATTCTAGATATTTGGCCTTGTCAATCTTATTCCCATGAACTCATCATTAAATTTCCTATGTGTTAGCTTTTCATGAGGTTACTGAAGTTTTGGGCATGAGGTTTATGGAGATATTTTGCTTTGTTGCTAATAAAATACTAGAACAGACTTGTAAAGAACTACTCTGCGAGTCCTCTTTTGGCCCTTGAGTCCTTAGTAATCTGATTTGCTTTGTAGGTATTGTTGGAGGAATTCTTTCTTTTCGTTCGGTGGATTACACTGATATTCCATTTTATAGACTCGCACTTGATGCATTAGAGCACCATATTAGGCACAGTTTATCAAGTTTAGTAAATCCATCAGTGACTGCAGCCAAACCAGCATCTGATAGATAACAAGAATCGTCTCATTCTGTCCAAACTCACTTCTCTTCGACACAAAGTGAAGTCGTAGCCATGAAAGTGCAGACTGATTAACACCACGCCTTCTTCTCTGCATAGTGGTAAGAAATTGAAAATGCATGACTTATACTAAAAAATCTGAACCAACAAACCTTCAAAAGTCACAATCAAAGTACAATATTTACACTAAAATGGCTGTGTCATAGTTCAGATGAAAATACTACAAGTTTCCAACACCATCCTAGCCAAGGAACCATTTTTCAGCACAAGCTCAACAAGTAATCAAAACCAACGTGGATTCTCATTCCCATTAAATTCAGATTTTTAGCTTAACTAAAGTTTAAATACATCATCCTTCTTTACTTCTCATACCTACAGTGAAAATCCACCAAGGTGCAAATTTCAATTGACTTCACCAAATTCAGAAGAACCACTTTCTGAAATACTTAAAGTAATCATGGTTCTACAATTCGCAATACTGGAAGCCCTATCCATCTATGGTCTATCTCGGTGTGTATGTGTGTCTTTCTCTTCAGCCCCAGACATACCTTCTCCTTGCCAACTCTGATAGTTCAGTAAGAAAAAAAAAATCTTGTTAGATATAAAACGTGTAACACATACAAGATTTACAATAGTGTAAGAAATAAATTTAAAACTCGTGTTGATGGTGATCTTTCATTTGAGAAAAGTGATGCCATTGTTGAGTAAAACTATAAGGAACTTGTCCTCTTGGATGGTGTAAGAAGGATTGTCCAAAATTATAGACAGTACGATGGAACCCATAATTAAAGGGTAGTATAGGTGGAGTCACAGCTCTATTAAGATCTGGGATCCCTTAGTAATTTTGAGACTCCTGCATTTCAGTGTAGTAAATCAATAATTTTTGGGACCAATAATTTTTTGGACTACAATAATGTGAATATGCAACAATGATGGATTTTCTATAATTTTCTATTATGGCAGGTTTCACCAATGTGGACTTTTTTTTCCTGAATTTTTAATTCTCAAAATTCAAGATTACTTTATCATTGGGAATTAGTGAACACCAATTTAACTCTATGAAACCAAAAATGAAATAAAAAAATCAATCTGCAAATTCACAAGACAATCCACATATTTGTATATAATAACATGTAGGAGTTGTATCTGCGATGGAGAAGGAGAGAGAGAGAGGGGAAGAGATACCTGGAGACTCTTGGAATTGGATGCCATCGACATTGCCGGCTGCTGGCGCTGGAAAAGAAACATAATCGTAGCTCATCATGTCGGAATCTAGGATGATGCACTGTTTTCTTTGTGAACCCTGCTGTAATGCGAGTATTATCTATTGCAATTTCCAAATACTAACCTAACTCATAAATCATAATCTCTAAAATCTAAACAACCAAAACATTCAAAAATCAACTAAAGGAGTCCTCCAATTTTTAAGTTTCTAGGGTTTGAAAGATGAAGAATACCTTTTTGATTGAAGGTGTGAGACTGTAGATGTTCCGGTTGTCGTCTGCCCATTGCTGTTGCCCGTCCCTTTCGCCGGCGGCGCTCTCCCCTCTGAAATCGTCCCTTTCGTCACTTCATGTTCTATAAATTAAATTTTTGTTTTGTTTTGTTTTTTAAGTTGGGTTGGAATCTAATTAATCATGGTTATAATTTGAGTTAGTAAGTAAAAAAATAGGGCCCATTAAAGACACATCAGCTGCCACGTCATTGGGTGTAAAAATTTGAGTACTCTTTAAGTGATCCTAGCATTACTCTTGGATAACCTTACTTACTTGCTCATATTAAGTTGACTAATAAAATCACTTTTCTAATTACCTTCTAACGTATTTTCTAATTCAATCATCAATAAATAATATAGTTATTTTTTTATTTTCATTTTAAAATATATGTTTAATCAATTAAACTTACGATTGAAGTTATGTTGCATAATAAAAAATTTAATATAATAAGGACATTTTTAGTCTACAAAATATTGAGAAAATATGTGATCTTTGATTATTGAAATAAAAAATTAATAGTTAGATTTAAAAAAATATAATTTTAAAAATTTAATCCAATGGTAAAAACCATAGTGTGATAGATAGTATCGTAAGAATTTAGTACCTTTTACCTATCTATACAATTGATTTAAATTTTAATATTGAATTGATTGGAACCAATAATCAATTTAATACCAACTATAGTGCTATTATTGAATTGATTTTTAAAAATATTATTATTTAAATTAAATTAATTTTTTATTTTCTTAATAAAATATCCAATATTTTCTAAAATTTTGGTAAACAAATGCCTTATTTATATTATACTATAAAAGAACATGAGACACAAATTAGAAGCACAATTAACTAAATATATTTTTTCCAAAAAATTAAAAATAGAAAAAAATTAACTACCTTGTTTGTAGATGTGTTGAGAATTAAAAATTAATTTAGAAATAAAACATATTACTCAACTTCAAATGATAAGAAATTAAATAGTAGTTTTGTCCAAATATTTGTTTACCGTAAATGAAAAGAAATTAAAGGATAATTTTGTTCAAACAAATATTTATTTATTATAATAACTATTGATGTAATGTATAAATAAAAAATGTAACGAAAATAGCCATTCCCGTTGATTAATTAGCGAATCCTTATTTCGGAATCGCGCATGCAACAATTGAGTCTACGAACTGTCGTCGAGAATTCGGCGATTCGCGCTCGGAGCTAGGGAGCGCCACCCTCAACTGGCCTAGGTCAGAAATTACACCGGCCGCTGATCATTAAACCCCTAAAACCCTAAGAACGTCGACGCTTAACGTTGCTCCGCTCCCGGGTGAAAGAGATAGATTGAAATTGAACCGAAGAAGCTAAGTAAATTTGAATGGAAGGAGGAGGAGGAGCAGCAGCAATGGAAGAAGAGAGAGAATTGAACAAGAAGGTGATGTGTCAGTTAACGGACCCAGAAGGAACTTCATTGGCACCTCCCATGTACCTTCCCCAGGATGCTGGTCCCAAAGAGCTCCAACAGATGGTCAATAAGCTCCTCAGCAATGTATGTTGTAAATTCACTACAAAATTTGCTTAGTGTTAAGTTTTCTATCATTTTACTTGGTTTTTGATTCTCGAAAACATTAAGGTTTCGTGTTTTCGACCCCCTCTTCGTTTTGTTTGTAATTCACTTTGATGTTTGGTTACTCAAACTTCCAAGTCTCGGATATGGGATTGACTGAAATGAACAGTTTGGATTTCGCGGAATTCAAAAACTTGCTCATGGAATTGAGTAGCCAAATGTAACATAGTCTATTTCTGAATTGGTGAGTTTGTCTTGAATGTGTTTATCGAGTATAGTGATTGAAAGATTCTATTTTTACGGACAACTTGTCTGAACTTTTAGCTAAATCATAAAATCCTTCAGTAATGTTATTTGGTTTGACTTTGGCAATTGCAAAGTGAATGTGAAACATGTTAATTTTTTTATGGGTGTATTGTGATATATTTTGGTGACCTATTAGTTTTTCGTTGTTTGTTTTGTTGGTTTCGTAAGGGGAGTAAGGCTGTGAAAATTAAGCAATTACTGAGTCTAGGGAAATTGAAATTGTTGGTAGCTTCAAGTGCCATGGACAGTTTTTGTGGTGTTTGTTCATATCATATTTAGAATGAAAGATAAGTGGAGTGGATGTAGAGAAAACAAAATTGGATTCGGTTGGGTGGTACTTGTATTCTTATTTAATTTTTTTTTTTATGTGATACTTCTGCAAAGTGTCATTGATAGCCAACAACATGTTGATTTTTTTTCAGGAGGAAAAGTTCCCTTATGCTTTCTATATATCTGATCAAGAGCTTATTGTGCAACTCGGAGCCTATTTGCAAAAACACAAAGGTTAGATAGAACTAGAAGATGCTAATCTTCAGAATTTGTGCTGAATTCTGATGTATCGTTGTAGTTGCTGAATTCTGATGTCTCGAGGAATTTTTTTGCAGTTTCTGTTGAGAAGGTACTCACGATAGTGTATCAGCCGCAGGCAATCTTTCGAATCCGTCCTGTTAATCGTTGTTCTTCAACAATTGCTGGTATAGTTCAGTTTTATCTACTCAATATGAAATTACTGACACAATCTGTGAACTGCTAACATTTCTGTTATTAATAGTGCACTTATTACAGTTGTTTTTCTTTTATTAATATTGCGCCAACATTTCTGTTTCTGGATCATGTCATTCTTAACAACTGTTTCTTATTGGCTATAGCTTTTTTTGTTATTATATGTTTCACATTCTTTTTGTTCCTTCTAGCAAGGTATAAAATTTATGATTTTATAAGACGATGGGTTTTATCGGGGGAAAGATTGCTGGGCTTCTTATGATATTATTTGACGTTGTATTCTGCTGGTAGTAGTCCCTGGTCTTTAAGAAAGGAGGTTTGAGACAAACGAGGGAGCTGAGACAGCCAATTGGTCTTGGGGGGTGGGGGCTGCGGTGGGGGTGCAGTCGGGGTGTTGGGGGGAGAGAGAGGGAGGGAGGGAGGTTTGATATTCTTCAATGTAGGTTCTTAAAAGAGGAAGAAGGATGATGGCAGTTTGCAGCCAATTTTGCAGAGTTAGGGTTCAAAATAGCCAAGAGCTTTAACAATAATTGATGTCTGGACCTCATTGATAGGGTGCAGCGAGCATCTCTTCTTCTTTATTTCTTTCTTGTCTTCTTCTTTTTTGGAAAATTAAGAAAAATGTATTATTATTATTTTGTTCTGGTTTTGATGCAAACCAAACATCTTTTGGGGTTGAAAAAGAGCATTTCAAAGCAATCCTATTTGCAGTTTTTGAAAATAAAACAGTGTAAGCTGAAACATAAAGTGCAAACATTAACTGATGTCAAAATGTGAGCTTGGATTTTGGAGGGAGGTTTGAAGACTGGGAACTTGTGACAGTAAGTGCTTCTGTTTGTAATTGGAATGAATGGATCAATATTCTTGCAGGCCATGTATAGCTTTTTGTTTTGTAAAGATAATACCAGGGGTGAATATATCGTCTCGTCTGAGAGAAAATTTTGGGAAAAAGAGAGGGATATAATAAGTGTCAGACCATGGTGCTCTGGTGAATCTGGCAACCGGAGGCTTGTGTTAGAGGAAGATAGCTAGGTTCTATATCTCCAAAATGACGATGTCATCTTTTGCCATCATGTGTGTGGTGCCACTCAGCTGAACAACTTGGTGCTGACATCAATCAAATACTTTCTCAAGATGGAATAGCTAGGTTCTATATCATCATTTTGTTGATTGTAGCTGATCTATGACACAATCTCTGCATAGTTGGATACTATTCTTCCTTGTACTTTCGTGTACTTGCTGATGTGGCTTACCCAAGAAGTGTCAAGGCATAAGGCTTGTTAGAGCATGTCCAACAAAGAAGCTTAAGTTGGTTTTTGACCATTTTATTACAAAAATACCATTAAGCTACCCATTTAAGCTACTCAACAAAAACACCCTTCCAACAATGCACAAACTCCAATAATTTTAAAACCCAAAAGATTTAAAGATAAAGAAGAAATGAAAATAGAGAAAAACTTTAAAAAATTGTAGAAAATTCATTTGATATCCAAGTGAAACAAACCAAGTCTCTATTTATAGAGAAAAATGTGTGCTTTAATACCAACCTTTTTTTTTTTTTTGAGTGAAAAATGACCAAAAACCGGAGAGGGGGAAAAAATTGGCCGAAAACCCACAGTGTGACACGTGTACAAGTGTGCGTCAGTGGGCTGTCTTTCTTTTTCTTTCAAAATTTGCTTGCCAAAAATGATGTCGTTTTGGTCTATTCTTGGTTGAAACGACGTCATTTTGTCTCTTTGTGATTGGCTAAGCTCCGGGAGTTTATTTTGCTCCCCAATCTTTTTTTATGCTCCTAAGCTACCCAAATGCTACCCACTTGCTACCTAGTTGGAAGGTTTGCTCCCCTTAAGAACCCTTGTTGTTCTTGCTCTTAGATGCATACAAAAAGGTTTTAATTGCCTGACGTTTATTTTGTGGTAGTTTACACATGCACATTCTACATGAAAATCAATTTACTTTGCTTCACTGAGTTCATCTGTTTTGTTCTCTTCGTCTATAAGATTATTAGTGTCCTTGCCAAGAGTTGTCTGCGTAATATGACTGTCGTCTGTGAGAATACCAATTAATCATTGCCAAGAACGATTTGTTCTCAATTAACTAGAGTCGTTATGTTTAATTCTAAGAAAAACACAAGAAAATCCTAATTATTGCTTCAGCGGTTAGGTTACGAGATGGGAAGGTGATATCGACTCGCATAGTTCTTGATTAGTGTGATTATGCAATTAAAAGCTTTTTCGTTTTAATTCCCTTATTGATTGATTAACATGCAATTACATCAATTAAAGAAAAAGAATAATCAAATAAGAGTTGTCAATAATGTCCGAATGTAGGACCGTTAGTAAAATAACACAATTTCGATTGAGATGAAATTGTGTCTTTCCTAGTCCTTTTATTGTAGCTACCAAATTAAGTTTAAAGGAAAAAGAATTTTTATTTAAACTAACTGTTGTCACGTGTGTGTGTGGGTTATTATTAATATTGGCAGCAGGTGGCGACATGATGGTGTTATGTGTTCTGTTTGTTAAACAAAAAAAACGAAAAGAGAAAAAAATTGATTACTAGGGAAGTGCCGTCAACGAGGAAGAAATATATGGAAAGTGTTGTGCTGCTGTAGCTGTCTACGTGGAGAAGGGTGAGAAGGCTATTGCGTCAGGCGTCGCCATCAAGGAGGAAATCAGTAACAAGGGCGACACATTGGCGACATAGCTTGGTGTCGAAGAGAATAAGCTTTTTTGTATTTGTTAGTAGTGTACATCCTTCATTAGCCCTTGCATACAAACCATTATTATTGGAAATGATTATATCTAACATTAATCCTGATCCACGTATTATGAATAGTCCCCCAAGCCAAAGACTTTTTCATTAATACCCCAATAGCACTTTAGGACTTGAAATAAGTGGTGGATCCCGAATGAATTATATGACACTTGCCCAAGATTTGTCCATTATTGGCAAGTCGAAATAGTCATTGATTTAGATGATTCATTTCTTTTTTTCTGTTTGGCTAAATATTTTCTTCCATTTGTCGGTACACTGGACAAGTGTTCTTTGATTGGAATGCGTTTACTCATAACTGATGTTGTAATCTCTATGTGCTGTTCCTTAATTCAGCTTTCTCTAAACTTTGTCATATTTTTGTCTCCTCAGGTCACACAGAAGCTGTACTTTCTGTTGTCTTTAGTCCAGATGGTCAACAGTTAGCTAGTGGGTCAGGAGATGCCACTGTCAGATTATGGGACTTAAATACACAGACACCACTATTCACTTGTACAGGTTAGAATTGACACGTGTATAAATTGTTGAACAAGTTTTGTTTACCTTTTGGAAGCATCTCTGCAAAATGGAAGGACATATTGAACTATTTTGACTTTTGGTACATTTGATATTGATAACTAAATAGTGCAGATCACTTCAAGGGGGAGCCCACCCTTTGGTGATGGGCGGGAGTTTTCCACTTCACTTTTGACAAGTTTTCCTTACTTGTAAATTGTTTTTGTAAAAGGGCCTTGGAATTATAATAAATTGAATTTTACCCCTCTAGTTTTGGATTTTTTAGTATTACTATTATTTTTGTTCCTTTACCATTTCTTATCAAGTTTTCAATGTTTTGTTGCCTGCCTGAAGAAAATTTTGGTTCTTAACCGAGGTCTCCATTGGATGCTTTCAATTTTTGTGGCGTATTGGACGGAATTTCTAGATGTGTTGAAGTCTAGATTTTAGTTCTCTCTGCTTAAAGATATTGAACTTTTGTTCTTTATAGATTTATGGTTACTTACCAATAAAGTGATGCTCCTTACTTCCAATTATACTCACAATGAACCCTATGATTTTAGATCTTTTGTAATTTCCAGAGGGCAGGATGATCCTGTCATGTATGTTTGATGGAACGCCCCATTAGTTCTCTTTCCATAATAGCTCCTAATAAATGCCTGTTTATTTAGTTTAGCAAATGCCATATGCTGGTTATGTAGTGGCAATTGTTGTTCTTGATAGGGGTGAGGAAACCCGCCCATTGGCCCGCAAGAACCCATGCCTGCGGACTGTGTCATAGTACTGGGCTCTGAAAGTTAAGATGCCCAAGGGCTCAGGCTATGCCGAGCCCTTAATTCTTTTCAGCCAGCTAAGCCCGACCCGGCCTGCACTCTATAGATACTACGTCGTTTTAGGGTTACTTTATATTAATATAGACTCAAAACCCTGTCACAGCATACAGTTCATAGCCAAAATGTTTTCACCGCCGTTCCACTTTGGTCACTCGTCAACTCACCGAAGACTTCCCGTCCCCGACTATCATCTCCCTCTGCCTGACCAATCTTCTTCCACACCAGTGACATTCGTAGGTGATCCATCTCTGCAAGTGCACGGCAATTTCTCTCTCTCTCTCTCTCTAGAAAGCTGTGGTGGTTACACTGTTGCATAATATCTAGGTTGTCAAGTTGTGGCTCTCCTTCTACATATTCCATAGATCTAATTGTCGAGATCGACGTTTCAAATTTTTACTGTTCATATGAGTTTGATCTAATTGTCAAGCATTTCTAGAAAGTTGTGGCTATTCCTATGGTTTTTCTTTTTAGATTTCAATGCATTATATTAATTTCCTCTCAATGTATCATACTCCAGTAATTTCAGGGGGGTGTAACTGATTTGTCCGACTAGAGGTAATTATCAAGATTCTTAATTCTCTAGGGCTTTATTAAAATCACAGGTATAATATTTTCAAAACATAGGCATTTAATCCGTTAAGCCCGTGAAGCCCGAGCCCATGAAAAGCCCGCATAATGCTCGCGTAAAGCCTGTTATATTCAGCCTGCATAAAGCCCATAATATTGGGCTTTTGGAATTCAAGCCCGCAGCTTCATGGGCCTATACCGGGCTTTAGGCCCATGCACACCCCTAGTTCTTGATTATATTTTAGGAGCTGAGCCTTATGTCTGACCCTAGGAGAATACCTGTATATTCTTTATTCTCTCTGGAAGGTTATCTGTTGTTTTTCTGTATATTGTTTTGGAGCGTTTTTGTTCAAACTTCATAAACTCACATGTTAATCATTCAGTGGGTTGCTCTTATTTTGCATCTTGCTTGTTGATAATCAAGTTTATCTTATTCTTTCTTTTGGTAAATAACCTGACAGTTGATCTTGCAATTATTCATGCTCGTTCTCGAATTTTGAGATCCAAGATTCTCTGAATAGATTAATATGATCCCTTCCATTTTACTCTTCTTAATTAAAATGATTAATTTGTCTTGAGATTTCTTGCTAACTTTTATCTGGCAATATGGAGAGGAAGAGTTGGCAACAAGGATTCATCCCAACTGCATGTGGTTGCTGGTCCAACTCTTGTCTAGGAGGGAGGGGTTTTAGGAAAGGGGAAGGCTACCCCCATTATGTACCCTATCATCGTGGTCAATTTTTAACTTTGTATGCATGATCTAAAGCCACTCATTGCATGCACAGCTTAAGGTTTTCTATTAACTGCTGCTTTGCTGTACACAAGACTCTTGCATTGTATTAGGTCCTGAGATTTCTCTAATTTACTGATCCGTGGCTGACCTGTGTTTGTTGCTCACAAATTCTGTGATAACTACAGACTTTGAATTGTGCTAACAGGATGCATAATATTTTCTTTATATTCAGGGCACAAGAATTGGGTCCTTTCTGTAGCATGGTCACCAGATGGTAAGCATCTTGTTAGTGGAAGTAAGGCTGGAGAAGTTATATGCTGGGACCCGAAGACAGGGAAATCATTGGGCAATCCACTTACTGTAAACATTCTTGACTTAGTCAATATCATGTCAATTGGTTCATGATGCCCCTTCATTGTTTTCTTGGATACAAATTCGCATGTCCTGCTACTTCAGGAATTTGAGCGCTCTCTCCTGGGAGGCTCCGAGCAATTTGCTTCCTCTTTCTATGTGCCTGAGTTGATTTATACCTGCTTTTCTTTTCAATACAGGGGTCTGCTGCTGTATATTGGCCTTTTTGTTGACATCAGGTGTATGATGTATAAAATAGAGTCAGCTAAAACACAACGATATAACACAAGACAACTCCAAGAGTAGTGCAATTGTAAAATGTACTTACCTAATCCGGGTCTTCCTTTGTGCAAATTATATGATGATTAACAGCAAATGGTCATATAGTCACACCCATAGGTTTATTTGTTCCTTCCCTTTTTCTTTTTAGAAAAATCTTCGAACTCATATCAAAGTCAAACCCTTTATTAACCTTTGAAAAATGAGAAAATGATACAGACGAGCTTGACAGAAAATCACAAGAACTTCTGTGTTAAATTGCTGCAAATTCTAGTTAACTGGTGATGCATGTGCAAAAAGGTGGGTTATAACCAAGCGTGTTGAAGCCCTACTTTCTGGTTGGTCAATGGGTCAGATAGTAATTCAACTGAGCGGAGTTGGCATACTGCTTCGCTTTGTCTCATGGTGGAGTGTCTGGAATCTAAGAAATTGGTGAAATTTCGATGGAGCATAGATGTTTGTACAATAGTGAAGGAGTTGATACTGAAGCTCCTACATTTTGTTTGAATTAGTTTCTTCTCAGAATTTGAATGTTTTTCTGAAATTCTTGGGAAATTTGTGTTGGGAGCTTGATTTAGGTATTCTTTGAGGAGTGATATTTTGTTTTTCTGGGATTGTATTCCTTGTATACTCACATCTCTAGTGTATGGGTTGCGCCAAAGCCTTGGTGCCTTTCTGAATACACTTAATTTTTCCAATTCCAAAATAAACTAAAAATGCTGCATGCAACGCACACACACATATAGCTAAACTGGATGTTTGTTGTGAAATACATTATAATTCTTGTAGTCACTTGATCTGGATATAGCACACATCTTTATCTCTCATGCCCATCCGTTGCCTTTATTGAGCAATGCCAATGTATTTTCCTACAACATTGATTTCTTCGTTCAGCTATTTTTTGTCCTTTTGTTATTTATTCAGTTGCTTTTAATGTGTATAATGTCCTCTGTAAATTATGGAGAACCTAGGAGGAGGGCAGTCCTGATAGCGAATCCTGATGATGTTTATTCTAGAGTCCAAGATCTCTTTCTAGATGGTGGTCATACTGGTTGTATTTGAGTGTCTAGGTTCTAGGTTTAAGAGTTTTCCTTCTGTGGAGTTGTTGGTTGTTAGTCTGTGTCCTGTTTTGATTTCTCTTTGGTAGTGTGTTTTTTCATTTCGGTTGTAATGGCGGATTTCTAATCCACTTTTATTTTTATAAGTAATATATGAAATCTTCTTTTTCTAGTACAAAAAAGAAGAGTCTGGTCGATTAATTGGATCAGTGAGTATATTTTGGGAAGAGTTTTCTTTTTCTAGTACAAAAAAGAAGAGTCTAGGTTTAAGAGTTTTCCTTCTGTGGAGTTGTTGGTTGTTAGTCTGTGTCCTGTTTTGGTTTCTCTTTGGTAGTGTGTTTTTTCATTTCGGTTGTAATGGCGGATTTCTAATCCACTTTTTTTTTTTGATAAGTAATATATGAAATCTTCTTTTTCTTGTACAAAAAAGAAGTCTGGTTGATTAATTGGATCAGTGAGTATATTTTGGGAAGTAAAGTACATGTTTGTAATCCAATCTGTATAATTTTGTTTTAGTCATTCTATTTGGATTTAGTAGGAACAGTGTCAATATATTTTTCTACAAGTACAATTTCTTTGTTCAGTTATCTTTCATGCATTTCTTTCTTTGTTCAGTTGCTTTTAACATGAAGGAGACTGGTTTATTTAATATTTTTATTTAGATTGCTTTATTTAATTGAACTGGATTTCTGCTTGAGGTTATCGGTGAGTTTATGGGAACTAAAATTGGAATTTAACCATGTCACAGGGTCACAAGAAATGGATTACTGGTATATCTTGGGAACCAGCTCACCTCAGAGCTCCGTGCCGTCGTTTCGTAACATCTAGCAAAGATGGTGATGCACGTATATGGGATGTTTCATTGAGAAAATGTGTTATTTGTCTTAGTGGCCACACACTTGCAGTAACTTGTGTGAAGTGGGGTGGAGATGGAGTGATATATACAGGGTAATTCTTTTTTGTTTTATATTGGATAGCATAGGTCTTGCATCATATTTTCCTTCTCCTAAGCACGGGAATCCATTGAAGTACTTCCTCTTTTTCTCAGTTTTTATGATAGCTAATAAATTCTCAAAATAATTCTGTAAAGTTCATACCATTTCAGTCCTATCATTACAGTCAGCAAATGGATGTCCTCCTCGCAACCATATTTTAGTTTCAAGCATATACAATCATAAGTCTGATAAAATTGTAGATGAAAGCTGAAGTTTCAGATGATCTGGAAATATGAAATCATAAAGTTGTTTGTCACATAAAAGTGGAGCAAAATATTCCTCTTATTTGAAGTCTTCACAGCTGTGAACCATCACTCTGTTTTTTCATGAATGAGCTTGAGATAGTTTGGGTACATAGTTACATACAATGTAGACCGCTGAGTGCACCTGGTTGGAAGTGCAAAAGTATCAATAGTGACAACCATAATAGAATAGGGGGACAACCAAAACTGACATGTATAACAACAACAATTTATAGGGACTTGAGTGAATGTGGTTTGTCTATCTTTGCATTGGACGAAATAGAAAAGCGGAAAAGGATTCATTTGGTCGACACCAAGTGTTTGGGACAAAGGTTGAGTTGAGTTGAGGGTTGATCGATATTCTGGTTATTTGTCTTTAACATGCCTGATTTGTTCTCCTGTTACTTTATTATAGATTTTGTATATATTGAGATTGATATACATTGTTGGGCCCCTATCCAACTGCTTAAGCTTTCAGTTGGTAACTTAACATAGTATCAGAAGAGCTCTTTGGTTTGGCAAGGTCGTGGGTTCGAGTCATCCTGCTTGCATTTGTTACCCGAAATATTGTGAGTGCATGTTGTGTTTGGTTTGTGATGCATTGATGGTGCATATTTGTTTGTCTCTCCACGTGTGGACGGGTCACACGTGAGGGGGAGTGTTGAGATTGATATACATTGTTGGGCCCCTATCTAACGACTTAAGCTTTTACATCAGTTGGTAACTTAACAGTATAAAAAGCTGGTATGCGCTTATGGACTCTTGCTTTTGCAATCAATTTTAACTAAACTTAGTGGCCTCGCGAAATTCATGAAGCTTTATGTGATCACAAATTCATTAATAAATATTTTGTGTACTTGTTGCAGATCTCAGGACTGTACAATTAAAGTATGGGAAACAACACAGGGAAAGTTAATTCGTGAATTAAAGGTATACAAACTCTATCTATTTGTGTTTTTATGTCAAAAAGCAATAGTTGACTGTTCCTATGAGTTGATTCACATTATATATCAGTGCAATGGTTACCCTACCATACGAAATGCATTACCATATGTTATGGACCACTTGTTCTTGTTTAAATACGACTCAGTCTACCACTGTGATTTTGTTGTCCTAGGTTATTGCTGTCATTTGTTGACTTTAGGTTGGCAAGTGATGATGACGCCAGACTGAATCTAGCTATGTACAACTCAACTCAACTCATCCCGAGTCTTAATCACTTGGGGTTGGTGATGCAGGACAAGCGTGGATATGCTTAGCCTAAAAAGTTGGACCAAAATTGATGTAGAGCGCAGTGGGAAAAGGGACTTTAGAAGGCTGTTTTTAAGTTCAGAACTTGGGATTTATGGATTCAACTATTTGATGGTGAAGGTCTATTAATTGAAAGAAAGCAGGTATTCACGGGCTGTTCTGGCAGTATGAACAGTACCTGTGAGCAGTGTTTAGGTTTAATAAAGAAGAAGAAAGAAGATAAAACCTGGGTTCACACCATGGAAACCTTAGGCATCACACCCAATAGAATTGGGTTCAATAAAGCAAAGCTTAATTGCTGCTGGGAACACTCTTTTATTAGTAAACTGTGAATAAGCTGAAAGTATTATAGACTATTATATATCCTAATACTAGTTCCTAAACCGAAAATGAAATTTGGATTCCTAACAAATTGAAGACAACTAAATATTATGATTCTAGAAGGAACTGGGCTCGGTAAATAACATAATACTTGAATAGGACCTCCTAGGTTATATATGGCAACACGTTCCAGTAAAACTGGAAATGACAAAAATATCCTTGACACAAAAATATTAAAATACTAAAATGAAATTGTTCAGAAGCTTATTAACCCCATACTTCTATTAATAAAAATAACTTATGCTTGGCCTTGAGCCCAAACAAATTAGGAAGCTTGTTGTAGTCTTGAAACTTTTCCTTGATCCCTTTATGGACTACATCAGTTGGCTACATTAATCCTTTTCCGCCATTCATTTTAGTCCAAACTCCAAAGCAACGTCATCACACACACCACACTCATTCATATCTTTCTTTATTACGGATGTCCATGTTAGCTTAGGTCTTCCCCTTCCTCTACTTCTAGTCCGGTTGGTATTAATACACTCGTACTTTCTACATGTGCACTAACTGGTCTATGTTGTACGTGTCCAAACCATCTTAAGCGAGTTTCTCTAATTTTATTTGCTATTGGGACCCCTTTACTCTCTCACAAACTTGTTCATTACAAATTCTATCTTTCCTATTTTTGCCACATATCCATCTTAACATTTGAATTTCAGCTACACTCATCTTATTAACATGTTCTTTCTTAATTGCCCAACATTCGGTTCCATAAAGTAGCGTGAGTCTAATGGAAGTCCTATAAAACCCTCCTTTCAACTTAATGGGTATACGTCGATCACATAACACTCCGGATGCACTTCTCCATTTCACCTGCCTCGTTTTATTTAGTGACTTCATCATCTCTACCATTCCCATCTTGATTTATAATTTATCCTAAATATTGGAATTGTTCCTTTTGTGGTATTTCTTGACCATCTAGCCTAACTTTGTCTCCGCAAATACTTCTACTGCTAAAGTTGCATTTCATATATTCCGTTCTAACGAGTGGAAAACAATGATGGCTAGAATGGTTTTATCATCTTCTTGTGTTGACACATGATTTCGTTTGTCTTTAAATTATTTATCTATCGCTTGGTATAGATATTATTACACTCGTGCAAAAATTTCTTATTTGGATTAGAAGTTGTAGCTCTTATCTTTTGTTTGCTGTTCAAGGCTTTTGATTTCTTTTCTTTCACTTTGATTATTGCTGCATTGTCATTGCTTAAATTCTTGCTTAATCTCTTTCTTTTTCGTTTCTTTTGTTCTTTCTGTCATTTTATTCTATACAAATTGTAGGGACATGGGCATTGGGTTAATTCTTTGGCACTGAGCACCGAATATGTTCTTCGAACTGGAGCTTTTGATCATACACATAAACAATATTCATCTCCAGAGGAAATGAAGGAGGTGAATGTTTTATTTTGTGTCTGTTGAATAAAGCTTTCATTTTATCTTCAGTAGCAGTATTACTTGATTTTTGATGCATTTGCTGTGTAATAAGCTTTTTGCAGTGTGGATTATCTTGCTCTCAGTTAGTACATTCTTCTAAGCCTTGGTAAAACCAACTTTAAGGTGGACTTTTCTTTACCATATATGTAAGTGCAATAAAGCCATAGGCGCCCATAAGAGGGAGAAAGTGGGGAAGGAGCTAGAGTCGAAGCACATAATTCAAAAGAGCCAATTATATTGGGCGTCTTAAAGAAAAATTGGCCACTTATGCAGATAGGAATTGTTATATGGTAGCCAAAAATAGAAGAATCCAAAATTCCAAATAGATAAAGAAGAGTAATGGTAACAAGCTAGCTAGCGTGGTATTTAGGATCTAGCTGGGCTGTTCTCAAAATCTCCAACTGCATTTGTCAGAATCAAGTATTTGGTGCTCCATTTTGGCTTTAAATCAATGTACATGCAGTATCCTTGATTGCTAAGGGAGCAGAGCATGTGGGTCCAAATCAAGAAGAAATTTGGCAGTTACATACCTTCCATAATCCCCGATTTTTCCTACCCACAAGATTTACGTTTCTTAAGAGACCTCCATCCGAATATTGGAATCTTTATCAAGGCCAATGGAATAAAGATGGCTATCAAAATATTAGTTTCTGTAATATGTGAGAATTTTGGGTATGGTGGTATATAGAAGACAGAAAAAGAGATGTGACCTACTCCTTCGTACAGGTGATTCAACATAACTCCCTATGAAGTTTAGAGAGGTTAAATTAGTATTTTTGGACATTTAGGGTTGTATTTATTATTGTTCAAACTTGCAATTTGACTTGTAGATATTAGTAACACTGATTTTTTAACCAGATTAAGTCCAAGTTATGCATTTTATTAGCGCTTCAAGTGAATCAGCAAGGTTTTAGACTTTCTTGTTTGGGAACTTCATTGCTTGGACTTTCAGATGGGGGATTTATTCTTTCAGCTCCTCTCTGTTAGAGAATAAGAGAATTAAGAGTTATTATGAAGGGTGCTAATTTAACCATGTTCCATATGCATGTGTGTGTGTATCTTAACCATTTGGGGTTACGGCTTCTACTAAACATATTGTCTTTCTCCTTCTGTCTTTACTTTGTTAACATTCTCATTGAAATATTTGAGGCAGATTTTGTTTTTATTTGACATTTAGATTCGTTGTTCCATTTTCGTTCTCATTATTCTTTTTCATTTTTGTTTTATTCTAAACTTTTTTGTTTAGACTAAAAAGTTCATTCTCAAGATTTTGGATTTAGATTTCACTTTGTTTATAAAAAAATAAATGCATGCTTAGGTATTGCTTTCTGACATCTTTGGTTATTAGAGTAATGATCTAATCTCCATTGAAAGTTTTATTTTCGATCCTAGTTAGAACATTACTTATGTTAATTCTGAAAATGAAAAATAAAAACTATTGCTGAAACACCAAAAGAACAGACCATTTCTTAAAAAATACACGTTCCGGCTCAAAGAAGCAAGTGATATAGATGGCTATTTTTCAAATTTCATTTGATGGAAATTATTAATGAAGATAGTCTATGACTTGCCAGAGTTATTTTTCCTGCTATACTTCAAGTTCAGCTTTAGCACTTTCTGATGCTGATCTTTAAGCCAAATTTCTTCATGAACCTAATGTCTCTTCTTTTGGAAAATTAGGAGACTCTTAGATAGGTAGATTCTCTCTTTCTTTCTCATGTATCCAGTTGTTCATATATGATTTCTAAATTATATTTTAGGCTTTCAGCAATAAAATTATATTTTTTAGTTGCCTTTTAAGTTTCTGGTTTTGCTTCTTTCCCCGCATTCTTTTCTTCCAAACAATAACTTGAGTCTTTCATTCTTGCACCAGGCTGCTTTAGAAAGATACAACAAAATGAAAGGGAATGCCCCTGAAAGATTGGTTTCAGGGTCTGATGACTTCACAATGTTCCTATGGGAACCTTCTGTCAGCAAACACCCCAAAACTCGTATGACAGGTCATCAACAGGTATAAGTGTTTCAATCTAGCTACAGTTTCTGTTCTGTTTCTAGTTGCAAGCCAAGATTTATTCTTTTAAATATAGACTGAGAGGCTACATTCAGATTCCTGACCAATTGCTGGTGTTGAAGAGTTTTTGGTCTCTTCTACTTGGGGACATCCTTCACATTTAATTATCTCATTTAAAGTCAATTGTGTTATTTAGGAAAGAATCAGCATCTAACCTCATGGTCCTTGCACTTCACTCTTGGTTTGGAGCTGTAACTGAGAACATCTGTTTATTAGGTCTTTTGTGGTCTCATCCATTAACAGACCTCAAGATGACTATGAACTATGTTACAAGGACACACGTGCGGGTACTTCTCTAGAAGTCGGATCCGGGTAAAGCATGAATTTTAGGATGTGTTAAGTTACCAACTGATAGCTTTTAGATAGGGACCCAACAATGTATATCAATCTCAACACTCCCCCTCACGTGTGACCCGTCCACACATCAGGGCATCACAAACCAAACATAGTGACAACATGTACTCACAATATTTCGGGTAACAAATGCAAACGGGACGACTCGAACTCAAGACCTTGCCAAACCAGAACTCTGATACTATGTTAAGTTACCAACTGATCTAAAAGCTTAAGCTTTTACATAGGGACCTAGCAATGTATATCAATCTCAACAGGATGTTTGGACTCGGTTCAAAAGGATCAAAATATAGGATGCGGGTACTTGACATGGCAATGGCTTTATATTTTATACTCCATTGTTAGGTTTTAATCATAAATTATGGAATTATGGATATGGTAACGGGAATGGTGAAATATAGTAAGGTTTTGGGTGTATATTTAAGAATAGTTGAGAGTTTGATAAAGCTGACACAGATCCCTCACCCATGTCCCTGCAGATCATGTCCAACACGGGTGTGGCGAGTGAAATGAAGAGTCCTTGTTACATAGGCTATGAAACGACCAAGCATAGCCCTTAAAGATTTTTTACTATTTGCTCAAGGCAGAGGGTTGTCAAAAACATCACTTGAGTCTTAGTTTAGTCGTATAACTGTTTGCCTTGATATATATATATATATATGGGAGTTTTCAGTGGTTACTACATCTCACTAACCATTGATGGTTACTATTATTATTATCGATTAGATCAAAAATCGATGACTAAGATTTAATGGTTAGTTGAAAAATGCAATTAATGCAAGTAGGTGAGTCATTTAATGCAGTTAATCTCAACCTTTGATTTTTGATCCAATAGTTGATATAACTCTAACCATTGATGGTTAGAGAAATGAAGTAACTATTGAATACTCCCCCGTATATTTATATATATATATATATATTGCGGCAAGTGTTGTATAACTATAAATGTCTCTTCTCTATTTTTTTGGTAAGAAAAAGTTAGGCGGAGAAGCCTACTCTCCCGAGCCGGGAAGTACCACAAGGGCGGTAAAGCTCTCCCTATCCCATGGCTTGAACTCAAGATCCATAGTTAAGCTAGGACAACACTTCTCTATGTAAAATACATATATCCAGAATTCAAACCCCAAAGTTCAATCTTGTAGCTTATTGCACCACACTTTTTCTTTCGGAATTGTTTAGAGTTTCAAAAATTTCAAATAAATGACTTAAGTAACAAATTGATTACTGCACTTTGAGCACTTATTCATTAATATCATTCTATATCTTTTTTGTCAATTTCATCATTCAACTTCAGTGTTGCAGTCACACAAGTCCCTCCATCCATTATTGTTAGATTTTTTAGATGGAAATATCATAAAGTCTCAAATACCCTTACAAATTATGAAAACTGACTAGTATGCATTTCTAAATTCAAAATTCAATGATGTGTACACGGTTTCTTCTTTTTTCAAATTTGAACTAAAAATTAAATAATAATAAATAATATTCTCTTTTTTTTATTCAAATGATTAGAAACAATTATACATCTCTTTTTCTTGGATAATGTAGTACATTATATTACTGCTCATTGTTGGAATAAAACTATTTACAGTTTATTAACAAATAAAATAGGAAGAATATTTTGAGGCATCCATCACCAACACCTCCCTTCAAACACCTCCCACCTCAAAGCCACCACCATCACTAGAAACATTGAAATCATAAAATTTCAATTCCATTAATCGAACATACAAACTCAGATACACCGGCGTATATCACACCCTGTTCAATTTCAATTTTTAATTTTTGTATACATCCGAAATCCTCAAATCAACCCATACACATACATACTTACTAACATATGTATCGTGTATGAATACATTAAACTCAGCTTAGATCTAGGTAGTTCGTGAACAAAAAATGAAATTTGAGAGAAATTTCTGAAAGGATAGTCGCTAGGCTCGGGTTTTTTGGGAGAATGACGGCTGACAAGATGAGAGAGAGAGAGAGAGAGAGAGAGAGAGAGAGAGAGAGAGAGAGAGAGAGGCGACTAGGATTGGATGCAGGGGCATTGGTTGGAGAGAAAGATGATAGTGGTGCTCAACAGTAGAGAAGAAAGGGAGATTGGTGATGAAAGGGGAGGAAGGAGATGGTGGCGATATATTTATATATATACACATACATACATACATACATACAAGCGATCGTGGCACACACATCGACGTGTGTGCAAGGATACACAAATATATTTATATGGTTCATAATTTCAAAAATGTATTACATTTTTTTTAGGCAAATATGTAATGTTGTAGTTTATTGAATGAGGATAGTAGGGAAGTTGGTGATAGTGGTGCTTATTAAGTGGTAAAATATGAAGGGGGAAAAAAAAAATAAGGAGTCCAAGAGTCGAATCACCCCCTCTCCCCTTATATATATATATATATATATATATATACACACATGTTAAAAGTGGTGGTTATTAAGGGGTAAAAATAAGAAGAGGAAAAAAATGAGGAGTCCAAGAGTCCAATTACCCCCTTGCCCTTAGTATGTAGTACACACACACACACACATATATATATATATATATATATATATATATGGAGAGAGAGAGAGAGAGTAATCATTGAATATATGTGGAAAATATGTTTATAAGAGGCACCTACTTCTAGACACCAACATCCATGGACTTTTTGGCGGGGCTATGGTGGGCCTATTTGATGTAGGTGCTCAGTGAGACAGTGCGTGGGCCATGGATAGTTGACAAGACTTTTCGGCTTGGGACATTACAAATGGTATCGAAAATGTGGAACAAAGTGCTATGCGGGCATAGTTATAAAAGGCGCTCGCCTTGGCCGCCCGAGGCGAGGTGAGGCGAGAGGCGAGGCCTTGCCGCCTCAAACTTGGTCAGGCGAGGCATTTTAGAGAAGCGGAGTCGAGGCGGTCGCTTCTGTCGAGGCGGAGCAAGGCAAGAGGCGATCTGAAGCGATGCCTTTGTGACAGCCAGAATTCAGACTTTTTTCCTTTTTAGATCTCAACCTATTTTCTTAGATCTAGACAAATCAACATAATATTTGCACAATCCAAGGCCAGATCTGTCATCTACTTGTGGAGGCGAACACAACCATGCCATTTATACTGCCGGATCTCGCCGGAAAATGTGCCGGTGCCGGAAAATCTCGCCGGAGACCACAGACTTGGTCGCCGGCACCTGCAGAGGCTTTGTTTAATGTTAGTTGGCTGGTTTGGAGAGGATTTGGAAGTTTATTGTCCATACATTTGAATATCCACCTTTTATTTTTTGATTTTGAAGAAAAAAAAGTTGTTTTTGGTTGAAATATGGAACTTAAAGGTTGAGAATGGTGTTATTATTTTCTTTTGTGGACTAAGTAATAAGAATTACTTTTATTTATAACTAGTTTATGAAAAAAATTACAACATATAATATTTTGAAATTATTTTTTCTTAATTGTCGCTTTGTACGCCTTTCGGTCGCCCGCCTCTCGCCTCGCCTCTCGCCCCAAAAATGTACCTCTCGCCCGCCTCTCGCCTTCCGCCTTTAATAACTATGTATGCGGGTCAAAGTGCTACATCGCTCAAGAAGAAGAAGCAGTAGCCACCTCTAGAACTTGTATGAGCCACCTCTTGAATCTCACACCGCCCTCCGATCCTAGTGGGCCTTGATGGGGACATCAAGGATTTAAGTGGGGTGGGGGGATTGTAATACCTCAATCAGACATCAAATATTTGTGGGAAATATGTGTGCCTTATAAGTGACTACCTATTACCACTAGACATCAACATCATTTATGAAATTTTGGGTGGGCCTGTGGTGGGCCATGCGTAGTGACCAGACTTTTGGACTCGAGGCATTATAAATGGGGCCTTCAAAGCTCTTGTTTGTGTTGAGCTGTTGTAATTCCCTTGTTACCTCCTGTAGCTATTAGCTATCAAGGAAATGCTTATGTAATGTCTGTTCCTGTTTCCTTTGGTAATTCTTTTTAATTCCGAAATATGAGAAAATTGGAGTCCCTTTTTAGATTTCAAGAGATACGAAAAATGAGATTATAATAGGTAAGGATAAAATTTATCACTCAACAAAAAGAAAGAAAAAGAAAATTGTGGAGTGAGTAATAGGTGACTGTCTAACAGATGCACTGCCTTCAAAATGAGGGAGGACCTGCAAAATTACTGATATGTCTTTCAAAAAGCTGTTAACATTTTAAACAGATGTTAATAGTCCGGTACTTGAATAACAGAAAAATGAAGTACACGACTTTATGTGGGACACTTGAAACTCAGGACCTTAGGTGGGATTGGTATATACTTGAGGACACTGGTTTACATATTGGATACACATACACACACAAAATTGTACATAGACTAAGTTGGAAGATGGGGAACATGCAAATTGATCTCTTTCTTCTCTCTTCCCACACCTAGGGTATGGGAAAAGAAAAACTAAATGCTCCCAATGGGAAACAAACCCCACAACAGGTGTAAGCATACCAACCAATTTGATTAGCTCAATTGCATTGGGGCTATCTATTTCTTTGCCGCAAACTCCCACAAGTAAAGAGGTTGCCTGCTTTTTCCATTAGTATTCAGATATATTCGAAGATAGAGAAGTTTAGTAATAGTAGATGGAAAGCAAAAAAGAAGAAATCATATTTGTATATACTTGTAAAAAAAAAGTTAAAAATAATCATATATGTATTGTTATAGCGTGACATTTAATCATATTGACTACGATATTGGATTCTTTCCTTTATCTCAGCAATTGGCCTAAACTTTTAATTTTATACAGCTCGTGAACCATGTTTACTTTTCTCCGGACGGCCAGTGGATCGCAAGTGCCTCGTTTGACAAGTCAGTCAAGCTATGGAATGGATTCACAGGAAAATTTGTTGCGGCTTTTCGGGGCCATGTTGGGCCTGTTTATCAAATAAGGTTCGAATTGTTAATACTGTTGCTAGGCACTGACATATTTTTGTTCTACTGCTCATCGTGTTGCTTGTTGCATTGCAGCTGGTCTGCTGACAGTAGACTTCTCCTTAGTGGCAGCAAGGACTCAACACTAAAGGTATCTAGTGGAGTTGTGCCTTTGATATGTTACTTGTTGCCATAGGATAGAAAATATTCTCTCTTATGTGAAAGTATTTTTGGTGTAGCATTAAGGATGCGGAAATATAACAAATGACCAATTCTTTTATGAGTCAAGGAAATTGATAGATAATGTGTTTGAGAAACCTGATGACCATTTGTAAGGTATAGAACCTCGTAGGTGCTGCTTGGTATATGCAGAAGGCAGTTTTATGATAGTATCCTTTCAGGCACAGAAAGGTCCTCCAGAACAATATGTATTTTGGTGTGCATTCAATACGCTATTGGTGGTTGTAAAGTTCAGCTATGGTGTTTATGTACTCAATTCAATAAATTGTATATTTCATAATGGATGAGTGATACTACTTGCAATTGTTGCATTTAGGATTTTATGCCTAGTGGCGTAGTTGTAGGGTGAGGTTGCTAATGAAGAGATCATTGTTTTCTTACTCGAGATTTTTATCCTCTCTAGGTTTGGGATGTTCGAACACAAAAGTTGAAACAAGATCTTCCAGGTCATGCGGATGAGGTACTTCTCGTTCCACAATGGCTACTTTGAGTATTATCTTTGGGAAATACTCGTTCACTATTGAAATGCAAGCACTTGCTCTGGCAGTGCTGGTTGCCTCAAATCTTTTTTTCTATGCACTGTAAAAGTAATTCCTTTTCTCCTTTTTGGTGGTGTAGGTTTTTGCAGTTGACTGGAGTCCTGATGGTGAGAAAGTAGCCTCTGGTGGTAGGGATAGGGTTTTGAAGTTGTGGATGAGCTAGTAGGAGGTTAAGAAGACGACTATAGCCACTTGGAGTTGGAACTTGTACGAAATTATGAACCACTATTTAGTCCCGTTGCTTCCATTACGGCTTAGCACTGCATTTGATACTTGGTGGAGACAAGCATGGAAAGGGATGTGGGCCCAAGTATACATACTTGAGTGGAAGGGTGAAAATATGCACAAAGCAGTTCATTGTGTTTTACGTTACAGGTGCGTGCCTGGTCTGATCTTCTGCAAGTTTGGCAGTCAAGCAACTTAAGTTGCAATTTCGAGATTTACCCAACTTTACAAGTTTCTGTGTGGTTGGAAGGGTTTGTAATTCCGGGCATATTGTATTTATAATACTGTTGACTTGGCGTTCTGAGCCATAATTACAATTACGTGTGGCATTTTGGTATGTCACAGATTCTAGACAAGTGATCAGCAAAACAAGACAGAAAGATCATTACATTGAGAATATTTTGTCTTTATTATATTTGATGATTTTCAATATATAGTTTTTCTTTGTGGAACTTTGCAGTAATATTCAATTTTATTTCATTTGTAAATTGGTGGGGTGTTTAAATTGGTGGTTGACGTGAAAACATTTCTCGAGCGTCTTCATGAATCTCTTTCTCCAGTTGCTGATCAGAATTACAAGTGCCATTGGAGTGCACGTGAAAACATCTCTCGAGCGTCTTCATGAATCTCTTTCTCCAGTTGCTGATCAGAATTACAAGTGCCATTGGAGTGCACGTGAAAACATCTCTCATGAATCTCTTTCTCCAGTTGCTGATCAGAATTACAAGTGCCACTGTGCATGGGTTTTGGGTGTTTGGTTTGTTTCTATTTTTTTCTTCTGGTTAGGTACTTCAGCTAGTTTGTGTAAAACTCTTAACACCAGTTAAGTTGTTTTTTGCTGTGTTTTTGTGGGGGTGACTATAGCTGGTTGTTCAGGAGGTGCAACTTTTTTGGAGCTTTGATGTTGTCTCTGTGTATATTTCAATCATAATGAATGAATTAATCATTTTGCTGATAAAAAAAAAAAAAAAAAAGAAAAAGAAGCTAGTAAAAGCATCAAAATCCAAAACAGGATTGCCATGAACATTGCAAAGTTTGGCTAGTTGAGCTTAATCCATAGTAATGTGATTTTCAAAACCGATATTAGCTATTTCAAATTTATGGCGAGCGATGATCATACAAAAGTATGTGCGCACTCAAACCTTATGGCTCGTAAGACCCGATTATGCAGGCAATGATCATTTAGTCCCATTCAGAACATCTAAACGCACACACAAATGGTTATAACAGTAATTGACTTATGCTCTTTATTACACACCGGTCGTTATTCTGTTCCATGATAATTCAGAGAGTATGAAAAGGAATTTCAATCGTTGCCTACCAAACGAGCACTTAGTGCTTTTACGTCATTACTCGACTGCTTAATGTTAGTCACCTGGGGCTGGGGCTGGGGCTGGTTTCTCGTCAGTGGCAGAGCAGCTCTCCCATGAAAGAAGCGTCTACCCTAGTTGACAGAGATAAGTGGCTGTTACAGTTTGACAGAGATTAGACTTAACCCGTAATTTCCAAACCTGATTCAATCAATATTAGTTGGTTACTTGCCAAAATAGCTTGAAGTTCCAGAATTTGAAATCAAAACTAATCCAAAGTAAGCACATTTGATTTCGGGGAAATCATCGCAATCAACCATCGGAAGACTAGAAATTCAACTTTAAACCATATATATCAGCTTTTTGCAATGAGAAACTCGAAAGTTTAGAGAGCAACAAATCGCTGTATGCTCCTCATAACTCTTGTTTTTTTATGTTCGAGCAAGATAAAAGGAACATTATCATATGCATTAGCGTTGCTTGGTATGAAATACGAATTAGAAGCTCAGAAACTTCTTCTCCCTAAAGCTTTCAATAGTATCCCTAATGCTTACTTCAAAAGGAGTGAACTCGACACCCAAACTTTTTGCCCTTTCCTTTGAAACCTCGTAGGGTGGCAGAAGAAGCTCGTCATCTTCAAATCTGTCATGATAAAAAAATATATATGAGGACGTATTCAGGAGGCGGAGGACCGAAGAATTCACTTTTGATAAACGATAGAAGCAAAAATCTTTTTGCGCAAGGAGAAAAAGTTTCCTTTTCAGATATGAGAAATGAGAAACATAATATTTCTTCATCACAGGTAACCGGTGTTCTATGTTTTATACATTAAATCAACTATTTTCAAGTTATTTTATTGGTTGATCACAGATTTTGTTTAAAAATAAGTCAATATACATTTTTCATACATGACAAGTTAGTGGTCAATTAGCATTGTATAGAATACTCCCCCATCCTGCTCAAAGAGTATGCCATTGAAAGTTGAACATTTAAAGGATTACATTGTTTTAATCTTTAATGATTAAAAAAGTTTTCTTAATGTTAAGTTTAATGTAATTTTAGCTCAATTTTTCAAACAAGCTTTTTGAGTAGAACGGGGAGGGGGAGGGGGGGGGATATAAATCAATGTTAAGTTTAAGTCACTGTATCCTTCAGCTAGTAGTCCCTCTCTCTAAGTTCTAGTTGCCCCAAATTCAAGAGTCCCTTTCTTAAAAACTTTCACAGTATTTTAACTTTAACCGTCACTAATTAAAGCTACAAGTTAGTATACTAATGAAAGGTTTCATTATAATGACATCTCTCAAGGGCAATTATTTCTAAATATGTTTTCAATCCTTAGCCTTAACAAAGTCATGGGACATCATCAAAAACAGGCCTGCACACCAATTTTTTTCTAAAACAGCAAAAGACTACCCTAAAACCTCCAAGCAGAAGGGCAATGCAATAATAAATGAGAGAAATTAATCTCATTAGCATGATCTCACATGCATGCCACTCATTCAAGTTCTGCAAGGCCAACAAACATGAAGCACATCACTCTTTTTAGGTCTTTCAAGGATTAAAAGGACTACCCTAGGCTCCCACTATTTCAGAGTATGGGAATAGTCAAATGTATGCAGCCTTACCTTCAGAAGTAAAGAGGTAGTCTCTGCAAAGATTCACAAGAATGCTAGGATATTGGCTGGTATCCCGGTTCTCCATATAAACTGGGCTCAGACTTCAGAGGAACAAAAGCCTAGAGTTTAGTAAAACAGTCTACTAGTCAGAACTCCCAAAGAATCCAAAAAACCAAATAACTTTGTTAGGATCACGCATTAAGTTGGGTAAAGCTAGAAGAGAACCCAGCTGATTAGTCTCCATGTTGTTCAGATTCTCAAGAAAGTGAAACTCCCAAGAGCAGAGCCGTACTTCAAAGTAATGAGCCTGCAGATCAGCGCTCCGCGAGAAAAAATAAAGATGAGGTAATAAAAAGCCAAAAGGAATCTCTGCCTCCCGTTAATGCTCCCAGAATTGGATCCGAGAGGCATCTGCTGGATTTCATCAAAAAGAAGGCAAAAAAGAGGAGAGCTGACAAATTAACTTATATGAACTCTGTGGTAGACTGAATCAAAAGAGAACTCATACGTACTACTTCTACTGTCCTAAATAAGTGTCACATTTGGTAAAAGCTCCAATTATTAGAGAATCAAATTTTAGTCATTAGGTTCTGATCAATTAAGCCTTAAAATGGGAAATTTATGGAGAAAATAACTCAAAAGTTGTGCTCCTTTTGGGACAGAGAAAGTAACTAATAAGTATGCACTTGTTCGTATAACTTCTGTGTCAAAATCAATATATAATAGACGAGTCATAACTGTTGTTAATTGCTGCCATCCATGTATTCTGTATCAAGTACAGTGCAACTAAAATCAGTACTTACCTTTCGAAAAGATTGAGAGCAGGGTAAAGCTTGTGTAAGATCCTGACTACCTCGGAAGAATATAATACATTCCCAACTAAGCAATATCTGCCACTAGCAGAAGGAATCTCAAATGCAAAAATATGTGCCCAGGCAACATCTCTAACATCAACATATCTGTAGCTTTCGTTGGAAACAAGTTCCTTTCCTGTACAATTCACAAATCAATTACATCACCAGAAATTGCATAGGAAGTTTTAGCATAAATCAAATGACGATTAAGCTATATTTTAGTAGTTGCCTAGTCTGATTGAGGTCTATTAGCCTTCCTATTAAGCCGGAAGATCCAAATACTACCTTAAAGAGAATGAGATGACACAAAGCTTCTGTCTTGCTTTCCATCTCCAGAAGTCCAAACTATGCAACAAAGATCACTTTATCCTAGAGCATAACTATCTGACAGTGGACAGAAGATGATCACAGTGCTGGTAACAAACAAAGGGGCTTTCCTTTTTTGGACTTCTAGTTAAAAAAGTAGTCAATACTTTGAACACCATGAAGCATGTGATGGAGCATCAATTTAACTACATGGACAACTATGATATACCATGGTATTAAGCCAAAATGCCATCAGCCAAAAAGACTTTTGGGCCCAAGGGAAATCGTCCTTAATAGTTTTGGGTTCACTAATTTTATTAAGTTTCGTTTTTGAAGCTTTGAATTTACAAGAGCCAAGTTCTAGTTGACGGTTGGCAAGTCCAACCAATGGTATCCAGAGTAGTGGGAAAAAGGTTGACATTGCTGTACTGTAATGAGTGTCAAATATTGATATTGAGAATCAACCATGTGAGCTCATTGTGAGTTTCTACTGATTGCTTACAGGCTAGGCTCCTCCCCCTTTTCTTTATGTTCTAAATTTACAGCAATTCCACCAATACTATATCACAGTTATTCTGGTGGAAACCTCGGTTTATTTTTCCCTGATCCAGATAAGCATGTGTATCGGTGTACTTTGGCACAATTTTATTATATCAAACCAACCGCGGAAAACATTTTCGGACACATTTTCAAGAAGTTAACCAAACGACTTTGTAAGAGAATAAGGGGTATTATGAAGGGTCTAATTGTAACATTATGCTTCACTTGAACATGTATATAAATACCCTAGCCAAACCATTTGAGGGTTACGGCTTCCAAATTTCATTCTTTCATTCTCATCTTCTCTTATTAATCAACAAACTGAAAAAGGAATGCTTTCAGTTTTTGAAATAATATTCAGGAAATCATTTTCGGGAAGTCATTCTCCTTGAGACAAATAGAGCCTATATGATAATACCTAGGATATATGGTTTTTTAAAGCATAATGTAGATCATTAAGCGCTAAAAAAAGTGATATGATCAACGCTAATGGTGAGGCTAAGCATTAGAGAACACCAAAACTACATTGATGCACATGAAATAGAAAGATGTAATGTACTTGTGCTCTCACTTTATCTTCAACGTTAGAATTTTATGTGTCTTCCGTAAGCTTCACTTAGAATCAGAATTTATTGTTCTATTTTTTACTTCTTTATATGTTCTTGTGTTTTAACTTGGTTAGTCAGACAAGGATTCACCGGAGAAGCTTAGCAAGGAATAAAACGATTCAACACACTATAACTTACTAAAAGAATATTTTATCATGCACGCGTCATTATTTATTGCAGAAAGTTACCATTCTTTGTTAAGTTAAGCATTCCCTCAGAAGTGAAATTGAGAGTAGGCTGTAAGAGAGGACCAATGACGGTGCATGGATGTAGTGTCACTAAGTCGATCCCATTCTCTTTCGAAAAATTCAGAGCAGCATCCTCAGCCAATGTTTTTGCAACTGGATACCATAGCTAAGAAATACCAAAAGTTTAATTAGCATATAAAGACAATAGTTATGCATAATAATGTCAGAAGTATTTGTTACACTAATAATATGTGGCTAGCGTTGTATTCAATGATCAAGTGACTATCACATCTAAGAGTAAGAAGCTTATGTAGGACACTGACCATGCTCTAAAGCTTTGAGACCATGAAGACTAATTTGGGTACCAATTGTATATTCACTAAACAGAGTATGGTTTTGAGTCAAGCTCATTACCACATAAGACATAAGAATTATCTTCTCACCCTAGAACTTAATGCTCTCACATTCGGACAAGTAACCTGATTTTATATACTTAATTCCAAGACCGATATGTATCCTTAGAATGAACTTTATACATCTGGTCTAAGCCCCGAATGCTGGAGGAGCGTTGCTTTAAGTAGGTAGATTGGCAGACAGAGCCCTATGAAGATAAATCATACGAATATATGCATGAATGAAGGATGCAAAAACATAATTGTGCTTTTCTTATACATCTAATAAAGTAATTGTTTGGATCTACTACTTGGATTCCTATATGCAACATGTTAGATAGATTTGCACATACTACCTTTCAGAAGAGATCCAAAATGGGAAAAAATTTCCAAGAACAACTAAACAAGTATTAAGAGTAAAACAGAAACGTACTTAAAGAAAAAGGTAAAAGAAAACATATAAAACCTTTGATTGCTCACAATGTACTAGATCTGAAAACCAAGTCTCATCCACCAAAACACCAGGTGTTAGAGGTGTGCTGTTGCATGCAACTGAAGCCATAGAAGACGTTACTACCACCCTCTTGATAGATGGAACTTTTGCACATGATTTTAGAACATTAAGTGTTCCCTTCACTGCAGGATCAATCAACTCTCTCTGAGGGATAAGAAGATATTAATAAGCCTTCAGCATAAAGTTTGTTGAATAAACAGTAAAGCGATGATAGTAATATGCACCTGTTAAACTGAAAAACATCATCTCATCGAAACTTTTGATCAGTTTCATCTTATTTATGTTGTAAGAGAGCTAACAACTTAAGGTGATTTGCAATGTACAATTCAATTCCAATTACTGCATAAATGTTACGATAAACTTGCAAGTGTTGCTAAGTTCGGTCAAATGTTTGAGCATTACTTCTCTCTTTCAGCCTTAACATTTGAAATCCACAGATAGTAAATTTCCTGGTCACATGGAGCAACCTTATCGTTGCACCGAGGCTCGCCCTTTCCCTTGTTCTTATTTAAATTATTTGTAATTTATAATCTGTCACCTAGGATGAAACTTTTCCTCGCGTAGAAGAGCTATATCGCCCATGTCCTCCCTCTTTCATTGATAAACAAGTCCGTTTTGACAAAGGTCACCCCCTCTCTATCTATGGACCTTCTCTTGCATTTTCCCCTAGCCTTGGTGTCTTCTGTTACTTCTCAATCTCAACAATATATATATACATATATATAATTTGTGCACTTAACTACTTTACAAACTCAAATTGCAAGAGAAAAGGTCCAAGGTGCATCGATAAGCAGAAATCAAACAGAGTGCTGCTAACTACAGTAGCATTGTTGGGGAAACAACTTCAAGTGGGAGACTTGAGCCCAACCCCCTTAAGTAACTAAACTTTGATACCATGTTAATAGCAAAGCTAGCAAGCAGGCCCACAATCACCAGAAATAATTGCCCATGTTTTTATAAGTTTTAGAGTGTGGCCTGCAGGCCTGTGTCTTTATTTGGTTTAACTTCATTTGTTACTAACAATTTTGCATTAGTTGTCGGTGCGGGAACCCTATCCTTACTCTTATTGACAAATGGTACTACTCCTCTAACCGGGCCTGACAAAGAAGGCCAGGAAATAAAGATGGTATGCAAACAAAACTTAGATACGGTAAAAGAGCAAAATCATTGAATAAATTTACCTGTGGGTCAGCAACTGAAAAGAAAACAGGAGATGCTGTATGAAAGACACCGTAACATCCATCAACCACGGAATCAAAAGATCCTTCTTCAATTAGGTTTGCTTCAAACAAATACAGTCTTTCCTTAGCTCCATCAAGTGCAAGTAGGTGTTCCGTCTTCCTTGCATCATCTGCAACACATGAATTAGAAGAATTATATCCTCACTTGCATGGAAACAAGCAGAAAGCAGAGCAATGGTCGATCAACGATGCAAAGCAAGGTGTTAGTTAGAACTTCTTAGCCCTTCTCTACTTGAATGTCTCTTTTTTGAATTTTTTTTGGTCCAATATGTGTGCCTCTTTTTGTATAAAGTTACTAAATTCACCTTTGCTATCTACTATGTCGCAATGAGCACTTGCAATACTACAATATGAACATTAAGAACATTCATGTACATGTACAACTAAAACGGCCAAAAAATCAACTTCCTTAATTTACACGGTGTCAAGTTGTTTACACGCTGACTCTCTAACAGCAAAAATAGTTTTATTATTATATATATATATTTTTGATAACCGAGGGGAAGCGCCACCGCAGCAGCAGGGCCACATTGGACCCACCTATGGGACTAAAACCACCAAGGGCCCTCGCCAACAGATCCAGGAAAAGCCGGAAACGTAGCTTGCGTGAATCAACTCTGGGACATGTGGGTTGTATACTTGAAGGAGAGTATCTACAAAATTTAATCAGCACTATCTCAATCAAATCGTTTGTACACATGATGTCCAAAAGTGTATCACACACCTTCACTTGAAACATTAAACTGACCACTAGCAAAAAACAGATTAATTACTACAATCATCGTAATGGATCTACTCAACATGATGCATCATGTATCCTGAATTTACGATGCTAAAGAAACCTGAATGAGATCATTTTAAGTCGACCAAAATCGAAGTTGGTGAAACAACTAAAAACTGTGTAATAGATGATGGCCCAACATAATTTGACACAAAATCCTCCCCCCTGTATTTTGGAGGAGTTACGAGTTCAGAGAACTAGTCAATCGGATTTGTTTTAAGAAAGCCTTGTGCTGACCACTTGGGAACGATTTCATGATTTCCATTTCACTGCTTTTGAACATTAGCACAAGAGGATTGATGAGGTCGTACAATTGCCATTCTATTGGCTGCATCAAGCTTCCTCTTTTTCGTACAATGATATCACTCGAGTGCCCCCATGGCACTAGTGAATAATCCATCTATATTAAAAAATTATCTACATAGGGAACCAACAGCAAAATGCATTGTGAACACTCCCTCCTCAATGCAGATAATATGGATTATGAATCAAGCCCCATAATCTAAACATCCAGTATAGCACTCCCTCTGTCCCAAAATGAGTGTCCCTTTCTTTTACAAAATTATTACCAAATTCATCTTTGTTATCTATAATAGTTCAATTTGCACTTCTAATAATATAATGTGGAGATTAAGGGCATCTATATGGATGCATTGCCAAAATAGCCTAAAAGCCAACTTTTTAAATTTTTGTCAAAATAAACAAAAAAAGGACACTTATTTTGGATGGAGGATAATATATAAGAAACATAAAACTGACTTAAAAAGTTGACATCAATAAAAGGTATACTAATTCAGTAAACAGGAAAAAAATTTAAGTATGATCAGTAAAATGAAACCAAGTCCAGATTTTGAATTCAAACATGATGTATATTGCTACTCCATATGGTGCCAAAACTTACTCCCTCAGTCCCAAGAAAATAGTCTCATTTCTATATAAAAAAATCAACATATGACAATTTTAAATCACTATTTAACATACATTTAATAAGGAGAGTTGCTATTTGAACCCACATAATTATTTAGTACACCCACCAACAAAATTTACGAAAATGCCATTATAAATTTAGACTTAAATACCCTTATTGTTACTAAGTACACCCCACCCCTCTTTTATCTAATTTCAATAATACTTAGTACACCCCCCCCCAAGATTTTAAGTACACCCCTAAGTTCAAACTCAAACTTTTCTTCCTCATCTTCATTTTCTTCCATCTTCCAACTTCCATCCTACTTCAAACCCTAAATTCCACCTAATACATCCACATTGCTCCTAACAATGGAAAAACCAGTCAAAGGGACCAATTATGTAAGTATTTCATCTCATTTCATGTCTTTAATTGCAATTTTCTTCAATTTTTTCGAGTTTTTCTGGGTGTCGTGTTTGGCAATGGATCATGGAACATTATACAGACTGTTCGGCACCCTTGCCGAACATGTTCTAGTTAGTCCGGCTGGTACAACCGAAATTCCCTGAAGTAGATCGGCAGGGGTACCGAACACATACTCTTATGTTCGGTATGGGTACCGAACGGTCTTCATGTTGCTCGGCAGGGGTACCGAACAGTCCACTTTTTGTTCCATGGGTACCTACCGAACAGTATGTTTGTTTATTTGCTAATTAAGTCTTGTTATTGTAATTGTTAACAGGATTCAAATACGTTGTCTTCGGAGGGAAGTGTGATTGGCCCCGAAGAAAATCAGATCATTCCGTATCAACCTGAAGTTGAAAACAATGTTGAAGACATTGCCATGGATTTCACCGAAGTTTTCACGACGCATGAATTGTTTTCATCTCGTGAGCTTATGTTTGATTGGGTGCGTGCTAGGGGACAGGAGCATGGCATTGTCATAATAATCAGCAGGTCGGACAGTGGTACAGCTAGTTGCAAAAGGGTTCGAATGTTGATGACTTGTGAACTTAGTGGCCATTACCGTGAAAAGAAAAAGGTTGAGGCACTACCATCAGCATCAGAAAATGTCGAAGAGGCTAATGCTAATGTGAGCAAACGAAAAAGGAAGAGAGAAACTGGTACGAAGAAGTGTGGATGTCCTTTTCGTTTGAGGGGGAAGCAGTTATCTGCTAACGAATGACAATTAGAGATTCAATGTGGTGTGCATAATCATCCAACTGCGGAATACTTAGAAGGCCACTCATATGCTGGGCGATTATCAGTGGAAGATGAGGAATATGTAGTTGATTTGTCACACAACAATAGTAAACCGAAAGGCATTTTGTTTGGTTTAAAACAAAAATTTGAACAGAATAAGTCCACAATCAAGACGATCTACAATGCTCGTACGAAGAGTAAAGTTACTGAGCGTAATGGCCGATCAGAAATGCAACAGCTTATGTTTCAATTGAAGAAGCATGGGTATTTATATCATGATCGGCGCTGCGAGAAGACTAATACTGTAAATGATCTTTTCTTTGCTCACCCGACGAGCATTGATTTATTGAAGTGTTTTCCGTAGGTCTTCTTCGCTGATATGTATTGATTTCTGCAAATATTAAATTTGTATTAGATCAACAAAGGAAAAAAAAAAAATTTATTCAATAACACACTGTTCGGCACCCTTGCCGAACCAACATTGAAATGTTCAGTACCCATGCCGGACAACTCCAGGTGTGTTCGGTAGCCATGCCGGACAGTTACACACCAGTTCGGAACCCTTGCCGAACTCACTGGGAGTTGTTCGGTACCCTTGCCGAACTCCACCTTTTACGTTCGGCTATCCAGGTCGAACAGTCCCTCGAAAAATGCAATTTTACAACAAAACTTCCTTTAAATTGTATTTTTTCAACAGAAATATGCAAAAAAAATGGAATGTAACTATGACCTAACAAAAATTAAACACATATATTCAAAAATATATAGCATTTTAACCTAGAATATAAAGACGAGATTCACACCTCTATTGTCTTCCATTGTTGCTGTTGAAGTTGAAGAAAGCTGTTTGAAGTTGGGAAATGGATGTTAACTAAGTCCCTGCTGTTGTTGTTGTGTGCTTGTTGCCGTGCTTTGCTTGTTGCCGTGAGTTGATGTTGCCGTTGTTTGCGATTGCCGTTGTATGCGTGGGGTGTGAGCGGGTCTTTCAAACAAGGGTATATGGGTGTAGGATGTGAGGTGTACTTAGCAAACAAGGGTATAAGGGTGTAGGGTGTGGGGTTTACTTAGCAATATTTTCAATATTTTGGGATAAATATTATGAAGGGTATAATAGGTAATTAGGGTGGGGTGTACTTAGTTTTTTGAGGGATTGAAAATAATGGGAGGGGGTGTACTAAGTAATTTTGTGGGTTCAAATAACAATTCTCTTTAATAAGTCTTGTGTAATGAAATTTCAATTAGTGATACAATGTTAAGTTAAAAATACTATGGATAACAAGTTTAGAATTTTGCAAAGAACAGAATGTTTCTCTTTGGTCAATGTTTAATTTAGTTAAACAAAAGAAAGTCAAAGCGGGACTATTTTTCTGGGACAAAAGAGTATATTAGAGCAATGGAATGGAGAGAGAGAGAGAGAGAGAGAGAGAGAGAGAGAGAAAACTGACGGAGATTTCGGACGGTGGCTTTGACGGTGTAACCACGGTGGAGCAAGAACTTGACGAGCCAGGAAGCTATGAAGCCTGACGCCCCTGTCACGCACACCACCTTCCCTTCTGCTCCTCCGCTCATCTCTCCCTCTCTCTTGTATATTTGTGATGGCGGTGGCGGGGGCGGGAGAATTGTTAATTTGAAACGAGGATTCAGACATTTCTTTCAAGTCACCGCTGCAGAGTGTTTGTCCGTCGCTTTTGGAGATGGCGATGTTTTTTTTTTGTCTTACAACTCTCTGACAGCCTTTGCCCGACCGGCTGCCGGCTGGCCGGCCACCTTTCCTTTCGGATTGGAATCATTTCACTAGTCGTCTCGCGTGTGCGACAAATAAAAATTCTTTTTTTAAAACCAAAATAAAAACTCTTTTATACTCCCTCGGTTCATACATAATTGTCTACTTCGTAGATATTCGTTTCAGTGAACAGACCCTTAATATGCATGGACAAAATTCTATAGTATACCAAGTCAAGGAAAATTGATGACGATCCTTTGGGGTTTGATAAATAAGCAAACTAGCAAGCACATTACCTTAATTCCTTCCGTACTCTGTTTTCAGATGGGGAGAGAAAAGGAGAGATCTAAATGAATCAAACTAATTTTTAGTCTTTACGGGTCAAAATTTCCGATGAAAGGCGCTGCAATTGTTGTGTTTGTTGTACTCGGCTCGGCTGTGTTAATTTGTTGCATCCAGTCAAGATTGCATGAAATCGTTGACTAGTAAAGTTCTTCATTGACCGTCCGTGTCCATCAAATCCAAAAGAAATAGTATAAAAGTTCTAAGTCTTCCTTCAGCTTCTGCTTTCTTTCCTTCTTTGATTCCGTCCGAAACAAAAAATACTCAATTTCAGTTCGTGAATCACAAGCAATGGTCGGCCTTTCAAATCAATTTGTTTGAGTTTCCACTTTTTTTAAAATTTTTTATAATCATACAACTCTTACATATAAATGGCAGCGAAGGAAAATGAGAGTTGCGGCAACAAGGTAATGTCGACAAATGACTGTGGTTTGTAGGATTTAGGGCGAAAGAGAAGGAGATAACAACAGATTAGAGGGGCTGAGATGGTGTGGTGATGGCGAGGTAGGGGTTGTTGTAGTCTCTGTTTTCATAATAAAGGACCTCGATTTGGATCGGAGAGGTGAGGATATGTCAGCAGCAGAGATGGAGTGAGAAAGAGAAAGAGGGATAATCTGAAATAATCAAATATGTTGCTTTCGAAAGAAAGAAAGGATTCTTAATCTGGCAGTTGTACTGAACGAAACTGGAGCTTTCTCAAATTGGCCTTTTGCTCTGTTCAAATACACCACAGACAGCAAAAAGAGAGCATGATCGTAGTAGTAGAGTCAAGGCCTTAATTGCAGGTGGACAAAGCAGGATGTGTCAAACATGTCAGAGATATATATATATATATATATATATATATAGAGAGAGAGAGAGAGAGAGAGAGAGAGAGAGATTCCCAGTATCCATCGATGATTGAGCATCTTTGAACAACTCTACGTTGGTTGAGGCTCTATCCTTCCTTCGATTTCAGTATCTTTTGATGATTTATTGACAATGGTTGTGCAAACATTGCGAGATCGCAAACCCTAAAATTTGAAGATTCATTTTAATTGGGTTAAATTTAACTAACTCACGTCTCTCTCAATTTGTCAACTAATCAAATGTTAGTAAATTAGGTATTTGAGCATCAGCTAATAACGCCTATCTAAAAAATAAGTGGATGCATCATAACTTAAGTACAATGACTTAAAGTGTAGTTTTAAAGTTTTAGTGGTCAGACTGTAATTTTACAAAAAGTTCAGTGGCCTAGATGCATATTTTATCAAAAAGAAATATAGAGAGATAAAAAAAGTAGGATCGAGGAGAAAAAAATTGAATGCCACGAAGTACAAAAATAAATACTCCTTCATTTTCTAAATTCATAAATCACGTAATTTGTAGTACTTTTGAAATACTATGAATTACTCTCTCCGTCCTTAAATTATTGTCTTATTTGATCCGGTACATGGATTAAAAAAAATAATTAATTTTATTATTAATATTGATATATTGTGTTATTTCTTTTAATGTCCATGTGTATGCGGCCTATAATCAAAGTAGAAAAAAAATAAGGGTAAAATGGTAAAAATAATATTCTAAAAAGGAAAGTTTCAAACAAGACAATTATTTAGAAACTTACAAAAAAAAAAAGAAATACAATAATTTAGGAACGGAGAGAATACGTGTTTTTATGATTCTAAAAAATAAAATAAAATAATTTACATTAAATTTATATTTAAAAGCATCATAATTGATAAAAAAGTTCAATCAAAACGATAATTTTGAAACGGGGTACAAAAAGATGCAAACGGTTAAACAGGGTTTTTCTTCTTGGATGCCACTTTCTATTTTAACCTTGGTTTGCTTGTTACTTTTACGAGGTATGATAATACGAGTTTGAATTTGTGATATTATTACAAATTTTAGTGTTAGAGTTGTTAGATTAAATATAATTAGATTAATACACAGTTAGATCAAATTCACCCTTCTTTAAATAATGACATGAACATTTCAAATCATCACTGATCAGTTTTTCGAAACAAACTGATCACGCCAAAAATGGGTTGTGACCACGTCAGTTCCACGTAGGTGTTGTGCTGTAGTCTATCCGGATACTGGGCCGTGAGTTGCTGGCTCCTTTCTGGTAGTCTTGTGAGAAAGGGATGGAACAGTGACCTGAGACAGATGAAAAGCACCGTCAGGGGAGCTGGGGGTAGCCCAGCTAAAACCCTCCGGCGTAAGAGTCAGTTACAAGGTGGTGTAATGGCCGGTGTTCACGTAACTTGGTGCGTGAATGTGGCGATGATAATGAGCTAGAGTTTAGGAGTGCAAGTGTGTAAGTGAATAATGTTCCCTCTTGAGTGAGTCCATACCTTGGTATTTATAGGCGGGCGGAGGTGGTATCTCTTCATGGAGAGGAGACCGTGTGGAGACAATCCCGTGCCAATCTTTGTCCCCTAGTGCTGCAGCGGCGTGGTTCAGAGATCGTGGCCGTTCTCCGTCCGTGGTCCTTGTACTTTCTGTCGAAGGTGGGAAGGTGGAGCAGCTTCCGTATCGCGAACCGTACCTTCCCTATGTCCAAGTAAGGGCGAGCCACGTGTGCAGCGGGATTCGGCGGGGTTGAGTCGAGGTCGGCTTCAAGTGTGGCCGGTCGCTTGCGGGGTGTCGACCTGGCCCCGAGATCACAGGTCGCTCGGGGGATCTACCAGGTCGTCAAGAGGATAGAGCATGCTGGGATCTGATATGCCGATCTGATGTGCCTTCCAGGTCGGCGTTTCGACGTGGCGGGGTCCTACCTCGGCGTGGGCTCCAGTGCGTGACCTGGCCGCTGAGGTGAGGGCCACGTGTCAGGAGGGAAGGATGAGGCCGTTCAGTAGCCCCCCCACTTCTCGAGGAGAGGATTTATCCTCGATGTGAGAAGTAAGAGACGCGTTGCACCGAGCTGACCGCTTCTCGAGAAGCTTCCAGATTCCAGCTCGGTCGTTGTACTTTTCTTGGAGAACGTGCGCATTTAATGGGTGCGGCGTCCACAGTGCGCATTTAATGGCACGTCCTTCAAATTCAAAACCGGCGGTTGAAATCATGACTCGAAACGGCGTCGCTCAAAGATCCGCGTGTTTTTACACGGTTGACGTTTCTGATTCCCTATATAAGCTAGAGCCCCTATTCATTTTCACTTTTACCAAACTTCCTCAAACACTCCGCGATAGGCGATTTCCGCGTCCCATTCTTCTTCCAAAAGCTCAGATTCCGGCTCTGTTCTTGCATTTCCCTGCTTTCTCAAGGCTCTAGGTTAGTATTCCTTGAACTTTCCTCCGTTTCCCTCTGTTTTGAGCCTGTTTCCTTTACTTTTTTCTGTCTCCGGTGACTTCACCGTGTTCTGGGTTTGGGATTCCGGCGGGTTTTAGATTTTTCAAGTTTTGACTGTGGTGGCCCTCTTCGCTTTGGTCAACCGAGTCGATCGCCCGAGCCGACTGTCTAAGGGGTAGCTTTTAGGCCGACCCGCCTTCATACTTAGCCATTCTTCTGTTAGTTCATCCTCCTCGTGTTCCCTTTCGAGAACATGAGGACCAAGCGAGCCAATGAAGGCCCCATGTTTGCCGCCGCCCAAGGGCCGAGCTATATACGTTACCGAGGACGGCGACCGGAGAGTTGTCCCGCCTAGCGAGGCGAAACCTTGTTGACGACTGGGCGCCAACTGGACGGCTTGGTCGTCCCTCCCGACGAGCCCTATAGGGTTGCGAATATTCCTTTTGGCTCTCGATGAGGATCATCGAGAGATATGACGCCGCCATGTCAGCTTCGTACTTGTATTTTGATGATAATAGGGTCGCTAGTAAGGCGGGGCCCTCCAAAGCCATCACCTCGGCCGGTGCCGCCGACCTCGATTCTTGACGCTAGTCATGCTTTCGGGCACCTCGGAGCAAGAAGAGGAAGCAAGTCGATGCCGACGCCGCGGGAGGCGTGCATTCGGGATTGGATGAATAGGATGACCTCGCCGACCTGGATTCATGGGAATCCAAGTATCCGTACAACTCTGACGATTATCGAGGGCACCTCCCCGACCCCATACTTAACCTGGACACTTTGAGGGCCATGAGGAGCCGAGTTGGCTTCTACCTAAGTTTTTTCGAACTGGGCCTCCGACTTCCGCTGGATCCTTTCATCTGCGAGTTTCTGGATGTGACGTCGACCGTCCCCCTCGACCTTTCTTGGAACACCATGAGGATCTTGATCTGTTTCGCTGCGAGTACACGCATGCTGGGGTTTGAGCCGACCTTGACCCTTTTTTGCCACTACTTCCACCTCGACCGCAATAACAATCGCCTTCAAGCCAAAAGCCAAAATTACAGGGTGAAGTTATTTTCTGACCCCCCCAGCAAGGTGTCGGGCTGGGCTGACAAGGTGATTTTAGTCGAGAGTAGGCTGGGGTGGAACTTCGCGGTTCCGACGGAGGAGCCATACACCCTGATTCATAATGCCGACCTGGATGAGTATGACAGGTCGGCGAAGCAAGCTTTGGAGGCTCCTTTGGGTGTTCGCGGTAGCGCGCAGGTTCGGTGCTATGACTGGAAGAGGATAGTCCAAGATGAGCACCTCCTCGCTGTCACCGGTCTGTCTCCCCTCAAGGTTAACGGCCTGCCGCCGATGTGCACCTTTCCCCCATTCGAGAGCTTCCCGGGGTGGATTCTTCACAAGGATCTCGTGCTTCATCGGAATTGCTTTGGCTGCCATAGGGACCCGGAGAAGGGTTGCATCCACCATTGACTTGTTGAAAGTATATCTTTGTTTTTGAGTTTTTTAGCTTTCTTTGCATGCATTTCATGGTCCTGACATTTCTTCAATTTTGCAGGTATGGAAGACGTTGATTCGAGGAGGAGAAGGAGCACGGCTATGCGAGCCCAGCTAAAGCCGATGTGTCGGAACAGCTTGGTCGGGCTCGCGTTGCCGCGACCTTAGCCGGAACCCCGGGTGCTCCCGACTACGCTCTTGCCCGTTGACAAGGGCAAGGAGAAGGTGTCCGGCTCGAGGGGGCCGAGAAGAGGTCAAGTCCACCTCGGGCCCCGAATCGAGGAAGAAACCGAGGTCGAAGAGCCCACCTCGGCCGCAGTGCTCGCGGGTCCTCTCGTCCTCGCCGGCTTGAGTCCCCTCGTGGTCAACAAAGAACACCGTAATGAGCAAGACGCTGTTGCTGCTGCTGCCGCTCCCACCGCCGCTGCACGACCGCTCGCCGCGCTCGCTTCGTTGTTGCCGCTGCGGCTCCAGATGCCTTGTTGGCGCCGAGCATCTCGTGAGGAGTGTTCGTAGTGCTACAAATCTTTCCCCGAGCCGAGGTTTACCCCGAGCGCTCGGCTACTCCTCCTGTTCTTCCTCAGTCGAGCCGGCCATGAGCCCCGATACCCTCCACTCGAGAGGGCAAAAGGTGATCCTTGACATCGCCGATGAGACCCCGGAGGAGACCTTCAACGAGTGCTCCCCGCTCGCTCTGGCCTCGCTGGGATCGACCTTTCGCGTAAGTATTACTTGTTTGGATTTGTTTTCGACGGGTTTTCCGCCGAACCGATCGTAGTTGTTTCTTTGTAGTTTGCCTTTGGGATCAAGGCTTACGCCAACAGCTTGCCCAGCCTCGCAGGACAGCGCCGCTAGCGCGCATTGCCGAGCTCGAGGAGGAGAAGCGCGAGGCCACCGACAAGGCCGAGCACGATCGTGTACTCGCCGCGTGGCCGAGCTCGAGACCGCCGTTGCCTCGGCCGACGCTAAGTCGAGCCAGACTGCTCGCCAACAAGGTCGAGGAGGCGACCCGACCGCCGAGGATGCCGCCCGCAAAAGGCCGAGCTTAAAAGCACCTGCTGCTCGCTGAAGGTTGAGCTTGAAGGCGCTATTGCCGCCGCCGATGCCGACCGGGCGGCTTCGAGCCGAGCCGAAGTCCGCTGGCGAGGCTCGACCGCCCAGGAGAGCTCGTAAAGGTGAAGCCGAGCTGAGGGCGAATTAGTGAGCCGGAGAGGCAACGGAGGCGAGGAAGGTGCCGAGCGGAAGTTGCTATCGCCGAATATAGAAAGACTTCATCCTTCCTGGAAGAGCTTTTTTCGTATTATGATAAGGGCAAGGCGCAGATCTTGCGGGTTGCAGCGGCCTGCGGCACTCCACTTCGGGATCTCATCAGGTGGGGAGAGGCCGAGTTAAAAGGAGACTTGGCTCGGCGCGGGCACGAGCTCGTGCCCTATCAGCCTGAGGAATTGGAGTTAATTGGCAAGAAGGATGCTGAGCAAGGTCGCGAGCCCTGGGTGCCTCCCCCTGTCTTCGACAACAATGTGCCTTTCCTGCTCGAGGCCATCGCTGATGGGGAAGAGGTCGACTTTGATGGTGATTTCAAGATCTCAGAATTCGAAGGCACCAAGTCGAACCAGGACGAGCACGCCCGTTCCCTCCATGAGGCTGAAAGCCGTGTTGATGTTTGAACCCCGCTGCGCCGGGTTGAATTTGGCGTGTGCCGTTTAAACAATTTTCATTTTTGGCTACTTCGATTTCGTACATTACTTATTTATTTTTGAGTAAATATAACCATGATCGTTTTGTTTGATGCAACACTTAGCATTTTAATGTGATTTTCTTATTGCTTTTCTTATTGAAGTAAAGATGCGGTCTTCTTCCTCGTGGGGAAGAGCGGTCGCAATGTGACTTCGACGTGGTCGGTGATGTGAGTTGCGATCTTCTTCCTCATGGGGAAGAGCAGGTCGCAGTGACCTCGACGTGGTCGAAGTGTGAGTTGCGATCTTCTTCCTCGTGGGGAAGAGCAGTCGCACTATGACTTCGACGTGGTCGAAGTGATGTGAATTGCGATCTTCTTCCTCGTGGGGAAGAGCAGGTCGCACTATGACTTCGACGTGGTCGAAGTGATGTGGATTGCGATCTTCTTCCTCGTGGGGAAGAGCAGGTCGCACTATGACTTCGACGTGGTCGAAGTGATGTGGATTGCGATCTTCTTCCTCGTGGGGAAGAGCAGGTCGCACTATGACTTCGACGTGGTCGAAGTAGTTCCCGAACGTACATCACGATGAAGCATTTTGAGGAATTGAACTTTCATTGATAAACATCTAAGTACAAGCTATTACATTCGGTGATAATATTTTTGAGGTGGTCTGAGTGCCGGGGTTTTGAGTGGTGTGCCATCCGGTTCGGCCACCGATATGTTCCTTCTGATTATGCCCGTGACTTCGAATGGTCCCTCCCGGCCGGAGACGCTTGTTTCGTTTGCATTTCTTCCCGTGACTTCGATTTTCCGAGTACCCGCCGCCGACGTGGAAAGTTCTAGGCTTGACCCTCTTGTCATGGTGGGCTTTGGTGAGCGCTTATAGTTGATCATTCTGAGCCTGGCCTCCAATCTCCTTTCTTCCAAGAGGTCGAGGTCTACTTTTCGAGCTGAAACATTGGCGAGCTCGTCAAACTGGCTGACCCTTATGGTCGGCAGGGCCATCTCTACCGGTGCCATGGCTTCGATCCGTACGCCAATGTAAATGGGGTCTCCTTGGGCCTCGTACCGATGTGCGGATACTCCATAGTACCATGGGCAACTCGTCGAGCCATCTACCCTTCTTTTCATCCAAGTTCCTTTTCAACGCGTGTAATCTTCTTGTTCCCCGCCTCGGCCCGGCCGTTACCCGGGGTGAGCAACCGAGGACCGCCAATGTTTCACGTTCATCGCCGCACTTTTGGTGAATTTGGTTGAAAATTGGGTGCCGTGGTCGGACACAATACTCTGGGAGCCCAAATCGGCACCAAATTTGGTCATGAATGAAGCCTATGGCTTTCTCTCTGCTATGGTAGCTAAAGGCTTTGCCTCGATCCACTTGGTGAAGTAATCCACGGCTACGATCAAGTATTCACAGCTTCCCCGGCCTTCGGGAAAGGGCCTATGAGGTCGACTCCCACATGTCGAAGGGCCATGCCGCGACCACGGGGTTTCTGGCCGACGGCAACTGGGATGTCTGCGAACCTTTGGCACTTATCGCATCTTCGGACATAGGATTCGGCGTCTTTTCAGCGTTGGCCGAGTAACCTTGGAAAATGACCTTGTCGGCCAATGTCCTCGCGCCGGGTGTCCACCACACACCCTCATGGACTTCTCGCGAGCGATCTTCGATCGTCTCGTGTCGAACGCGGCGAGGCTTTGTGAACGACCTTCGTACAAAGACCGGCGATTATCGTGTATCGGCCGCTCTTTTCTCAAAGATCGGGCTGTTCTTGTCTCGCGGGCCGGATCCCTTGCTCGATGTAATCTTGGATTTCGTCGATCCAACACTTCTCCGTGGGCCGAACAGCATGACTCTTTCTTTGCACACCGATGGTGAATCGAGGAATTCCACCTGACTGGGGGAAGGTCGCCTATCTCCGAGGAGGCGACCTGAGAGGAAATCCGCCCGCATGTTTTCCGTTCGTCGACTGCTCCAGCCTCCCAATACTCAAACTTGTCCAAGCTCCGGCCGCTCGCAATATTTGGTCGGCGGGGTGGTTAGCCCCGTATTCCCCGAACTCGCTTCACGACGAGCCGGGAATCGCCGAAGATGACGACCCGAGTGGCTCCTGGCCCATTGCGAGCTCCATTCCCGCTATCGTGGCTTCGTATTCCGCCCGATTATTTGACGCAGGAATTTAAACCTTAGTGCCTTATCGATTTCCTCTCCACTGGGGTCGCAGGATAGCCCCGCCCGCTCCCCGATTCGCTTGATGAGCCGTCGACGTGGAGTGTCCGGAACTGTTCAGTCGCGGCTGCGCCGAGCTCGCGGCCTTTCTTTTCTTGGACCCGCTGGGAGCTGACGTCGAAGCGCTCTGCTTGGTTGTTTCTGTGGTCGGGCTTTCGGTCTTCGCAAATGAAGTTTCCGCGATGAAATCTGCGAGTACCTGGCCCCTGATGGCTTTGCGCAGCTCGTAGGTGATGTCATAGCGAGAGCTCTACCGACCACTTCATCATTCTCCCCGCCACATCGGGCTTGTGTAGAATCTGTCTGAGGGGGAGGTCGGTGTATACTACTATGGCGTGAGCTTGAAAATAGTAGGTCAGCTTCCTTCCGGCCACACCGCCGACCACCTTTTCTACATTTAGGTACCTTGTCTCCACATCGGCCGCCGCATGTGAGACATAGTAGATCGGCTTTTGACCGAGTTGTCCTCCCTTAAGACTGCGGCCACCGCGGTGTCCGGCCGCGAGGTATACAAACAGGTCTCTCCAGTACGGCCGGAGAGTAGGGGCGGGCTGCCCAGTATTCTTTTAACTCGGTAAAAGCCTTGTCGCATTCTTCGTTCCACGCGAATCTCTTGCGCCCTCGTGGTTTTGAAGAATGGTAGGCTTTTCTCGGCGGACTTCGCAATGAATCTTCCCAATGCGGTTATTCGCCCGTTTAGGCGCTGGACCTCTCTGACCGAGCTGGGAGCTCGCATGTCGACCAGGGCCTGGATTTTCTCTGGGTTTGCCTCTATGCCCCGCTCATTCACCATGTAGCCCAGGAACTTTCCTGCTTTCACCCCGAAGGCACACTTCGCCGGGTTCAGCTTCATCTTGTTCCGTCTCAGATTTTCGAATGTTTCCTTCAAATCTTCAATGTGGTTAGCCTGTTTGGTCTTGATGACCATATCATCAATGTAGGCTTCCACATTCCTTCCGAGTTGGTCCCCAAATACCCTGTTCACCATACGCTGATAAGTGGCCCCCGCGTTTTTAAGCCCGAAGGGCATCATGTTGTAGCAGATCGCCCCTGCTGCTCGGAAAGCCGTTAGTTCCTGGTCGGCCAACCACATGCGTATCTGGTGATAGCCCGAATAGGCGTCGACGAAGCTAAGGATTTTGTGGCCCGCAATTGCGTCCACCGCTGATCTATCCTGGCAACGGTACCGCCTGGGGCACGCCTTGTTCAAGTCGGTGAAATCAACACACATCCGCCACTTCCCACTGGTCTTCTTGACCATCACCACGTTTGCTATCCGGTCGGGTAGAAGATCTCCTTGATTATTCTCGCTGAGCGCTTATCGACCTCCTTTTATCGCCGCTTGTTTTTCAGAGAGAAAACTCGCGGTCGTTGCCGGACGGGTGTTACACTTGGGTCGACGTTTAGTTTGTGGATCGCGACCTCACCGATTCCTTCCATGTCTTCGGCGGTCCATGCAAATATGTCCGTGTTCTCTCGGAGGAAAGCAATGATGGCTTCCCTTTCCTGCTCGTCGATCTCCAGTCCGACCTTTATCTTCTGCTCTGGGAAGTCGAAGTTAATGACCACTTCGTCAAAACCTTCGTGGGGTTGAATGGTTGGTTGATCCTGCTATCCGACTTTCGATGGTGATAATCTTTTCAGCGCCCTCCCTTTCTCTCGGACAATGACCAGTTCGAGTCGGCATGCTCATTTGGGCGTGTCGAGCATGTCGTCGCCCGTGCTTTCGTCCGGTGCGGTCGGCTCCTCTGTTCTCCTTGACGGCGACCAGTGCGAGTCGGCAAGCTCGGCATCCCCGACGGGGTGGCCGTGCGTGTCGTCGCTGTCTTTTGTCAAGTTGCGAGTGGGGAGCCAACTCGCGCTAATTGCTATGCTTGATCAACCGGTCCGATTCCTTTCCTCCTCGACCTCTTCAGAAATTGTGACCGACCTGGCCCTTTTACCGAGGTGTCCTTCCTTTGCGTCCTCGGTGTCAGCCACCACGATCGTCATTTTTCCTTTTCCTTTCCTCTGGGCTTCCTCGGCCCTCTTCTCATCGAGCGTAGTTCAAGGTGCTTCTGATCGTTCCTTACTTCTCCAACCCTCTCGCTGGGGAACTTGACTCTCTCGATGTGCCGGGAGATTACCATATCAAACTTCGTTTGGGCGGGAGGCCCAGATAGCATTATAAGGAGAGGGGATGTCGAGGACCGGGAAGGTAACCGTCTCTGTGCGGGTGTTGTCCGCTGCGCCGAGGATGACCTTTAGGTCGACTGTACCCTTCACGGCGACCTTGTGTCCTGTAAAGCCCTCGAGTTTGACATTGCTTGGAGTTAGGTGCGAGCTCCCTAATCCGAGCGCTTGAAAGCATTTGTAGTACAGATGTCCTTCCCCGCTCCGTGTCAATCAATACCCTCTTTACTCTTCCTCGCCCTATCTTCGCTTCCACGGCCGAGGCCGCCCTTTCGTTGTTGGGTTGGCCGCCGGCGGCATGAAAGGTGATTCCACTCTCCCCCAAACGCGAGGTGGGCTGACGACGTGGTTCAAACTATTAATAGCGTTCTTCAATTTGGTAATACTTGACCACTCCTCTGTGATCATGTTAATCAGGATCTCATCCTCCTCGGTATTGTTTCTTGGGGCCTCCTCGGCCTCCTCCTGTTCGTCTCTCGCTCGTACCTCCCGAGCTCCTCCGTCTATCGCCTCCGAATATCCTTCTTGAGCCGGATGCGGTCCTCCGTTGTGTGGCCGATGTCTTTGTGATAGGCACACCGCTTGTTTGGGTCGCGGGGAATGGGAGTCTCTCGGTGGGGTCGGCGAATCTGTTCTCCGTAGGAGCACATTCATGATTTGCTCCCTGCTTGCATTCAAGGGGGTATAAGACTCCCTCTTCTGGTATCTACTCCTGCCTCTGCTCTTATCGTGGTCGCCATTTCTGTGCTTCTGTTCCCCTGACTTCTCCTCGGACTTCGACTTCGAGGCTCCCGAGGGTTTCTGGGTGTCCTTTTCTTGTTCCTCAAGGGTCTTTTCCACGTTCCCTATCCTTTGAGCCGCCGTATACATTTCCGCACTGTTGACCGGGGGTCGCATCCCGATCTCTGATAAGAGCCTTGCCGACCTGAGCCCGGCCTGGAAGAAAGCCATCACCGTTTTGTCTGGGACACTCTGGAGCTGTTCGGCGACCTTCTTGAATCTTTCTAGGTAGCTTTCAGGGATTCGCCGACTCGTTGTTTGATTCCGCACAGTCGCTCTCGCTTTTGGGGAGCTCGCCTGCGGATGAATATTTTTCCAGAAAGACCCTTTTCAGGTCGTGCCAGTCCCTGATCGAGTCTTCTTCGAGTTCCTCAAACCACTTGAGGACCACCTCCCCGAACGTACTCACGAACACTATACACCACAAGTCCAGCTCTCGAGTGCATACTCCCATCTTCGCTTCGAAGCTCGAGACGTGGCTACGAGCATTCGAATTACCCTCATAATTCTTCGGGAGGGTAGCTTGAGGCGGGGTCCGGGGTGTCCCCGATCCTTTTGCAAAGCGGTGGTCACATTCTTCGACACTTATCAAATTTACCCTTTCGAGGGCCTCCGTCGCTCCTTTACTTTGCGCAACACTCCCTCCTCTCGCATCCTCGGTTCTTTCTTTCCTTTTGGATCGGCGGTCGGCCGCCGACCCCGTGGTAGCGGTGGGACGATGCGCTACTACCGGAGGTGTCGCTGCGAGGCCTCATGTTTCGACCTGCGTCCCGAGGTGACTCCGTCTTCTTGATCGAACCTCGCTGGCCTCGGGCGGTGCGACCCGCATGACTTGGCCGGCCGGGGTTTTGACTGGCCCCGAGTATGCACGCTCCCCTTCGGTTCCTCCACCGTCTTTCCTGCACGCTCTCGATACTAGGCTTCGTTTGTCCTCGACTCTCTCCGAGCCGGTGTTTCGCACTTAATCTCCGGGCGTCAACTCGGGACCCTCTTGTAATCATCCATTCTTGAACCTCCGGCCTCCTCCTCGCAGCTCGGCCATCTTGGTGGCCTTCTGCCGGGTCGAATATTCGTGTCGATTTCACAGTTGCATGTTCGCGACCTTGCGAGATAGTTCGTACTCGCGCATTCGAGCTCTCTTTGCTTTTCCAAGTAGGCCCTCTCACGGCGCACGTGCTCCAGCTCTGCTAAGTCCCTCTCGTGTGGCGTGAGAGGTTGCTTTTCCCCGAATCCGCAGTGTCGTCCTCGTCGCAACCGTCTTCCTCGCCCGAGGGTGGAGGGAGCCGTCTTCCCACTTCGTTCGTGCCCGCCGGCCTTTTCTCCTTTGAGGCTTGGAGCTTGCTCGTCGGCTTCTTCTTCATTGCCCGGCTACCCTCTTAGCCCGGTGTTTTCATGTGGGCAGCCCAGTGAGGCTCCCATAGGCGAGGCTCCGCGCCGCCGCCCGGCCGGGTTCGTTGGGAGCGCCGCTGTGGGTGCCACCGAGGCCGGCGCCGGAGGGCTTGTTTTGATGCTTGTTTCAAGTCGTCATTTTTGGTCACTTGTTCACACGGGATCGTAAGGATTGAGGTCCCGGAACCAAGCGATCGAAACAAAGCGATCACGCCAAAATGGGTTGTGACCACGTCGGTCCACGTAGGTGTTGTCCGTAGTCTATCCGGATCTTGGGCCGTGAGTTCTTTGGCTCCTTTCGGTAGTCTTGTGAGAAAGGGATGGAACAGTGACTGAGACGGATGAAAAGCACCGTCGGGAGCCGGGGTAGCCGGCTAAAACCCTCCGGCGTAAGAGTCGGTTACAAGGTGGTGTAATGGCGGTGTTCACGTAACTTGGCGTGAATGTGGCCGATGATAATGAGCTAGAGTTTAGGAGTGCAAGAGTGTGTGTAAGTGAATAATGTTCCCCTCTTGAGTGAGTCCATACCTTGGTATTTATAGGCGGGCGGAGGGTGGTATCTCTTCATGGAGAGGAGACCGTGTGGAGACAATCCTGTGCCAATCTTTGTCCCCTAGTGCTGCGGCGGCACTGGTTCAGAGATCGTGGCCGTTCTCCGCGTGGTCCTTGTACTTTCTGTCGAAGGTGGGAAGGTGGAGCGGGCTTCCGTATCGCGAACCGTACCTTCCCTATGTCCGAAGGGCGAGCCACGTGTGCAAGCGGGATTCGGCGGGGTTGAGTCGAGGTCGGCTTCAAGTGTGGCGAGTCGCTGGCGGGGTGTCGACTGCCCCGAGATCACAGGTCGCCGGGGATCTACAGTCGTCAAGAGGATAGAGCATCTTTGGGATCGATATGCCGATCGATGTGCCTTCCAGTCGGCGTTTCGACGTGGCGGGGTCCTACCTCGGCGTGGGCTCCAGCGTGACCCGCCGCCGAGGTGAGGGCCACGTGTCAGGAGGGAAGGATGAGGCCGTTCAATCACCAACTTAACAACATTTAATCATCTAACAGCACTAAAATTAAAACTTGTAATATAGCACAAACTAGAACTCGTAATATCATTTGCCTATTTTATTTAAAGAATCCCACATTCAAATAGACATCAGTAAAAAATACATAACATGTTCATATTTATAATAAAATCAATTAAATTTTTTTTTATCAATTTGCCTAGTCAAACAAACATTTTTTTAGTAACAGAGGGAGTATTATTTTTTTCTTGTTTTTCTTTAAAAGTTTTTCTCTCTCTCTCTCTCTCTCTCTCTCTCTCTCTCTATTTTCTTTCATTTTTTTTCTTTTTGTCTCCCCCCTTGTCTTTCCTATTTCCCCTTAATATTTTCTTATTTTAGTTGTGTCACACGATGACATGTTTAGAGTAAAGCTCTGAAAAACATTGAGACAAATTTAACCTTTTACTTAATAGATAATATAGATTCTCCCATTATATCGTTGTATGTTTGCCTCATATCCAATAAGTTTATGTAGCAATCTTTCAATAGTCTATTGGGAAGATTAAAGAAATTTGAAAATGGGGAGGAGCCAAGTCCTTGAAATTTAACCTCCTCCCTCCCCTCCCCCAAAAAAAAAAAAACATAACCCCAAAAAAAAAAAAAAACCCTAGAAGCAATGCACAACAATATATTAACATGAGAAGTGGGAACTTCTCTAATACTATGAATCTTTTAAAGTATTCTTTTCTTCAAAAAAATTTATTTGTTACGTAGAAAATTATCAGCAAATCTCATATATGAGCCACCGAAATTTCACGTGCTTCTTGATCATGCAATCAAATTCTGAAATTTCTCACTTACACTACTAAAATTAAATCATATATGGGCCACCAAACTTTTCACGTGCTTCTTGAACGTGCCATCAAACTCTGAAATTTCTTAAATATAGGCATCGAATAGACCACTTTAGTGACAACATCTAACTCCTCCATTAAGTTTTACCGTAGCACTTATTTTCGAACCAAAATGCCCCTTTCTCAAGCGTCGCTCCTTTCTTACCGGTCGTTGACCTCTCTCCCTCCAACCCCCACAATATTATTCATTGATTATCACAAGAAGATGAAGAAAATGGGGAATATTATCAGATGTACTTGCATTTTTTGGTACACATAATATTCATAGATTATTACAAGAAGATGAAGAAAATAAGTAATATTATCAGATCCACTTGCATTATTTGATACAATATATAATGATCTAGAAGGTCAGAAACATCTTCTCCCTCAAGCTTTCAACAGTATCCTTAACACTCACCTCAAGAGGAGTGAAATCAATGCCCAGACTTTTTGCCCTTTCCTTGGATACCTCATAGGGATGCTCAACAGGCCTGTCCTCTTTACATCTGTCGTCATGAAACAACAATAATCCTACTTAGAAATCTCAAAACCTCTGGTTTAATCCAAGATATTCGAATCTCAAATCAATGTAGAAACAGAAGGCAAAAAAATGAAAAACAGAAATCCTATTTCTGGTGATGGGAGATTCTAAATACCTAATCTTTTTGCTCTCTTTGACCTTACTAAGTTTGATGAGTTACGAATGGAATTCTTTTAACAAAAGTTAAAATCTTGAACTTCCCAACATTTTAAACATCTAACTTATTACCGGTAATCAGTTTCTGAAAATATCTTGATGGCATTATCGAAACAGTATACTCGAGGAATACCATGAAAAATTCAAAGTTGTAGTTCAAATACTCTTTAAGCGCACTACAAACACTCAACAAACAGCACAAAACCTTTATTGTTTTGGTTCATTTGTCTTGTAGATTCTATTAACTGTAGTTACTTCCATCAACCGCATATTTTCCTCAAGTAAACTGAAAATGCTAAATACTTACTTTTCAGAAAGGTTGAGCTCAGGGTAGAGCTTTTTTAGAATCTTTATAACCTCAGAAGAGTATGTTACAGTCCCAACTAAGCAATATCTGCCACTAGCTGAAGGAATCTCAAATGCAAAAATGTGTGCATTGGCAACATCCCTAACATCAACGTATCTGTAAATTCCCTCGGCGAAGACTTCCTTTCCTGCAGAATATACAGTTCTTCTAATAAGCAGAAAATCAATAGAAAGTGCCCAAGGGGCGGCAAAAACCATGTACACAGAAAGCATAAAAAGCAAAAGCCAAAAGGAAAGACAGACTCAGAAAAACAGAAAAAAACTTATGCAGGGACACTAAAGTCTCACAAAATAGCATATCTTTCCAAAGAAACCCGCGTGACAGAATGAGGGGACAAGGCATAAGGAGGAGCAACTTTCCATCTGACCTTAAGTCCCTATTAACTTGTAACTCCAACGAGTATTTGTATAGATCCTCCCCATGTGGGTCACAATAAACAAAGCAAAAGAACTATTCCATAGACTGCCGGCAATGTCACAATGGATCGGAAAATGATTGAGCAATCCCATTTCTCCTACACATACAGTACAGCACCATTCAAGAACGTACTGCCTTTTCAAATCATCCAACATTCAGATTGCAGATGACATTTAAAGGAGCTGCTCAGACAAAAAAAAACCACCAACTTAGGAAGGGCCTGCTGCGATGGGGGTGGTCAGGACGCCCGAGGAGTTGGTCGAGGCAGCCTCAATGGTGACCACGTTTGTGGTGGAAAGGGTGGGAACACCAGTGTGTTATCATTGTGAGGAGACGGGGCTTCCTGGTGTAATTGTTAAAAGTTACGTGGGAAACCTCTAGATGGTCGGTTCGTTAAAGTAGCTTCCAACCCTGATTCTATTCCACAGCCTTCTCAGCCAACTTAAGACAAAATGGTGATGATGTCCAATGAGGAGTTTGCTCGTTTTATGAAGTTCCAAACCTTTAGGCCATAATCTTCCTCTTCTAGTGCTACTCACAGACAGGTATTCTCAGTGCATTTCTTGCCCCTCTTTCTTCATTATTTGTACCACACATGGGTCGTTTTTGACTGGGGTTATATGTATTCTTTCTTCATTTACTCCTTCCACACTACCTAGTGTTACTTTAGCTGATGGAATAGTTGTCTGGTGAAGGGGACGGGTCTTGCCTGGCCTACCCCCTCATTTTCCTTGTCCTCTGTTTTCTCTATCCTCGATTTTCCTTTTATTTTGTTACCCATAAGTTACTTGTGAAAAAAATTGTTGTCTCATTATATCCAAACACACACGCCTTTCAAGAACTTTCGTTCAACGAATTATTGCTAGAGGGCAAGAATCATGAGAGCTTTACTTTTTGGAGGTAGAAATTGTATTATTACTCGTTCTAATGCTACTTCACTTTCTCCTTGCAGCTCCATTGTTGCTCATATCATCCTTCTACATAGAGATTGAAGAAGTTAAATCCTAGTATAGGAGTCTATCTTAAACTTTAGAGCATGAAGCATACTCCTTCCTAAGCACCATTGTGATGTATTTTCCTAGAGTCAATGCCCCCATTGAGTTGGTTCCTTCAGATGTTTAGGTACTTGTCCAGTTGTTTCAGAATTGGGTTTTCATTATTTTGTTAAATTATTCTTGCATGACTTGTTAGATTTATTTCATGAAAAGAGGTTCCAAATTGCTCTCATTTTTGGCGCATTTTCTGTGGATATTCAAACTTAATTTCATGTGCCCGTTGAATTTCTACATAGTGACGATGCTAAAGAATATTTCTCTACCGCATACACTACCTTTAAGAGTAAACATCATATGATTTACCAATCCTTGCACTGATACACATCAACAAAATGGAGTGGTTGAACAAAATAATCTTCATTTGATGGAAGTTGTGTCGGTGTTTTGTCTTGAGCACCATCCCTTATAACTAAACTAGGTCCTAAGTCCCTCAAATGCATCTTTGGTTACTCTCGACAAAGAATGGGCAGCGTTGCACTAGAATCGTTATCGTGTCTCGCTTAATGTTACCAAGAAAATATTAGTTGAAGGAAAAAGTCTAGCAATTGTAGCTCTAAACTATTCAATAGAGTTGCAAGTAACTTGCAAGAGGCATAAGAATTAGGTTAGGGAGGCGGAATTGGAGTTTGAGGAGGTTAATAGGAATCACATATTGGTTGCAGAGGAGATCACTAGCTTCTATAGTTTTTTGTTTCATGAGGATCAGTTGGATAAGCCTACGATCGAGGGGTTACATTGGTGCCCTCTCTCTACTGTGAAGGGGGATTGGTTGAAAACCTAATTTTCTGAAGAAGAGGTTAGGGTGGCGGTAAGTGAGATAGTTGACGATAAAGCCCTCGTCTTAATGAGATAGTTAACGATAAAGCCCTCGTCTTAATGGGTTTTCTTTAGCTTTTATCAGTCTAGTTAGGACGTAGTTAAAGGTCTCATAATGGTGTTCTCGGCTTCAAAACAACATTTTAATGAAGAGTATTAACTCTACTTTTATTACTTTGGTCTGTAAGAAGGATAAATTCATTAGGGTGAATAATTTAGGCGCATTATTTTGGTTATAAGTGTTCATAAGATAATCATTGTTATTGAGGAGGTTAAGACTCGAGTTAGGAGATACTATCTCGGAGGCCAAAAGTGCTTTTGTGGGGATTGAAAAGTATTGATGCAAACTTGGTTGCTAATGAAGTGGTTGAGGATAAGGAGAAAAGTGGAGGAGAGGGTTGGTTTTTGTTAGAATGGATGACTCGATTTTAGGCAATAGCCAGTTCCCGAAGCGAAGGAGCGGAGTGTAGCGCCGTGGTAGTCATGTAGGACTTAGGGGGTGCGGGGAGCGTAGCCCCCGCGGTACAAACTGTGGTTATCATGCGAGGAAGATACTGCTAGAGGTGCGGTCGCCCTGAGCAACCGCGCAGTGTGCGGGTTGACATTCTGGAAGCGGTGCGGTCGCGCCACTTGAGAGGATGCGGCCGCGCCGCGCCAACTTGTGCAGTTTGAGTTTTTCTTATTTGTGTTGTATTCATAGTTGTTAAAGGCGGAATGCAAGAGGCGGGCGACCGAAAGGCGACTAATTAAGAAAAATAATACATATATTTATTTATTGTACTATAGCAGATTTCAAAGCATATATAAATAAGAATAATATCTGAAATTAAGTTCAAGTATATAGTAAGGAACAAAGTAAAGGGAAAAAAGAAACAAAGTAAAAGAAGAAGAAAGAAACAAAGTATAATCTGTCATTCCGTCCACACACAAAAAAAAGAACGAAAAAAGAATGAAAAAAAAAAGTAGAATTAAAACAGAGTAAACAAAGTAAAACAGAGTAAAAAAGAAGGAAAAATAAGTAGAATAAAAAATAAAATAAAAAAGTATACTCTGTCCAATAAAAAAAGAACCAAAAAAGGAAAAGAACTAGAAACAGAAAGAATAAGTCAAGAGGAGCGCTATTAATACCCCCTTTACTCTTAATGCACCCATTATCTCAATACACCCGCTACATTAATTCTACACCAATATAATTTATAAATACACCACCCCACATTTCCTATTTTACCTCTTTCACTCTAAACCTAACCCACACCCACCCACCCCGCCCCCTCCCTCCCTCATGGGCCACGACAACCCTTCCCTTCCCCCTTCCCTCTCTCCCTGAACGTCCCCCCGCACCACCACTTTTTTTTCCTTTCCTTCCCCTTTTCTCTCTCCCTGAGTCGAGTGAGTCCCCCCGCCCACCCCACCATTTTTTTTCCTTTCTTTCCCAGTTCTTCACCGCCCCTCCATTTTTTTCAGTCTTTCCTTCTTCCCCTCCCCTCTCCCCTTCTCCCTTCTCTCCTTCTTCCCCTCTCCCAAACCCACCACCTTGAAATTTCAAGGTGGTGGTTTGGGAGAGGGAAATAAGGAGAGAAGGAAAGAAAGGAAAAAAAGTGGGGGGAGAGAACTCAGGCAGCAGAGGGAGAGGAGAGAAGGAAGAGAGGAGTGGAACTGGAAAAAAATGGGGGAGGGGGCGGTCGCTGCTGCGGTGAGGGAAGGAAAGGGAAGAAGATGGTTTGGAAAAAAAAAAGGAAAGGGTATTAATGTATTAATGAAGCTCTACCTTAAAAAAGTTTACGACAGGGTGAATTGGCATTTCTTGGATTTAGTGTTAGAGAGGAATTTGGGGAGTAGGTGGCATCAGCCGATTCATGGTCTCTGTTGCACTCCCTCATTTTTAATCATCATAAATGGTTAGCCGAAGGAATGGTTCTCTGATTCTAGGGTTTCAGGGGTCTTAGACAGGCCCCTTTTCTCTTTACTTGGTGGTTGATGTTCAGAGAAGAATTGTCACGAGGCATGAGGAGGTTGGTTTGTTAGAGGGCTGTCCTGTGGAGAGGGAGGAGCTTAGGGTGTCCCACCTTCAGTTCTGAAGGTTGCTCATTACACTAATCTTTTCCTGTGGGACTAGAGCTTTTGCGAATGCTTGACAATCCTTCAGATCTTTGAGAACTTTGAGAACTTCTCTGGGCTTTAAGATTAATCTTGCTAATTGTGGTCAAGCCGGTAACATTGAGAGTCGAGATGTCAGCTCTTTTGCGTCTCTAATAGGCTATCAGTCTTATCTTGGGTGTTATCTTATTAGCGCCCCTACTTTTTGGGACCTTGTTTAAGAGAGAGTAGCCATCAGACTTGATGGGTAGAAGCGTGCTTTTTTCTCCTTGGGAGTAGAATTACGCTTATTTGAGCCTGTTTGTCAAGTATTCCTCTTCACTTCCTTTCTCTCTTTAGGATCCCAGTGAGTATGGCTGAAAAATTAAAGAAAACTATGAGAGATCTCCTTTAGGAAGGGGTGTATGGCTGACAAATTAGAGAAAACTATGAGAGATCTCCTTCAAGAAGGGGCGGAGGAAGGTAAGAGGGACTATCTTTTGCGAGAGAGTGTGCAAGCCCAAGGAGGAAGGGGACTTGGGCCTTAGGAATCTGATCTGCAGGAATGTTTCCCTTGTTGAAAATGGCTCAAGCATTTTCCCTGTACTGCAGGTTACTTGGCATAACATGATAAGGAGTAAGTTTTGCTTGCATCTTGATAGGTGGGATGCTAACATTGGTAGGTTAGTTACTCATCGCAGTCCGTGGAAGTTTATTCTTGTATTCGCTTGAGGGTGGTAATGGTTACAAACAGGAGGATGTTTGGGTGGAAGATACTCCTTTATATCTGGTTTTTCCTCGTCTCTTTCGCAAATCCTCCTTGCACATGGCTCCCATTTCAGCCTTTCTTTCTAGGAAGCCCCCCACCCTCTGGAAATTTCATTTCTTTCAGAATTTAAACGATCAGGAGGCAGAAGAATCCATATATTTGATTGATCGTATTGCTAATGTGAGACTCTGTAATGTGTCTGATTCTTGGTATTGGACATTAGAGGGTTCGGGGTTGTTCTCTTGTCACTCTTTCTTATCTCATCTGACTGGATCTCCAGACCTGACTCCTTTCTGCTTTCGTCAGTCATTTGGAAAGCTTAAGTTCCTTTCAAAATCAGAGCATTCCCCTAAACCTTGGTTCTCAATAAGCTCAATGCTAATGATGTTCTGCAGTCAATAGACCCTATATGAGTATTTCCCCGACGGTGTGTGATAAGTGCGCCTCAAAGTTCAATGACCTTTACTTTGCATTGCGGGTGTGCTCATATGCTTTAGAGCTGTATGGAGTGTGCGCGGGAAGCGTGGGTGATTCCGGACTCTATTTTTCCGCCTTCTTGCAGTAGCAGTTTCGAGGTTTTGGCAAGGGAAAGGATGCTAGCCTTTTATGGCAACATGATGTGTTTTCTGTGATTCGTGTCTGTGAACAGAGGAATTCCAGAGTCTTCAGGGATAAAACGATTTCTTGGAACTTTCCCAGGGATTCAATAGTTTATTTGGTTTCTCTCTAGGCTTCGCCTTGAGGAGCTTTTCAAAGGGTGCCATTTCAGATATTCTTCGGGATTGGGCGGCTTTGATTTCTTAGTCTGTATAGCTCTTGGCTTTTATTTTTGCTTCGATGGACTTCTCATCTATTTTGTGTTCCTCAATATCTTTTAATTTTATAATAAGATCTCTCTAAAACACTATGAACTCGTGTGATATGTCAATATTGTGTGATCATTAGACTAACATCCATTTGCTTCTAATATGGTGTTTCATGAATGAACAAAGTATATTGAGGTGAAGTGTCACTAAGTTCTTGAGAAGCTTAGCAAAAGATTATTGCATGAGTTACGTCAAGACAGTTGAAGAACTTGCAGAAAAGCTTCCGCAAAATATTATTGAACGAGATATGTCAAGACTGTAGAAGCATATTCAGGGTGAACCACATAAATCTTTGTGATTTCTCTTTTTATTCATCTGTTTCCAATGTTTGTCTTAACAGAGATCATAAAGAATGGTGACATTACTTATGCTCTCTCTTTATCAAGAAAGGTTAGAAGCTTTCTATTGATATATGGATGTCAAGCTTTATACTAATAATAGAACGAACTTGAACAACCAAAAAACAGTATATACACCAGCCATGTATGTACCTGTTTTGCATTAATGTAAAAAAGCCTGCATTTACAATTTATGCATACCTGTATCTCATCTACAGTTTTCTAATGTTGCGCAATTTTTCTTTATATATCTTATCTTATTCAGCCTAAATCAACTCAAAAAAATGTCAATTGATTAAAGAAGCTAAGTATAGCATAAGTCAGGTAAAATTTGAAGCTTATGTTGATGTCCATATAAGAAATATAAACCATGCACATCATCCTCTATGTGGCAGAGAATTACCGTTTTTTATGAAGTTCAGAATCCCCTCGGAGGTGAGATTGAGAGTTGGCTGTAAGATAGGACCAATCACATAACCCGGATGTACTGTCACCAGGTCAATCCCATTTTCTTTCGAAAACTTTGAACCAGCATCCTCAGCCAAGGTTTTAGAAAGCGGATACCACATCTGAGAAACACCATAATTGTAATTAGAAAATAATGATAAGTGTAAGTTCATGTTTATTTTTCTGTCAACTTCTGTTGGACAAAGATCACGTGCAACCACAGTAACCTAAATCTAATCCTTCTACACAAGTTGAGCCTATCAATTTTAAACTAAACTCTATGGCTTGATGCTTTCAAACTTGGACAACAAAAAGACAAAGTTTAATGTCCGTGACTACATGACTATGTAAGAGACTGTCTAATGTTGATCTAACTTCCAAGTTATTATCCTCGCGTCTTTGAAGTTGGAACACTTGCAATTGACTTACTTGTTCTATGGTTGGCCAAAGGATCTCTAACGATGAAAGACAGATGAAACCAGTAGGTTAATGGCTGATGACTTTGACGTCGCGCTTAAAAGTAGCAAATTTGAAAATAGAAACCAAAACCTTAGGTTTGATTTTGGAAGTTTACAGTTGGGTGCTGGCCTAAGTTTTGAGATCCATAGCTTTTTAACATAAGTTGATCTGGTCTAATAAATAAGAGTCAGGGCATGGGCTCAAGCAGAAACGAAACTGTCCCATCCACGGTGGACACAATCTGGATTTAAAAGACAAGGTCACCAAGATGAATCCATAAAGGGATTAGACTATGGCTGGAACCAGTCTTCAAGTGATTTCAGTGTGCATCCTATGGTAAAACCTTGAGCACTCCGTTCAGGAAGGATGCACGACTCGTTATAATAACAATGCAGTAAACTATATATATTACTTCACACAAAATATTCCACACCAAGCAACCGGATCAATTAAAAAACTTGCATATCCAACTGAGGAAGTGCATTCTAGGTCATCTATGGACCAACACAATTGTTCATACATGATGATTATGGTTCATCCATGGTTGAGGAAACAATTAAACGTTGACAGAAGACCAGATCCTTACAATTGGTTTGATTCTTAAACAGTGAGTTGATAGAAAAGTTAGGGAGCTGATCTTGAGCAACACACTTGGCAACAGTCTAGAGTATGTAGAGCACTAAAGATTATCCTAAAATTCAGAAAAAACTCTATAACCAAGTGACAGATTTAGGCAAGTGGACTTTGAGTTTGTATCCACGTATAAATACTATGAACAGCTAAATGGCTGCATTGAGTATTTCGAGAAATGATGCATAACTTGCTTAATGGCATTCAGAGATGACCACATACTTCAAAAATAACTGTTCAGCAAATAACACCTTTAAATTTCAAAGAAAAGGGTGAATATAAATCAATGCCACTCTGCATTTTATGTTTATTTTCATATGGCTTGCAGAAACTACATTTATTAATAAGCTAAGCAAACATAAAAAGAATTTGGCACAGAGGAAGGACGCCAGAAAAACTCAACTTGCGCAAGGCAGAAATAAATACATTGAGACTTGAAAATGGAAGGAAAAAAAACATAACATAATTATAAACTATCAATTAACACCCCCCAAGGTATTCATAAAATCTCACTTGCTTCTCTCAAACAAAAATCATCCTACATAGTACATAGCACCTTCACGTTTAAATTCATCCCACTTTCATCCTTGGCCAGAATGACATGAAACATGCTAATAGAAGTTTACATGTGGGGGTCATGTGCAAGGTATACAAGTAATTTTCATAATTATTCATTTTTTCTTTTTTTTCCCTCCCTCCCTCCTGCAGTCATTGCAAGTTTCCACGCCAGAGCTCTAGCTACCCTCCCAAACCTGAGCCTCGAGCATGAACCCTAGCTGCCAGCAACATCAGAACGCCCTAATAGCTGCCACAGTCACCCACCTCAAAACGCTTCCGTTGCTCTGTTCGTGAAACCCACAAGACTGTCTCATCGCCATCAACAATCTCATGCATCGCCGTTTAGAAACAGATGAGGGTCACCAGGCTCGAAGAGCAGATTCAGATAAAGTCTTTTTGCGATCAAGACTCCAGTTCATATGGAACCAAAATGATACAATTGACATTCTATAATACTACAACATGATGATTGAATATCTGTTTCTTTCCACTAATTATTTGATATGTATAGCAAATTCTCGCATGCAGCAAACCAGCAGCTTGAACAGAACAGCACATGCTACCTTTCTTTTCTTTTCTTTTTTTTTTTTTTTTTAGATTGGAGAGAAACATAGACCTTATCGGCTTATCCCAACCCTTATTATTATTATGATTAATGTCTTGAAAGGCTACAATAATGGCTATATGGTGCCTCTGGTGAGGCTATAACAAATGGTGCCTCTGGTGAGGCTTAGTGAGGCTTTGAACACGTGACATGTTTGAGTAGTGAAGTACTAGGGTGCGTCTAGTGAGACTTGAACACCAACCTCTTCATTTAGAGAAGTGAGCAGTACGAACTCAGCTAGAGCTCGTTGGTAGACTAAATGGTCCCTTTGGCGAGACTTGAACAACAACGCTGCCTCTCGTAAAGCTTGAACATCCGACCTCTCCATTGAGAACAGTGAAGTACTAGGGTGCCTCTAGTAAGACTTGAACACTTCATCTCCCCATTAAGAGAAGTGAGCATTACCAATTGAGCTAGAGCTCGTTGGTCACATGCTACCTTCCAGACCAACTCCAAAATGGAGAAATAATACCAGAGAGAGATATTAGTAATGAACTTTCAAAAGTAAACATTACCTTTGATTGCTCACAAAGCACCGGATCTGAAAACCAAGTCTCATCAACCACGACACCAGGTTCTAGAGGTGTCCCCGTGCACATAACTGAAGCCATGGAAGATGTCACTATCACCCTCTTGACAGATGGAACTTTTGCACATGACTTCAGAACATTAAGTGTTCCCTTCACCGCAGGATCAATCAATTCTGCCTGATTAAGAGGGATGAAGGAAAATAAACAAGGAGCCTTCAGCATAAGGTTTGTAAGATAGAAAACAAGCAAATTGCCAATAGCATTATACACAAATCAAAAGAAAATAGTATCATTGCTTCACATAGAATAGTTCCCATTAATACCAACTCGCTTTAACAAATAAGTTCCATTTATTTTCCTAGTACGCAAGCTAGTAGCTTAAGGAGATTTTGGAATGTAAAGCACAATCCTTAACATTCATTATATCGACATTCAGATAATCTTGTAAGTGAAGTTGAAAACATTGTGAGCATATACCTCTCTTTCAGCTTTAACAATTTATGATTTATAGGTCAAAAACCTTCAGTAAATAATATCAATGAAGGGATCTAACTCTATATCATGGTGGATAATCAAATGTGAACAAAAACTTTGCCATACCGCCAAGTTGGTAGCCAAGTTCATATCAACCAAGTTAAGTTCATGTGAATGAATAATTGACTGGACAAAGCAAAGCAAGCAACAAGCTATTAATAACCAGAACATGGACTCCGGATATAAAGCTTGGGGCCTATACGGTATGAGTTAATTTTACGAAGTAGGTACATCCCCTATTAAGAGTTTTCTATTGGATGTATGTGCAGGATGCACAGATGTTCATTGCGAAGATCTCCTAGTACTAGGCAAGAGCGCCAGAGGGCAGGCAAACAAAATCATGGCTCAATACACTGAGATAAAGTGCAGGCATACGAAATTTAGAATAAGCACATAAGTAAATAACTACCACATATGAACCTGTGGATCAGCAACTGAAAGAAACACCGGAGACGCTGTATGAAATACACCATCACAGCCATCAATTGCGGAATCAAACGATCCTTCTTCAGACAAGTTGGCTTCAAACAAATGCAGTCTTTCTTTAGCACCGTCAAATGCAAGTAGGTGTTCTGTCTTACTTGGATCTTCTGTAGCATATAGGAATTGAACCAATGACAATTAGAAGAACTCTACGGCTCTACCTATATATTCCATGACAATAGGCAGAACATAAAGGCTGGGTTGGTTAAAGATGCAAAAGAAGCAGTTAACTAAAACTGCTTAGCCTGCAATAATGATTGAAAAAGCAATGAATCGTGAATATTTAATTCAATTTGAATTCACAGTCAGTACTACAGGTAACTGTCATGACAGAAGCATGTTACTTGATTTAGAACAAGAGAAGCACATTGGAAACCCTTTCCTATGATAAACCAAAAGACCAAAAGTTACCGGATTTGGGTAATCAAAGATGTCAAAATTGTTACGGTTGCCTGCACATGAAACCGATCCTGAGAGATCATACATCTTATCAAATCCATGCTTCCACACTTGGCTTGGTATCCACGTCACGCTTGACCCTAATTTGCACATGGAGCTAGGTGTGCAGACCAAACATAGAGATACGGCGGGTAAACCAAATAGCTAAGAGACTTGGACCGCAGGACTATCCTCCTATTTAGATCCTATAACTTGTATCAACTATTCAGAAGGAATACACCATGAAGCACAGACACTTCCATGGTTCCTTGTGTCTATGTGTGACACGTCTCGGACAACGACACTCCAAGACACCTGTCAAGCACGCTCCCAAGAGACATATCACTAATTTCTTTCAAAGACTGGCATGTTAGCACCCTTGCATAATCATGTAGGGTTGCGATGCAATTTAATTCTAGAGAAACATTGGCTAAAAATTCAACTCCCAAAACTAATGGATTTCAATAACAAATTGGAACAGTCTCGAGTATTCCAACTTCCGTGAATGATGCCTTGATGTATTTGGACACATTTCTACTAGATGTTAAGTGGAAGGTCATGCATACATACATGCATATATTACAGTGCATATAATATGTATATATGTATTACTATCTATTAACGTTCTGCCCAAATATTATGTATTATCTAGTAACGTGTCCCCAAGGGCAAACGTGTTGTATCATAATTTTTTATTATTTCGTGTCTGCGTGATGGTGTCATGTCAGATTGCATTAGCATATCAGTGGCGCTTCTTAGGTAATTGGCAACAGTGATGCTGAAGCTAAGGAATAGCAAAGACTGATTCTTGAGAAAGAACCACCAGAGGCTAAGCATTGGATTCATCTCATCTTGATTCAGTGACCAGGGAGTAAAAATACTTCTAATTTATGCATGTTCTAGATAAGATACAGTTCTACAATGTGCAGTGTTCAAATCGAACACTCGCTATTCAGCAGTTGATAATGAAATTGAGTAGTTAGGTACCCTTGATAGTAACATATCCATTGAGAAGCCCAAGACACATGCCCAGTGTCAACGATGGTATTAGATTCGTTTGAAGACTATAGGCGTTAGATTCGTTTGAAGACTATAGGCGTAAACAGCTTAGAAGTACTTTAAGAAAGATTTAAGATACTTTTTCAAACATCAAATGGATAGAAAGAACAACTTCATGAGTAAGAATATGCTAATGTACATGTATAAATATGTGATGGGATCCTCCCAAACATGCGTAACACGTGTCCTCCACGTCAACCCCAAGTGGGCCCAAGAGTCACGTCGGCAATAGGGAACTCGGATCCCCGGGCCGAGGTTGTCGGTCAATCCAGACCTCGGCGCGATCTGACACCCAGGTCGTCGCCGAGGATGACTCCACAAGAAGAGCTACATACGACCTTGGAGCAGGTCGGCCTCACAGCATTAAATGCCCACTGAATGTCAGTACCTAATCCAACAGAATCCATACGTTTTCATTAAGGGGGACATTCCCCATGGCGTGTGACGGCGCCCATAATTATCAACTTCCCATTCCCTCAAAATAGGAAAGACATTACCTGCCCACCTACTCGACAACAGCATGTCCAGCATGGTCACTCTCCAACGTGGACACCTTCTCCATTCTACAAGTGGCATACCAGATGCCGCGCTACGCCACCTTTGGCTATAAATACCAGGAGCCAAGCCCAGTCAAGACTAAGGTAACATTTACTCTCCAAAAATAAAGCTCTTTATAGCTCACGCTCATTCTCAACTACAACACACACATATTTACTACACTGTCTGTGCATTTAAGAGAGCACCATATAAGCTTCTCTATCCCTCATAACTCCTGGAACTGATTCTCACGTCGGAGGGTCATAGTCGGGTTAAACCCCCGACACCCCTAACGGTCTTTGTTTTTGACAGGTTGCTGTAGGTCCCATAACCAAATCCTTACTGAAGAAGGCCTTTAGAGAGCCGAGGCATCTTGACTACGGAAACTTGCTATTCACGGAGCTGACGTGTTCACCAAAAACCATTTCTGCGTGATCAATATGCATGGGAATTTTTTTTTTCAGACGGAGGAAATCACTAAAATGGAGACCAATTTGGGACGGAGGAAGTATTACCTAGCAAACAACAGCTACCGTTAGGTATGCCATTAGTAGAGCAGATTTCACAAAATATGAGTTATCAGGTTCTATCCCACCGGCTTTCAAAAAGTAAATTATATATATATGTGTATATATATATATAATATATATATATATATGATGAGTGAGAAACTGAGAAAGAGAACTGACGGAGACTGCGAACGGTGGCTTTGACGGTGTAGCCACGGTGGAGCAACAACTTGACGAGCCAGGAAGCTATGTAGCCCGACGCACCTGTCACGCACACCACCTTCCCTTCTCCTGACCCGCTCATCTCTGTTTATCTCTCTACTATGGATGTGGCAATTTGATAAAGGAGAAAGCCAAAGAAAGAGAGCCAGCAGGCACACCAACCACATCATCTGGAAATTGGGGCGTCAGCCTTTCCGTCATTGCTGGTAAAGCTGAAAGCGATGGCAAAGAAGGGGTGATTGTGACCTTCTATATTGGAAGCACATTGATAGCTTTATCTGGTTGTCTTTAAGTGGTAGTGGCCCCTCCTCCTCAGTCTCTGTCACTCTCTGTCACATTTATAGCTTTCTCTGTCACTCTCTGTACTCAAAGCGTATCCTCCCATAAGCTAGAGATTACCTTTCGTGTGTGTGTGTGTGTGTTTTATTTAGTCAGGGAGTTGCTATTTACACTTATAAAATTAGAGAATTGCTATTTGAACCCACAAAATTATTTAGTACACCCATTTACTAAGTACACCCCCCCCACATTATTTTCAATTCCTCAAAAAACTAAGTACACCCCACCCTAATTACCAATTATACCCTTTATAATATTTATCACAAAATATTAAAAATATTGCTAAGTAAACCCCCACCCTATACCCTTATACCCTTGTTTGCTAAGTACACCCCCACACCCTTTATACCCTTGTTTGAAAAACCCGCTCACACCCACGCATACAAACGGCAATCGCAAACAACGGCAACATCAACCACGGCAATCGCAAACAATCGCAAACAACAAAGAAAGCACGGCAACAAGCACACAACAACAACATTTCTTCAACTTCAACTTCAACAAACAATGGAAGACAATAGAGGTGTGAATCTCGTCTTTATATTTTAGGTTAAAATACTATATATTTTTGAATATATGTGTTTAATTTTTGTTAGGTCATAGTTACATTCCATTTTTTGCATATTTATGTTGAAAAAATACAATTTAAAGGAAGTTTTGTAGTAAAATTGCATTTTTCGAGGGGCCGTGACCGGATTGCCGACAAAATGTGTAGTTCGGCATGGGTACCGAACAAGCCTTGAGCTGTCCGGCATGGGTACCGAACAGAACTGATCGTCCGGCATGGGTACCGAACAGAAGAGAGTCGTCGCATGGGTACCGAACATGCTTGACTTGTCCGGATGGCTACCGAACAGTGTGTTATTGAATTTTTTTTTCCTTTGTTGATCATTAATACAAATTTAATATGTGCGACATCAATACATATCGAAGAAGACCTACGGCCTCGCTAGGGCTCACGACAAAGACAACAACAAGAAGCTCAACAACAAGAACAACAAGAACTACTGCGACAACAACAACTACAAGAAGAACAACAACTACTTCTACAACAAAGAACAACAACAACAATTTCTTCTACAACAAAGAACAACAGGAGAACATGAGTATGAAAGAGGAGGCCCCGCTGAGGATGAGGATGAGGATGAGGAGGATGAGGATGAAGAAGAAGAGGCATTTATCCCGTTTCTGGAGGGCCACAAGTTCCATTGCCGCTCACGACCTTCAATGACCATGTAGCATGTATATGGAATGGGGAAGAGCGACCATTGTTGAAGTGCTTAAATCACACAACCAAACAGAAGAGTGGTCGATTCGAATAACGTAGTCAAGTAATGAAGGATTTTGTCAATAGCTCGGGCCTCAATGTGTCCTCCGATGCTCTTATGCGAAGTGGATAAAGTCCTTGTCTCGGCATTTGTGGAACGGTGGCATCCAGAGACCAATACCTTCCACATGCCCTTTGGAGAGATGACAATTACACTTGATGATGTGTATTGTCTGACAGGACTGAATGTGTCTGGGCAACCACTGTTATCTAGGCGGAGTGTGCCACCAACACCTCAGGAGGTTGCGAATATTTTAGGAGTGCATCTCTCTGAAGTGCTCGTTGGGATGCATGGTGCTAGGGGGCCATCGATCAAATTAGAGTGGCTTCGTGAGAGATTCCAGGAAGAGGGTACCTCTGATGATCCTTTTGCCTGTGCTCGGTCAGAGCATATTTGTGGTACACTATTGGTTGCACTCTTTTCGCCGACAAGAGTGGGACACGGGTGAACACAAACTATTTAGAGTTTCGGATGACGACCTGACCAGGGTGGATTCGTATGCCTGGGGGGCTGCAACTCTTGCGTACTTGTATAGACAGTTAGGGCAAGCGTCTCGAGCTGAGACAAAGCAGATGGCGGGATATTCGACGCTATTGGAGGTAACATACTTGTATTTTCAGTTCATTACATTCAAACATTATAGAAAGTCATATGTTATGGAACCATAGTATATTTGATCGAAACTGTTTTATTGCATGTAGGCTTGGATATACGAGCATTTTCCTGCTTTTAGGCCTCCATATCGATCAAATTACAGGCTCAATACCCACTTGCAATGAGGTGGTTACCACAAGGAAAAGTTGGTGCCTCGATGCAAAAATTGGTCCAATACCGGGAGCGTCTTGACGTCCTTAAGCCCAATGATGTGAGTGTTATTTAATTTAGTTTCTTTTTATTTTATAACACATGTATGTTAAATTAATTTTCCGTGGTTATTGTAGGTAATTTGGATGCCCTATACGGGTCTTTTTAGGGAGTTACATCCATTTCCCGCCGTCTCGTTATATCATGGATGTTTAGTGGCGTGCAATGTTGTGGAACCATACCATCCGGACCGAGTTCTTAGACAATTCGGTTATGTACGACGATTCCATGTACACCGATCGCCGATGTCCATGTCGATGGGAAAAGAAGAGTTTGTCTACCCTCCCGCCCTTGTACCATACTTTATTGTTTGGGATAGTCACGTCCTATCGCCGATCGTCTTGGCAATATTGCTCAACTACCATGGGAGTGCCCCGACTATATGCGTGGTACACCGCACATTCACATCCGTTGGTGCAAAACCCCGAGAGACGGTCCCCAGTTTACCGTGACATCTCCCGCCGAGTACCGACGCATGGGAGATGATTACGTCCTACGGAATTTAGTACAACCTCCCGTGGAGAGATGGAGGTTAGGGGATCGGGGATGACAATGGATGAATTGGCGGAAGTATTGGACAAGACTTATATGATAGTGGGAGGTCCAGATATCGCGGGACCTTCTACGGAGGGCGAGACGAGGCGGGTCCATCTACTGGACGTGACGAGGCGGGTACATCTATCGGGACTCGTCGTAGGAGACGACGAAATTGATTAACATTTGACAAAGAAACTTTTGATGTAACTAATGATGTAACTATTAGATGTAACTATTTGATGTAACTTTTGATGTAACTTTTGATGTCAATTGTTATGAGAATTGATGTAACTTGTTATGATAATTGATGTAAATTTTTTCCTTAACTATCTGAACATCAATCCAAAAACAAGTTCTTGCCAAACTAAAAAAAAACAACGAAATATTGACATCAAACATAACTATTTCCATCGAAACTACCATCAACAGTCATTTTAATGAATGTTAAGTATGCTTGGTTTAGACAATATAACCATAGCATTATGATACTTTATGTTTTGTGATTGGTGTAAAATTGTTTACAAAAAAAGTGCAAGTTTGCATACTGTTCGGTAGCCATCAACCGAACAGTTGAAGAACTGTTCGGTACCCCCACCGAACCAACTAAGACCTGTTCGGTACCCCCACCGAACCTATTAAGAGTTGTCCGGTACTTGCTTACCGAACAGTGTGTTTTATTTGAATTTTTTTTGTTTAACTATCTGAACATCAATCCAAAAACAAGTTCTTGCCAAACTAAAAAAAAAAGAAAAAGAAAAATTGACATAAAACATAACTATTTCCATCGAATCTACCATCAACAGTTTAGTTTACATCAAACTACAATCAACTACGATATAAACTAGCCTAAAAACATTCAACAACAAAGTTTAGGTTACATCAACAATGTTTAGTTTACATCAACGATAGTATCTTTACTATCCGTAGTGCGATGTTACTTCCATCAATCGTTTCAACATCGTACATATCTAATTGAACTTTAAAAATATCCTTCCAAGGAGCCGCACATTGTAACCGATTCGTTTCCCGATGTTGTCACCGGAGGCAATGGGGCACCTTCGCGCAAGAACACCTTCAATAGAAATACATACATGTCATTTAGGGCAATATAAAGTGTTGTTTTAATATAAATTACACATTATATAAATAGATGTTTGCGTACCTGGATATAATGGTCTCTGTTCACGCAACCGGTACATATCAATTTTGGATTGGATGGGGGTTCGGTTCTCAAAGGTAGGTACATGATTGACATTCTCTTATCTAAACTAACGAAGGCAACATTATAGACTGATGCAACCAAGTAACCCATATATGGGTTACAAAACCAATATTTCTTCGGTGCAGTCACCTCGTAGTAGTCGAGACTTTTCAATACCTTATCAACCATGCCATGTTCGTTGAAAACCTGTGCGTAGAAGTCTAAGTGGCTCGACAACTCACGATGGAGGTCACCTCGAACCCTAGCCCAATCCTCTTCTTTATATCCAACTAATTCAGCTATTGCGCGAAAACCGCAATGCCCATCACCAAGAACATTCTTAGTGTCTTCAATAAAATCTTTAAATTTTGCCGGTAGTAGATGAATATAACCAAATAAGTTGCGGCTCGGGTGGTTCGGCGGACAACCTATTGAAAAAGATAAATTGACGTCAATATATTTTATGAAAAATAATATTAAATATAACTAATTAATTAAATATAAAAATTAAAAGTATTTACCGGAATCTTTGTCTTCGTGGTCGTGAATGTAGGACGTTTAGATGATGGACCAACCTCGTATGTAACGAGTTGTTCTTCACCGCGAACAACTACCTTGATCAATGGCCTCGACATACTCAAATGCGCTAGGATCCCGTTTTGTTGATTTGGACATCCTAGTCTTTGCAATCTTGGGACGACCACGAGTTTGGACTCGAGGTCTAGGTATCACCAATGGTGTTTGCTGGATTCGAGGCTTCCATCAATCGTTTCAACATTAAAAGTCTATCCTCCGTCCAGGCGTCTCTAAAGTTTTTACAAACTCATCAACGCAATGAGTCATTTTCACTTCTAGTTCCTCCCTCACACCAACAACCTCATCGCCCTTAGGTGGTATCATATCTAATTTTCTCCAAAATGAATCAACCTTTTCAAGGGGAATTGGTGTGTTCGATCTCACATACTCGGAAATCTCATGACGACATGGCAATCCACAAGTCTTTCTCAATGAACAACCACACAACGAGGGTCTACGGGATCTTCACCGATTCCACTCATTTCTTCATAGATCTTGTTCAATGCATGTATTGACACCATACCTCGCAGAGACATAAATACAATTGATTTGTATTTATGTTGAACTACATTCTTGCTCTTCTCAAATGATTGCTTTATTGCATTGTGTGACGTCTCAATGAGAGTGTGAATCTGTTGCCAACAAGTATCGAAGTTACCCTGGCTAGATCCGAGCTGTCTTTTCAACGCCGCATGATGGCTCTCCACCCCGAAATCGAAATCCATTGGTTCAAAGCACATCTTTATCTAAGACATTTAGAAATCAATATACATTGAAGTGAATATACCGTTTGTTGTGGTGTTGTCAAAATGGACGATGGTATTTGTCCAACAAGAAACAAATCTCTCCTTGTACGGCACTACCCAATTTTCGATGACATACTTCAAAGCAGATGGATATGCTTTGAAGTTTGATTGCAGCCGAGAACCGATCAAACTCGACCTCGTGTCGCAACCACTAAAACATTCCAAGCCGCAATAAACGAATCCCACATCTCCTTTTTTCGGAAAATTTTCTTGCAATTTGCCAAGACATTCTTATTAATATGCCACCGACAAAGAAAATGTCTTGAAGAGGGAAAAGTGTGCTCAATTGCATTCATCAAACCCTTTTCTCTATCGGTAACAATTACACCGGGTAGCTCGATTGATGCATCAAGGACTTCAATATTGTGCATGCCCACGTATAGTTGTCTTCCTTCTCGACTCCAAATACACACCGCAATAGAGAAAGTCATATGTGTCGATGTCACACCAACAATCTCCAACAAAGGTAACTTGTACCTATTTGTCTTGTAAGTACAATCCATAAAGATGACCTTCGGAAAACACTTCAATAAATCAATGCTCGTCGGGTGAGCAAAGAAAAGATCCTTTACGATTAGTCTTCGCAGCGCCGATCATGATATAAATACCCATGTTTCTTCAATTGAAACATAAGTTGTTGCATTTCGATCGGCCATCACGCTCGTAACTTTACTCTTCGTACGAGCATTGTAGATCGTCTTGATTGTGGACTTATTCTGTTCAAATTTTTGTTTTAAACCAAACAAAATGTCTTTCGGTTTACTATTGTTGTGTGACAAATCAACTACATATTCCTCCTCTTCCACCGATAATCGCCCAAAGATATGAGTGGCCTTCTAAGTATTCCGCGGTTGGATGATTATGCACACCACATTGAATCTCTAATTGCCATTCATTAGCGATAACCGCTTCCCCTCAAACGAAAAGGACATCCACACTTCTTCGTACTTTCTCTCTTCCTCTTTCGTTTGCTCACATTAGCATTAGCCTCTTCGACATTTTCGATGATGATGGTAGTGCCTCAACCTTTTCTTTTCACGGTAATGGCCACTACGTTCACAAGTCATCAACATTCGAGCCCTTTGCAACTAGCCGTACCACCGTCCGACCCCGATTATTATGACAATACCATGCTCCGTCCCCTAGCACGCACCCAATCAAACATAAGCTCACGAGTTGAAAACAATTCATGCGTCGTGAAAACTTCGGTGAAATCCATGGCAATGTCTTCAACATTGTTTTCAACTTCAGTTGATACGGAATGATCCGATTTTCTTCGGGCCAATCACACCGCCCTCCGAAGACATCGTATTCGAATCCTGTTCACAATTACAATAACAAGACTTAATTAGCAAATAAACAAACATACTGTTCGGTACCTACCCTTGGAACACAAAGGAGAATGTTCGGTACCCGCCGAGCAACATAGCAAGTGTTCGGTACCCCGCCGAGCTACTTCAAGTAATTTCGGTTGGTACCAAGGACAAGTTTCAACATGTTCAAGGGTGCCGAACAGTATGTTTTGTGTTCCACGGTCCATCGCCGAACACGACACCCGAAAAACTCGAAAAAATTGAAGAAAATTGCAATTAAAGACATGAAATGAGATGAAATACTTACATAATTGGTCCCTTTATCTTGTTTTTCCATTGTTAGCAATGTGGATGTATTTAGGTGGAATTTAGGGTTTGAAGTAGGAAGAAGTTGGAAGATGGAAGAGAATGAAGGTGATGACTTGTTATGAACGTTCAAAATTTGGGGTGTACTTAAAATCTTTGGGGGGGGTGTACTAAGTATTATTGAAATTAGATTAAAAAGGGGTGGGGTGTACTTAGTAGCATCAAGGGTATTTAAGTCTAAAATTATAATGGCATTTTTGTAAATTATATTAGTGGGTGTACTAAGTAAATATATGGGTTCAAATAGCAACTCTCATAAAATTATTGAGTATATTTTCTAACAAAAATTATAAAAATATTATTATAAATTTAGATCTAAATACTCTTTTTTATTTTTATTTTTTTGTTATTCGGTAGGGGGTGCCGAATATCCATAGTGATGTTCGGTAGGGGGTGCTGAACACCCATAGTGATGTTCAGTAGGGGGTGCCGAACGCCTATAGTGATATTCGGTAGGGAGTGCCGAACACCTATAGTGATGTTCGGTAGAGGGTGCCGAACACCACTATGGATGTTCAGAACACGTGCCAAACAAACTGTTTAAAAAAAAAAAAGAAAGACGTGTGTGTCGGGTGGCCGGAAGGAGGTGGGGTGGGGGAGGAGGAGGAAAGGGGTGTTCAAAAAATCTAAGGAAAAGGAGGTCAGGGGGGCGGTGGATGGAGGGAGGGGGAGGAAAGGAGGAGGAAGGAGGTGGCCGTGTGTTTGGGGGAGGAAAGGGGTGGGGTGTAGAAAAGAGGAGGATGGGGTGAGGTGTGTTTGGGCGGGGTGTACTTAGTATTTTGGGAAAAATATTCTTAAGGGTATAATAGGAAATTAGGGAGGGGTGTACTTAATTTTTTAAGGGGTTGAAAATATTAGGTGGGGGTGTACTTAGTAATTGGGTGTACTCAGCAATTTTATGGGTGTAAATAGCAACTCTCATTTAGTTATGCATTTCGGAAGATTACCTCTCTCGAGCAGCAGTGGCGGATTCACAAATTTTTAATCCCAAATAAAAAAATTCTAATTTTAACCCCAAATAAAAAGGGAAGAGAATGAGTGTTTGTTACCAAAATTTACGAAAATTAGGAAATATTTGAGTGGAGGAAAAAGACAGCCTTGGCGTTGACTCGTCGTCGTCTTGCTGTTGCCATAAGTTTTTTTTTTTTTGCTTACAGGCTTCCATTTTCAGCCGTACAGTCTCCAAGAGAATGAAATAGAAATCTATTGCGGTCACTACTTAAAACGATGTCGTTTTACAAGATAATTTTTTTTTTTATCTTTTCAGTGGGGTCACGTGCCCCCTCCCACCCTTCAAGGTGCATCTGCCCCTGCTCTCGAGTGTCATAATCTATCTTGAGTCCACGACTCAAACCTACCTTCTAGTTGTTGCCGCACAAATTGAACTCAAGTAAATAATCTAGGAAGGATGCTCCCACTTGAACTAACCCTGTAATTAAAAATATAAGAGTTTTTTTTTTTTTCATTGTTTTTTAAAGGTTACTTTCATTTTAGAGTGCAATATTGATCCATTTCATTAGAGATATTGATCTCAATGAAGCAAGTGATTAAGCAGAAGTGGGAGAGGGGGGTTGAGAGGCATTGGCAGCAGTATGGTAGACCGTTGACCACGTCAAGCCTGCCTACTCTAACTCTAGGTGTAACCCGGGTCAAGACATGGCTCCAACCTATGGTCAACCCTACTATGCAGAATCAAGCACTATAGCCTAGCAAAGGGATATGATGGACTGTAGAAAAGGTATTGGGTCATTGGAGGAAAGATTGTCTTAAATCATACATAGGCCGAAACGATATGGAATATTTGTTGATCTAGTTTTGGTGACTCTCTTCTTATGGGTGATATGTTGTTGGGCCAAAATCAACCTAATCCTAAGGTACTACTAGTTTGGGCCAGGGTAATGTTGGGCTTCTTCAATTGGGGTTTCCCCACGCCAGAGTTCGAGGAGAAAAATATTGAATACACGCTAACACAGTATTACTATCCAATAATAATGTAAGAAATCAACGATCTTAATCAACAAGGTACTGTAATTTCAACCCATTGGATTTGGCTATGATGTATACTCGTGTCGACGATGTGGACTTGAGTGTTTAGGGAGGTAAGTGGATAATCAGGGTCCTTTGCCTTTGGTCGTAACCAATGGTCTTATGAGATATCTATACAAGTACATACCTTTTTTTTTTTGGGTTTAAATACTACGATAGAAAGGATCAAACTTGTACCCTATATAGATTTTGAGGGATGACCCTCAGTACCACTCAGTTACAGGTCAATTGGTTCATAGTTTGTAATGAATGAAAAATACCTTTATCACCCATGTATGCATCAAACCTATCTTCGTATAGTCTTTAAATCACGATAACAAACTCTAATGAAAGTTGACATTCAATGGATGCCATAGTTGTCTTAGTTGATAACAATGGGACGACCGTACAGAGGCAGCTTGCCTTTGCGGCTTTGCCTTTGAGTTCCAATTGTATGTTAGTATTACTTTAGATAATTGGTAGACGACACAGTTAATTACTCCCTCCGTTTCACCCAAAAAGTCTACGTTTGAAAAATTTAATAATTAAGAGGTATATTAATGTCATTGGAGTTGGTTATAATTACAAAAATATTTAAGTACAACCTAAATGCTTATAACACAAAAGGAGGGTAAATGTGAAAGGTTATGAAAATTGTAAGCACAAATTTTAAAAATGAACTCTTTAAGTGAAACGTTCCAAAATAGTATAGAGGACTCTTTACTTGAAACGGAGAGAGAGTATGAGATTGACTTTTAAGTATTTAATTTGAGTCCCTCGCATGCATGGATTTGCATTTGTTTTCAACTCCTCATTTGTAAAGATTCCTACCTAATTAAGCAATGTCATGCGGAACCCATTTATTCATATTTACGGCTTATGAGCTATGACCATAATTAGTAAATTCACATATAATATGTGTATAATACACATACGTATGAATAATTAAGAAAAACTTCGTAGCATTTTTCTTCAACAATACATCGAAGGGGCTGATTGAATCTAGTTATGGAGAGGATTCGGAACTCTTTGGCCGCTATGTTGTGTGGGTTAGCTGACGATGACTATTGTTTTGTTCCTTTTTCCTGTTCTCTCAATTCATCCTCCTCGAGCACTCTCGTAGTTCTCAACAGAAACCTATAATGGCCACCCATAAGGATTGCTCCCTACATGAGTTCACTCTGGTAGAGCTCAAAAATTTCTTTCAATTCTAGTTTTAAAGCTTGGGATTGTGCGATCAAACATAACCTAACAGAAAATTTTAGTAAAATAAAGTTTTTGTATTATTGTTTCTTTTGGAAGAGCCCAATTTTTGGAAAAAATGAGTCGTGCGAAACTAGAAAAAAGGCCGAATGAAATCGAGCCTTTTTCTAGTCAATGATCAATTACCATGATGGCCAAAATTGATCATTGACTTAGGTGAAGTTGGTAGGTTATACACGTATCAATCTATCATCAAATTTATTTCGTTCCGATGGGGATCCAGAGGATCATAATAAATGGACATAAAATTTTGTCTCAAAATCGGCTGACAATTTATTTTTGATTAAAGATAGATTGTAGAAACCATCACTTAAGGTAGCAGCGCATACTTTTTTTTTTTTATGTAGCAGTGCATACAACCAATAGAACCAATCAGCAATTTCTGATAAGTTTTTTGACCAGAATTCTGTATTTAATTTTTGTAACTCTACCATTACTTGTATGATGTTAACGAGACTGTATAGATCAAATTTGCCATTGTGTTATCAATATATATTAGTATTTGATTCAAATAATTATGAGATTGGTTTTTAAGTAACTCAATGGTGACCAATCGTAGAATTAATTAGAAATTCACAAAATATGATGTTATAAGTTTGATTCTTTCTCATCTTCCTCAGGTCCAAAACTAAAAAATGAAAAAAGAAATTGACTTTTTAAGTACTCCCTCCGTTCGAGACAAAGAGTTCACTATACTATTTTGAGATGTTTTACTTAAAGAGTTCACTTTTTAAAAAGTTATGCTTACAATTTTCATAATCTTTCATCTTTACTCTCCACTTGTGTTGTAATTATTTTGGTTGTGCTTATATTTTTGTAATTATGACAAAATCCAACGACACTAATATATCATTTAATAATTAGACTTTTTAAACGTGGACTCTTTTGGTGGAACGGAGGGAGTAGTAATTTGATTCTCTCACAAGGATTTGCATTTGTTTCAGCTCTTCATCAATAGAAAATTTCTAAGCAAAGTCTTAGGGGTGTTTGGTAAGTGCGATTAATTTCTATAATCAGTTTTTTTTTTAATTTTAATATCCTAAGGGCATCCACAGTGATGTCACTCTAAATCACACCCTAAACACCTTGTTTTTTGTTCCAGTTTTATTATTTCAACACTCTAAAAAAAATCAACTCCAACAAGCACTCTCTACCCAACCCTCTAAAAATTAAATTTATCTCATCTCAACTAACAAATCTAACTACTATTCTATTTTCTCTCTTTTTTATTTTTATTTTCTCACCACAATCGGGATGAAATATTTTATATTTTATATTCTATAAATAAAATATTATATATTTTAATTATTTTAATTACTTTTATCTAAAATTATATGTCAATTTAAGGAACAAATTATATTTAAGAAATATTTAAAATCATTGCTCTCTGCCAATGAATCTGAAAGGGAAATGGAGAAAGACGGAGGGAGAATAATGAGAAAGAAGACTGTGAGAGAAGACCAATGGGGAGAGAGAAGAGAGAAAGTTACTATTTAAACTAAAAGTCCCTTGAGATTTGAAGCGTAGTTTACTGAAATTTAGAGAAAGAGAGGGGTGTAAAGTGTTCACGGTGGACTCCAGTTTTATTATTCCAACACTCTAAAAAAAATCAACTCCAACAAGCACTCTTTACACAACTCTCTAAAAATTAAGGCAAAACACACAATCAGGCCACTGTACTTTGGCGAAGGTTGCAATTCGGTCACTGATTGTTTGAAAATATTATTTGGGCCACTGTATTTCAGTTATCTTGCAATCAACCCCATTTTTTTAACAGACATTAGTTCAACCGTTATGTAAAAATCAAATACCTATTTTACCCCTCTTCATCTTCATCTTCTCAAACATGACTTTCTGTATAAAATTAACTAATCTTTCAGATGTCTTTTTCTTTTCTTTCCCCATTAATGGAGGGAGAATAAATAGATGTTTAATGATGGTCAGAATGCATCATTAATTTATTGGGTTTGATTTAATGATGGTCAGAATGCATTAATTATAGGGCAAACTCCACGTATTCTTCTTCCTTCCTCTCCTTCCCTTCCAAACCCAGTTGTTTACTCCCTCTATTTTAAAATATTTGTCGTTTTAGCTCTAAAAATTTGTTTCAAAAAGATTATCGTTTTAGGTTTTCAATGCATGTTTTGCCTAATTTACCCTTGTCTTCTCACAAGTTCCAATAATTGATCATCTCTTCATTAAATATTTTATCTTCTCCCAATGGCTATCTCCTTCTAATTTATCTTTTCAACTACTCTTAGCACAAAAATTAAAGATATTTAATAAGGGTATATTTATCAACTTATAAAATTTCTTAATATGTATGCACAACTCTAAAACGTCAATCTTTTTGAAACAGACGGAGTATTTTAATGGAATCTCCTCCTCATCATGTTCATCTTCACTTTCCCTCCATCTCCACCGAATCGATTTCGCCCCACCTCTTTTAATCCCCCACATTGTCTCCGCCACTCGTCACCGCCATTCATCTCCAAATCTTCAGATCCGTCGCTGTCTTCTCCGATTCCGGCCCTGACACTCCCCGCCGACGCGCCGTCGGCTCCGTCTCCGTCTCCTTCGGCCTCCATCAGTTCGCCTCCTACGCCTCCCCCTTCAGATCTCTCTCCGTCTTCCACTCCAACGCCTATTCCTTCTCCGGCAAACTCGACCTCATCCTTGCCTTCTCCACCATAAGCAAACAATATCAAATTACTGATCTGTACATCTTGATGTGGGTCTTTACCTTTTGGAGGAAAGTGATGCTTGAGATCGAAGCTTCCCCTTTTCCCTTGTGCATATATTTATTTAATTAAGCACAAAAATAATTTTATAAATTAAACCATTGATTTCATGATGTGAGTTGTCAACATTGGAGGGTTTGTTGTATTCATGGTGGAAGAAGAGGAATTAATTAGCAGTGGATGGGTTCAAACGAAGAGAGGCAGTGATTGGAGATGATGATTAATGGGTTTGAAATGGGGAAAAAATGGAATTTATGATATTAAAGCTTTCAACTTTGTCTCTGCTTGTGCTTGGTGAAACAAAGAGACAATGATTGAGAAATGAATTTAGTTTTATTTCAAATGGTCCTGTAATTTTTAAATAATCTAAATAACTAATATAATTTGTGAAGACGGGGATGATGGGGGGCTGAAAAAGGGGTTGATGCGGCATTTTTTTGCTGTTGCTGTTTCGGGTTGGCCGGTGAAGAGGCGCCGGCGCTGTGGTGATGGCAAGAATCAATGGAGGTCGCCGGTTTGGTGTTGGTCGCGGGATCTGTGGGGGCGATCGGAGGGAGGTTACCTGCGTTGAGAGACAGAGAGTGTTAACAATCTGAATATCAGTTTCATCATGGTAGAGAAGATGAAGAGGGGTAAAATAGGTATTTGATTTTTACATAACGGTTGAACTAACACCAGTTAAAAAAATGGGGTCGATTGCAAGATAACTGAAGTACAGTGGCCCAAATAACATTTTTCAAACAATCAGTGGTCGAATTGCAACCTTTGCCAAAGTACAGTGGCCCGATTGTGTGTTTTGCCAAAAATTAAATTTATCTCATCTCAACTTACAAACCTAACTATTATTCTATTTTCTCTCTTTTTTATTTTTATTTTCCCACCACAATCGGGATGAAATATTTTATATTTTATATTCTATAAATAAAATATTATATGTTTTAATTATTTTAATTACTTTTATCTAAAATTATATGTCAATTTAAGGAACAAATTATATTTAAGAAATATTTAAAATCATTGCTCTCTGCCAATGAATCTGAAAGGGAAATGGGGAAAGATGGAGGGAGAATAATGAGAAGGAAGACTGTGAGAGAAGACCAATGGGGAGAGAGAAGAGAGAAAAGTTACTATTCAAACTAAAAGTTCTTTGAGATTTGAAGGGTAGTTTACTAAAATTTAGAGAAAGAGAGGGGTGTAAAGTGTTCACTGTGGACTCCAGTGAAATAAAAAACTCTAAAATTAATTTTAGAGGTTACTAAAAGTAACCCACTGTGGACGCTCTTAAGATGCCAAAACACGGCTCACCTTTTGCGTTAAGTAAAGTACTCTCATCGTCAAGAGTACAAGGGTTCCGAACGCACTGTCCTATTCCCTCCACTTGTTTTTTTTAAATCATACTTAAATTATACTAACTCCCTCCGTTCCAATAAAAAAATTTATGTTTGAAAATTTTAATAATTAAGGAATGTACTATAATTAATATAATTGAAATTAGTCATGATTATAAAAATGCTCGAGTATAGTCAAGACGATTATAAATAATAACACATTTGGAGGGTACAGTCAAAAGATTATAAAGATTGAAGGTACAATTTGATGAAAAAATCCAAAATCATCCTAGATAGGTTTAATGATGAATAACTCCACGACCCAATGCGTTCAATTAGACGCGAACCTTGAAATTGTGAACGATTACAATTGGTATGACTCTCCAATTGATAAGTTGACTTTTGATGCACCACTAACACACGAATAAATGCACCTAAGTATTCAATCCTGAACACTGAAAGAAAAACACAATTATCTTAAACTCAATAATTCATAAAACTCGACTCTGAAAATAAGAATGTTTAAATGTCTTTAAATAGACTTACAAACCCTAAAGAATATCATAAAGTAATCATAAAACACCTAGGAGGCGGAATACTAAAAAAAGAAAAGTAATTAAAGTATAAAATATAACAAATATGTCAAAATCGGTACAAATTTAGAAAGCTGAAAAACTACCTTAGCGCCTAGTGTTGGGGCGCTTAACGCTAAGACTGCAGTTTTAGCTCCGTAAGTTCTGTTCAAGTGCCTTTTTGATGTGTTTAAACTTTTCAAAATTAATAAATAGGCCCCCAAAATGTCTAGAAACATCCTTTAAGCCTCAAACTTGCTTGCAAACTTCCAACTTTGACACAAAGTCCCCTTAAAGTGTAGATTCATCCTTAAATTAAGTGTAGATTCATCCTTACAACAACCTAAAAATCACCGACACCGACGCGTCGGACACAATGACACAAAATTTTCAAAAAAGTTCCAACGCCAACAAGTACAGGGACGTCACAAATAAATATATCCATAATTTTTATAGTAAGTACATATATGAGAATAATTACAGAAATGCATAATATATCAACATATATATAATAACAAGGTAAAAAAAAAAAATTAACATCGTAACATTTGACAAAAACACTCACAAGTACACAAGTTTACCGTGAATTACTTCAAAAGTTACACTTCTTCCGTCCCGGATAAATGTTCCTAGTTGATAAAATACATAAATTAAGAAACATAATTAATAATGTGCTCTAAAATGTGTACTGACAATAATACTCATAAACATTAATTGAGTTCAACTATTCAACATAATTAAGTTTCTTTAGGTTGTATTATATTAAATAAAACTTTAAGGGTATATTAGGAAGAATGTGTGAGAATAGTTAAATTACAAATATTTAAAAACATTAGTTGAAACATCTAAAAATAAAAAGTAGGAACATTTCAGTAAAATAAAGTTTTTGTATTATTGTTTCTTTTGGATGAAATCGAGCCTCTTTTTTAGTCAATTGATCATTGACTTGGGTGAAGTTGATAGGTTGTACATGTATCAATCTATCATCATCAAGTTTATTTCGTTCCTGGGGATCCAGAGAACCAAAATAAATGGACATAAAATTTTGTTACAAAATCGGCTGACAATTTATTTTTTATTAAAGATTGATTGTAGAAACCATCACTTAATGTAGCAGCGCATACAACCAATAGTAACAATCAGCAATTTCTAAAAAGTTTTTTTTGACCAGCTTTCTTTATTTAATTTTTGTAACCCTACCATTACTTATATGATATTAACAACACTATATAGATCAAATTTGACATTGTGTTATCAATATATATTAGTATTTGATTCAAATAATTATGAGATTGGTTTTAAGTAACTCAATGGTGACCAATAGTACGTAGAATTAGAAATTCACAAAATATGATGTTATAAGTTTGAGTCTTTCTCATGTTCCTCGGGTCCAAAACTAAAAAATGAAAATTTTTTTTTTGACTTTTTAAGTACTCCCTCCGTTCCAGACAAAGAGTTCACTATACTATTTTAGGATATTTTACTTAAAAAGTCTACTTTTAAAAAATTTATGTTTACAATTTTCATAATCTTTCATCTTTACCCTCCACTTGTATTGTAATTATTTTGGTTGTGGTTAAGTATTTTTGTAATTATGATCAAATTCAATAACACTAATATATTCTTTAATAATTAAACTTTTCAAACGTGGACACTTTGGGTGGAACAGAGGGAGTAGTTAATTTGATTCTCTCACATGGATTTGCATTTGTTTAAGCTCTTCATCAATAGAAATTTCTAAGCAAAGTCTTAGGGGTGTTTGGTAAGTGAGATTAATTTCTATAATCAGTTTTTAAAATTTTATTATCCTAAGGGCATCCATAGTGGTGTCACTCTAAATCACATCCTAAGAGCATTTACATTGGTCACGCCCAATACCACACTCTAAATACCTTGTTTTCTATTTCAGTTTTACTTTTTTTATACTTAAAAAAAATTCACTCCAATATGCACCCTCTATAAAATTCTCTAAAAATTAAATCTCTCCCTTCTCAACTAACAAACCTAACTACCATTCTATTTTTTCTCTTTTTTTATTTTATTTTCTTACCACAATCGGAATGAAATATTTTAAATTTTAAATTTTATATTCTATAAATAAAATATTATATGTTTTAATAATTTTAATTACTTTTATCTAAAATTATATGTCAATTTGAGGAACAAATTATTTTTAAGAAATACTTAATTATTACTTTTTTTCCATCATTGTTCTCTGGCAATGAATTTGAAAAATGGGAAAGATGGTGGGAGAATAATGAGAAAAAAGACGGACTGAGAGATGACAAGTGGAGAGAGAAGATTGAAAAGTTACTCACTCCGTCCTTACATTATTGTCTTCCTTTCTTTTTTTGTCCGTATCAAAATAATTGTCTTGTTTAAAACTTTCTTTTTTAAGATATTACTTTTACTATTTTACCCTTACTTTTTTTCCTTACTTTAATTATGAGCCACATACACATGAGCATTAAAGAAAACTACATACTACGCCAATATTAATAATCAAGTCAATTATTTTTTCTTACTATGCCAATATTAATAATCAAGTCAATTATTTTTTCTTAATCCGTGTGTTGGGTCAAACAAGACAATAATTAAGGAACGGAGGGAGTACTATCTAAGCTAAAAGGCCCTTGAGTTTTAAAAGGTTGTTTACTGGATTTTAGATGAAGAGGGGGGTGTAGAGTGTCCATTGTGGACTCCAGTAGGCTAAAAAACCCTAAACTTAGTTTTATAGGGTTCTATAAGAGCATATACAATGGCAATGAGCTTAACGGGGAGCATGCCAAATTTTTTACCCAAATTTATTACAAAAATACCCTTAAGCTACCGAAACAAAAAATCTTTTCCAATGGTGGCACAAACTCCAAGAATTTTAAATACCTCACAATTTTTATCTTCATTAATTAAATATCTTTATATTATATTTATATTAATAAATAATTATGTTTAAAATTCTGATTGAAGAGAGAGAAAAATGGAGAGAAACTTAAAAATATTGTAGAAAATTGATCTGATGTTCAAATGAAATAAACCAAGTCTCTATTTATAAAGAAAAATGTGTACTTTAATTAAAAAAAAAGAAAAAAATTTTTTGGCTAAAAAATGGCCAAAAACAGTTAAGGGGAGAAAAATAATGACGGTCCAATTGGATGCTGCCATGTGAAAAGTGGATGACAGCGCGCATGTTAGCGGCTGTCAGCGTGTTTTAATTTTTTTTGAACTCTTTGCTCAAAACGATGTCGTTTTGTTCCTTGCTTGGTTGATAAGCTCCGGTAGCAAATATTGCTATCCAAACACCTTTTTGCTTATTAAGCTATCCTCATGTTACTCCATTGGATGAAAGAATCCCACCAAGCTCTCCTTAGCTACTCCATTGTTCTTACTCTAAGTACGCCTATTGTAGATGCTCTAAATACTTTTTTTTTATTCTAGTTTTACTTTTTTAACACTTTAAAAAAGAATCAACTCTAACACGCACTCTCTACACAACCCTCTAAAAATTAAATTTATCTCATCTCAACTAACAAACCTAACTACTATTCTATTTTCTCTCTTTTTTATTTTTATTTTCCCACCACAATTGGGATGAAATATTTTATATTTTAAATTTTATATTCTATAAATAAAATATTGTATATGTTTTAATAATTTTAATTGCTTTTATCTAAAATTATATGTCAATTTAAGGAACAAATTATATTTAAAAAACATTTAATTATTACTTTTTTTTCCATCATTGCTCTATGGCAATGAATCTAAAAGGGAAATGGGGAAAGACGGAGGGAGAATAATGAGAAAGAAGACAGAGTGAGAAGACCAATGGTGATAGAGAAGAGAGAAAAGTTACTATTTAAGCTAAAAGTCCCTTAAGATTTGAAGGGTAGTTTACTAAAATTTAGAGGAAGAGAGGGGTGTAGAGTGTCCACTGTAAATTTTAGTGAAATAAAAAACTCTAAAATTAATTTTAGAAGGTGCTAAAAGCAACCCACTGTGGACGCTCTAAGATACCAAAACCCGGCTCACCCTTTTGCGTTAAGTAAAGTACTCTCATCGTCAAGAGTACAAGGGTTCCGTGCTAACCACTCAACGCACTGTCCCATTCCCTCCACTTGTTTTTTTTTATTTTTTAAATCATACTTAAATTATACTCATTCCCTCCGTTCCACTTAAAAAATCTATGTTTGAAAAATCTAATAATTAAATAATGTACTATAATTAATATAATTGAAATTAGTCATGATTATAAAAATACTTGATTATAGTCGAGATGATTACAAATAATAAAACATATGGAGGGTACAGTCAAAAGATTATGAAGATTGAAGGAACAATTTGATGAAAAAATCCAAAATCGTCCTAGATAGGTTTGATGATAAATAACTCCGCGACCCAACGCGTTCAATTAGACGCAAACCTTGAAATTGTGAACGATGTCACAATTGGGATGACTCTCCAATTGATAAGTCGACTTTTGATACACCACTAACACACTAATAAATGCACCTAAGTATTCAATCCTAAACACTCAAAGAAAAAACACAATTATCTTAAACTCAATAATTCATAAAACTCGACTCTGAAAAATAAGAATGTTTAAAGGTCTTTAAATAGACTTACAAACCCTAAGAATATCATAAAGTAATCATAAAACACCTAGGAGGCGGAATACTAAAAAAAAAAAGTAATTAAAGTATAAAATATCAAAAATATGTCAAAATCGGTACAAATCCGGAAAGCTGAAAAACTGCCTTAGCGTCTAGCGTTGGGGCGCTTAGCACTAAGACTGCAGTTCTAGCTCCGTAAGTTCTATCCAAGTGTCTTTTTGATGTGTTTAAACTTTTCAAAATTAATAAATAGGCCCCCAAAATGTCTAGAAACATCCTTTAAGCCTCCAAACTTGCTTGCAAACTTCCAACCTTGACACGAAGTCCCCTTAAAGTGTAGATTCATCCTTATAGCCCCCTTGAGATCACATCGCAATTTTTGAAAGTGGATTATTTAATTGAAATATTCAAAGGAGAATAGTGAACTCTTTGCATAAAATGAAAAGAGTATCCATTTTTAGAAAAAAAGAACTACTGAATATTTTTTTGAATATATCAAAGAGGAAAGCAAACACTATTTATTTAGAATTAGAATACAGAGAGTAAGTGTACAACCACCTAAAAATCACCAACACCGACACCGACACCGACACTGACACCGACACGTCGGACACCATGACATGAAATTTTCGAAAAAGTTCCAACGCTGACATTTACAGGGACGTCACAAATAAATATATCCATAATTTTTATTATAAGTACATATAGGAGAATAATTACAGAAATGCATAATATATCAACATATATATAATAACATGGTAAAAAAAAATTAACATCGTAACATTTGAAAAAAACACGAACAAGTACACAAGTTTACCATGATTTACTTCAAAAGTTATACTCCTTCCGTCTCGGATAAATGTTCCTAGTTGATAAAACACATGAATAAGAAATATAATTAATGATGTGCTCTAAAATGTATTCTGACAATAATACCCATGAATATTAATTAAGTTCAATTATTCTGCATAATTAGGTTTCTTTAGGTTGTGTTATATTAAATAAAAATGAACATTTATTAAGTTCAATTATTCTACATAATTGAGTTTTTTTAGGTTGTGTTATATTAAATGAAACTTTAAGGGTATATTAGGAAGAATGTTTGAGAATAGGTAGATTAAAAGTTTTTAGGAACATTAGTTAGGACATCCCAAAATAAAAAAAGGGTGAATTACAGGCCGGTCCCTTTTTCAATATTTGTAATCGCCCCAGTCCACTCATTTTTTTTTTAAATTGAAAAAAGACATTTTTTGGGTAAAAAGACGATTATGCCATTAATAAAAGAAAAACACACGCGCGTCAGTAACCCAAGATATCGCGATGCCCAATTTATATATTTATTTTTGTGCATTGCGATGCACCACTTTTGTAAATTGGGGTATCGCGATGCAACAATTGGTGCATCGTGATCATCGCAGCGCGTCTTAGCGAGCAGGGGGGCCAACTGAAAAAATTAAATTATCGTTGCTCGCTAGGGCGAGCTTTCCGTTGCTGGCTAAAGCGAGCTGTTGCTCAAGCCATCAATTTCAGTTTATTCACAGAGACAAAAAGCGATGCTCCACTTTGTGCATCGCGATGCTCCGTTTGAATTTCAACTGCTAAAGGGGACTTAATTTTTCTTTACCTTTCGGGTCGTTGCCCCCGAACCCCCACAAGGGACGATGTTCCCTCGACCCCTGCGACCTGATCAGGCAGGTTAATCCCCATTGCGTTGCTTAGCATACTGCTTGACGAACAATTATGATTTAATACAATAACAAATGTATATATATATATATATACATATATATATATATACATATATATATATATATATATATATAAGATTTAAATTTCCATCACACCATCATGGAAGATTGCAATCTTTATTAAGAATTTGATAATCTTCCCCCCCCCCCCAACTCAAATGCAGTTCATTTTAATCTTGATTTTAATTCTTTAATTGAGTTGTCTATTGGATTGGATCATTCATTTCTCAGTATTTGGGCATCGCGATGAGGCATCAAGGCATTGCGATGAGGAATTTTGGCATCGCGATGAGGCATCTCGACATCGCGATGAGGCATCCCTATATCGCGATGCCCAATTCGGTGCGCATCTCTATATCGCGATGCCCAATTCGGTGCCCAATTCGAAAATAGTATTTTCTGGTAGAAAAATTAATGTGCACAAATGTAGTACTAAGTTAGGATAACAGTGATTGGTTTTAAAGAAATTCGAAGCTTAAAACATAGATTAAAGTGGCTAAAACAACCCAAGAACAAGAAAAAACAGGATGAACTCAGAAAATTCGAATTTAATCAAATTGTGATCAAATTTGTGTTCTAGCATGGAAAATCGACAAAATTTTTTTTTTTCGTTTCAACGTTTGTTTTGTGAATCTATATTTCTCCGATTTAAATGCTATGAAGCTTTCAAGCGGGAGAGCTAGACTATGATAGTCAATCTTCATCATCAAAGAGTTGGGGGCATTTTAGGAAGAAAATTTTCAAAGTGTTTTTTTTCGATTTAAAAAAAAAATGGACTGGAGAAAACAAAAATTTTCTAAGTGTACCAACCAATAATTTTCTAAAATAAAAAGTAGAAACATTTATCTGGGAATGTGGAAGTACACGTATAAAAGCAAATAAACCACAAAAGTTCATAATCCAAGGCCCATCAAATATATATATATAGTTTTTAATTTAATAAAGTTCACAAATAAAAGTCTTATAAAGAAACCATCAGATCACATCAAGTATCACTCCACTTCACTTCACTCAACTGGGAAGATATTTTAAAACAAGATTTGACCAAACCCTAAGTAGGAAAAAAAACAAGATTTGACCAAACCCCAAGTAGGAAAAAACAAGATTTGACCAAACCCCATGTAGAAAAATTAGAAATTTGAAGAAGAAAACAACAGAAATTGAAGAAAAAAGAGAATCGAGCAGTCCCTAGAGCATCGCGGTCGCCTCTTCCTCCTCTTAGTCGTAATCAGTAGCAATAAGTCTAACTTCATTTTCTTTACTTATACGCATACATTGAATTTATAAAAGAATATTCTATATCATCTTGATTTGTGCGTGGATGAGTTAGAAGAAATAAAGATTTCCAAAAAAATGTATAATCTTTGTTTCAATAATACTATTACATTTCTCAAAGAATAAAAATTTAGAATAACAAGAAAATGTTTTTTTTTTTTTCCCTCCTCTTACCAAATTGCTTTCGGTTCAAAACCAATTTTACTTTAAATATGTACGTACGTTGTGAACATGAATCTGATTAAAACCGAACACTTTCTATTTTCTTGATTTGTCAAACACGACTCTTTAGAAACCCTTTAGTACAAATTTATATATGCAAATACATGTAACATGCATCACATTCACTTAGTAACGAAGATAAGTGCAATGAAATGACAATTCTCTTATCTTCACATCACATGCATATCATTTGATCAACCAATGTGCTTATATATATATATATATATATATATATATATATATATATATATATATATATATATACTCTTTGGCCAAAAATATCAAAACAGTTATTTCATCTTTTTTCTCCCTTAATCTTCGCCTCGATCCGTACCATTTGTCTATCAAATCTCATGTGCTCTTTCATCCAATTGATCAAAATAAATTTCCCGGTAAATAATACTTTCCCTGTTCCTATAAAATATGTATTCTATATTTCCCTCCGTTTATATTTGACCTTTTTAAGTAAAATTGACTATTTTCAAATGTAAATTTGATATATATATATATATTTAACATCATAAAACCCACAATTTGTAAAACATTTAAAGTACTGTCAATTACATATTTTATGATTTTGAAAAATATAAATAAATAAACGTCAAATTTGTATTTAAAAACAATTAATTTGACTAAAAAATTAAACTGATCAAAAAGGCAATAATTTAGGAGCCGATGGAGTATTTTTTTTTTTAGTAATTTCCCAAAAAAGTTTCAAGGAACCGACACTTAGCTTTTTTAGGACTAATAGTTTGGAAAAGTTTGATCCAATGACTTATAGTACAAATAAACAAGTATAAACTGTGTTTATCTAATAAGATCAACATAGTTTTTTTTTTTTTTTGGCAAAACACACAATCGGACCACTGTACTTTGGGAAAAATTGTAATTCGGCCACTGAATATTTGAAAATGTTATTTGGGCCACTGTACTTTAGTTATCTTGCAAATGAGACCATTTTTTGGACGGGCGTTACTTTGGCCGTTAAAATAACGTAAAATGTCTATTTTACCCTTGTCGTCATCTTCTTCCCCAGTTAAAAAAAAAAAAACCCTAACTACTGTCAAAGATTCCTCTTTCCCCATCCTCGCCCCTTATCTCTTTCCACCTTTTTCTCTTTCCTAAATTCACTCTCATCATTTCATCTCTCTCTTCTCTGTAACTCTCCCCTGTCAAATTAAACATTCTATCGCCTGGGTTTCATCAAATTAAACTTTCATCTCTCTCTACTTTCAGTTGTTTTCATCGCCTGGGTTTCAAATTGGGTTCTCACACAAGGCTGTACTAGCTCCAAGCTCGGTGACCTCCCGGCCGTCGCTCTCTGTCGCGACCGTTGTACTTTCCTCGACGAAGCCATCCACCAACGCTACATCATCGCCCAAGCTCATGTCGCCTACTTCTACTCCCTCAAATTCGTATGTTTCTCTCTCCACCACTTCTTCGATCTCAACGATTCATCCGCCGCTGAAGCTCCTTCACCTGTCCTCGATTTTCCTACTCATCGAAAAGGCGATCCCCAACCCTCCTCTTCTCCTCCTCCTCCGTAGCCACAATAATATGACCTCGATCTCATCAGCTCTTTCGAAAGAGGGCAACAAATTTTTTTGTGGAAATGACAAGTCTCCTAATGAATCGAACGATTTAATCGGAGTTTCTCTCTCCCTGTTCCCTGTCTGTTTCGACTCCGTAGCCACATTGATACTGTTACTTATAGTACTATGATTTGGTTCTGTAAAAATGGGTTTGTTGAGATGGGTTTAGGGTTGTTGACTGAAATGGGTTTGTCGGACCCGAGGAAAACGATCGGAGGTGGTAAAAATTTGGTGGGTGAAGCCTGTGCTGGAGGAAGACCGCCGGAGTGGGTGGTTGCTGTCTTGGGCTCGCTGGGAGGAGAGTTCGCCGTTGGAGAGGGGTTGGTGCAGAAGAACTCTTCGATTGGCTCCCATTGCCCCATCGTGCTGTTGTTGTTGCCCAATTTGTTAGTCGTGAAATCATTAGATGAATTTGGGGAAGGAAAGTGGTTAGGGTTTGGTTTTTTTTTTTTTTAATTAGGGAAGATGAAGATGAAGATGACGATAGGGGTAAAATAGACATTTTAAGTTATTTTAACGGCCAAAGTAACGCCCGTCCAAAAAATGGTCTCATTTGCAAGATAACTAAAGTACAGTGTCTCAAATAACATTTTTAAACATTCAATGGCCGAATTGCAATTTTTCCCAAAGTACAGTGGCCAGATTGTGTGTTTTGCCTTTTTTTTTTTTTTTTGTTCTTTTTTAGCCATGTTAAAAATAACTAGTCCAAACAACTAATTTCTAAAAATGGTAAGGTGATGGATCCAAGTTTCACTTTCTAATCTTTCCTTATTGAGATGCTATTTTTACCATTTTATCATTTATTTACTTTATATTTTAATTAATGTGCCCCATACCCACATAGTTTGCCTCTCAGTCGTTAATTAGTTATAGTTGAATAGCTCAAATAACTATGAGATTTTTTATTTTTATTTTTAATTGGGATCAATAGAGGTTCTTCACTTACTCCTTGGTGACTTAAACCCACGACCTATCGATTAGAGGTGAAGTGTCTTACCGCCTAAGCTGCACTTACTTAAAATATGAGATTGACTTTTATATATCTACTTAAAATATTTCATTTGGAGCCCTCACATGGATTTTACATTTGTTTCAACTCCTCATTAACAGAAGATTCCTAAGCAAACTCTCCAGAAACCCATTTATTCAAATTTGAACGTGCACATATATGCATGATGAACTATGGCCATGTTCTCTCCCTCAACCATCTCACTTGTACAATTTATTCTATTTTATTTTTTCTCAATAACCATTCACATGTATGTAAATTTCTAAACTGATTTATCCAAAGAGTAATGCTGAAGCCACTAAATGAGTACTAAACTTTGTACATAAAATGATGTAACATCTTATGTGTCATCTTGTTACGTACCTTCACTATTTAAATGATATTGGATCGAGCCCATGACATATCAATATATATATATATATATATATATAAGGCCAAGACAATTTTATTTATAAAAAAATAAATTTACAAACACCAATGTCTACAAGCATAAACACACCATCAAAAGAGCAACACTTGCGACACATGCATCTATAAAAACTCCACTAAGCTACGAGTACGGATCAGGCACGAGCACCTACCTAAATCGAAAGAAAAAAAATTATACACAAAATTCGGTTCTTATTTAATACCTCTAATGTTACTATCTCATACTGCCCCGTTATTAAATTATTATCATGTTTAACTTTTTTGAGTTAAACTAACTGTTTTTTAAATGAAAATTTAACGTATATTTTTTAAATTCAATTTTAAAATCATAAATAACATAATTTGTAATACTTTTTTGGTACTACAAATTAGGTGGTTTATGATTTAAAAAAATAAAAAAATATACATTAAATTTTAATTGAAAACAGATAGTTTGACCCAAAAAAATTAAACGTGATAAAAATAAGTGCTTTAGGGCCAATTTGGTAGAGCGTTTTAAAAATACAGCGTATTTAAAACACAAAATTTTCAAAACACAGCTTTTTCTTTTAAATGCGTTTGAGATATCATTTCAAAACGTAGCTTGTTTTTCTTAGCAGCGTTTTAAAACCTGCGTTTTGGAAAAAAGCTGAGAATTGCAGCATTTTGAAAACGTAATTTTTTCTGTCACATCATTGAAACCCATTTTTTTGCAAATAAGTTACATTTTATCCGTGCATTTTGACCAAAACGCACGACAAACGGGCTCATAGATTGATATAATGCTTTTCTCTTATTCATGTGCTTCCGTACTCCTGTTTGGTCAACTATCAAACATTTCATTTTTTCTTCTCCCGCAATCTTCGCTTCCGTAACATTTGTTAATCACATCTGATCATGTGCTATTTGGTCAATATTCCCAATGATTGATTCAAGTTTAATGAAAACACATTAACTACACATACATACATACATATATACTTTCCATCATAATTTCTCTGCAACTTCTTGTTAAGTTTTACTTTCCATGAAGTTAGAATATTGATATCTAATTCAAAGCCTATAAATAACCCTTCTAAAACATTTCATCTCTCATCCTCTAAACTCCAATCCTCTCTCTCTCTCTCTCTCTCTCTCTCTCTCTCTCTCTCTCTCTCTCTCTCAAATGGATAGAACAATGAGTGTACTTGGTCTCTTGCTTCTTCTCATCTTGTTCAACTCATCATCGGCGGCAAAGGTTACATACAATGTAGTGAGGTTTGGAGCCAAAGCAAACGGTGTGACGGACTCTAGCAAGGCCTTCCTTAGTGCATGGGCTGCCGCTTGTTCCTCGAGAAATCCTGCCATAATCTACGTGCCAAAGGGAAGGTACTTGCTTCGAAGCCTAACATTCGCTGGCCAAACTTGTAAGAGCAAAGCAATTGCGATACACATCGATGGTACCCTTGTGGCTCCCTCGAATTACAATGTTATAGGAAATGCAGGTAACTGGATTAAGTTCCAGAGAGTTAATGGAGTTTCTATCTCTGGTGGAAGCCTTGATGCCAAAGGGACTAGCCTTTGGGCTTGCAAAACCTCAGGCCGGAGTTGCCCAATTGGAGCAACGGTATGTTACTCGAAATAGCTTACTTTTTATTCCCTCAGTTTCATTCAAATAGTCTGAAGTATTTTATTTTGAGATGTTTAACTTGAATAATATATTTTTAAAAAAATTATGTTTATAATCTTTATGACCTATCAACTTTACTCTCAACAAAAAATACTACGAATTACGTGTTTTATAATTTTGAAAAAAAAAATAAAAGTCCAATTTCATACGAAAAATAATCAATTTAACTTAAAAAATTAAAACATGACGCTCCTGCGTTTTTTTGTTTCATGAAAACAAACTTTTCCCCATGTTTAGTGTATCAAATTTCGGACAAGAAAAACTTCTTTCAAATTTCGGACACGAAAAGGCACTTTTTAATCTAATTTATAAAACACATCTATAGAAAAATTTGCATTTTAAGAAAGTTGCGTCCCAAAAAAGAGCTACGTCTTCAAAAACAAGTTGCAGTTCAAAACCGCTGCACCAGGCGAGTATAAATAAAGGAAAAAGTTTTGCAAAGTAACTCTCATTAGGAAACACATGTAGTACTATGCAAAGGAAATCATCAAAAGTCCCAAAAACTATGTCATTCTTTCGTACTCCCATTTCCTAAATTATTGTCTTATTTGATTTTATTTTGTCAAAGAGGACATTTTATAAATCCAAATTTGAGGAATAGTCTTGAGTTCTAACTTTTCATTTATAAATGTGGCGCAGTCGTTGGCCTTCTACAATTCGAACAACATTGTTGTCAGCAGGTTAACTTCATTAAACAGCCAAATGTTTCACATTCATGTCTACGCCTGCCGCAACGTCAAGCTACAAGGAATAAACATCATCGCCAGAGGAAACAGCCCCAACACCGACGGCATTCACTTATCGTTATCGTCAGGCGTCACCATCTTGAAATCCAAGATCAGTACAGGCGATGATTGTATCTCAATTGGCCCCGGGAATTCTAACTTGTGGATCGAGAACGTTTCGTGTGGCCCTGGCCATGGAATAAGGTTGTACACCATGCCACCATCCCTATGCAGTGTAGTGACACTTTTTTTTTTTTTTCCTTTTTAAAATTTTTCATTTATTTGTACGGGATACAAGGGAATAAGTGTGTTCGTTTGTGTTTGTTGTAGCATTGGAAGTCTTGGGTGGGATTTGCAGGAAGCCGGCGTCCAAAACGTGACAGTAAAATCGGTAACGTTTAGAGGCACTCAAAATGGTGTTAGAATAAAGACATGGGCAAGACCGAGCAACGGATTTGTTAGGGGTGTTCTTTTTCAACATATCACTATGGTTAATGTACAAAATCCAGTGTTGATTGAGCAGAACTACTGTCCTAACAATAATTGCCCCAATCAGGTACTCCCTCCGTCCCAAAAATTAAATTTTTTTGACTTTTTTTGGTTAACTTGATCAAACTTTGACAAAAAAATTAGAAAAACTTGGTTATTTAGCCATTGAGAAATTGTACCAACCAAAAACTCTATGATCCCTAATTGTATATTTTCAATACAAATCATTTTACAGGTTTCGGGGGTGAAGATCAGTGGTGTGACTTACCACAATATCCATGGAACATCTACAACACCGATTGCCGTTAGATTTGAATGCAGTAAGGCATATCCTTGTAGGGGTATAAGATTACAAGACGTGAATCTGAACTATCGAGGGCGTTTGGCACAAGCTTTGTGCGCCAACGCTGATGGAACGGCTTCGGGCTTACTTAAACCTTCAAGCTGTTTGTAGCAGAAAATGGAATTCTCAGACATCGAAACTTATCTGATTGTTAAAAAAATAGACCTCTACTAGTCCAATATACCTGGAGCCTGGCCTTGGATATTTTATACTCCAAGACCATGGCATATTCATTGCCAAAGCGAATTGCATCAAATTCATAGCTAAACATGTTTTTAGTTTAGATAATTTATTTTTGTCATGTGTAATTTTAGTTTGATGTCTGAAATTCATGGATGTCCAAGTTCAGTCTTTAGTCCAAATACGTACATGTATCTTTGTTAACTGGTTCATTGTATTTCTGAGTGGTCTTATTCAATGTACGTAAAACTAGAAGGGTCTTCAAACTCTCCGATAAATACTACTCCCACCGTTCCACCCAAAAAGTTCACGTTTAAATAGTCTAATTGTTAAGGAATATATTAGTGTCACTAGATTTTGTCATAATTACAAAAATACTTAAGCACAACCAAGATGATTACAACACAAGTGGAGGGTAAAGATGAAAGATTTTGAAATTTATAAGCATAATTTTTTGAAAGTGGACTCTTTAAATAAAACATCTCAAAATAGTATAGTGGACTCTTTGCCTGTAACGGAGGAAGTACTAATCTACTTGGGGCCGGGCATTTTGGATCCAGTCTAATGAAATTCATATTTTGACTAGTCCTCTTGAAAAATTGCGATCCCAAACTTTACATGGTAACTTTGAAGCTTCAAACGTGAAGGAGTTTAAATTCGTTTTGGATTATTTTTCAAGAGTCTTGACCGTGGTGTGGTGAACGTTGAAGGCGTGGTACAACGATGTTAAGGCATAGGAGTATTTTGTACTGGGATTAACTTGATCCTACTCATGGCGTATCTAGCTTTGTACGGCATCCTTACTATTAATTAATAAAATTAATTTTTTTTTGCCGATCAAATACTCGTAAATAGTCCACTATACTATTTTGAGATGTTCTATTCAATCAGTCAATAAAACTTTTAACTTTACTCTTTCACATGTTGTACAAACATATTAACTATGCTAAAATATTTTTGTAATTATTACCAACTTAAATACTATTTATATATTATTTAATTATTAGATTTTTTAAATGTGAACTATTTGGGTAGAACGGTAATAGTATAAGAGAATAAAAAATTAAAAGCTTGAAAGCTATTCTGGTGGAACGAACCAGTTCAGATCCTCTGTGCCACACCTGTGTGCCCCTCCCTGTGCCACAAGGGAAATCCAATATTGGATTTGAAAATTCAACCGAAATCCAATATTGGATTTCCCTTGTATTAGAGATATTATATTTTGATATTAAGAGATATTGTTTTATATTTTACCTTTTCGAAAGTTACCTTATTTTATAATCTTCATCCAACAGAGTAGTGCATGGATTAGGATTCCTAGGCCTGTTAAGATTTGGTCTTGTTATGTACGTGTATAAATAACCTTGGCTATCAATACAAAGAGTGGGAATTTCTCCAATCTTGCATGGTATCAAAGCTAGCAAGCAGAAGACAAACACAAACCTTGTGAAGATGACTGGAGGCATAGAAGAACAAAACAGAAGTCAAACCACAAACCAATCGGCTGGAGGAAGCGAAGATCAAAGTAAGAAAATTGATTTTACATCTCCTTTTTTTTCTTGGATCTCAAGATAATCCAGGGAATGTGATCACACATATTCAACTCCGTGGTGAGAACTATGACGAATGGGCGAAGGCCATCCGTTTGTCATTAAGGGCAAGGAGGAAATTTGGATTTGTTGATGAAACTATCATCAAGCCGACGGAAGCAGGAAGACTCGAAGATTGGCAAACGGTTCATTCGATGATTGTTTCATGGATTATGAACACAATCGAACCGAATCATCGCTCTACCATCTCGTATTATGAGGATGCAAATTTACTGTGGAATGATCTAAAAGAACGATTTTGTGTTATAAACGGACCCAGAATCCAACAGCTCAAGTCGTCTCTTGCGGATTGTAAACGATCTAAGACCGAGGCTGTGGTTACTTACTATGGCCGTCTCAAACAGTTGTGGCATGAACTTGCCAATTATGAACCTCTTCCAGGTTGCGAGTGTGGCGGGTGCTCGTGTAATCTTGTTGCAAGATTCGCAAAGATACAAGAGTCGAACCGTTTGCACTGTTTTCTTATGGGACTTGATAGCGCGTATGGGGCAGTGAGGTCCTATCTACTCTCGTTAGACCCACTTCCTACATTAAATCGTGCATATCAAAGTGTGATTCGAGAGGAACGTCTGCGTGGTGGAAGTTTGTCTAGATCTAAAGAAGAACGTGATGATGTTATGACCTTCAAGGTGCAATCAGACTTGAGAGGCAAAGGAAAAATTGATAATTCAGCTAGATTTTGCAATCATTGCAATCGTGAAGGACATGACGAGAGCGGGTGTTTTCAACTCAATGGATTCCCCGACTGGTGGGGAGATCGTCCTCGTGGTGGACGCGGTGCTGGACACGGTGGAGCCACTGCAGCTCGTGGCGGAGGAAGGGCTGGGGCACCTTTGAGTCGCGGTAAAGGGACACCTTCCCATGTATGCACAAATGTTGCTACTACCAGCAACTCTGGCATACAGCAAGGGGGGACGACGCAGGGGCAGACGAATAGCATCGAGTCATCGGGCCTAGTGGGACTCTCTACAGCACAGTGGCAACAACTTGTTGATCTTTTAACTATCTCTAAAAAGTCCTCCGATAGGTTGAATGGTAAGAGTATTACACCTCCTTGGATAATTGACACAGAAGCTTCAAACCACGTCACAGGACATTTAGCTTGTATGATAAATGTGCGAAAAATTTCCAATTCCCCGGTAGGATTACCCGATGGAGAGAAGGCTGATGCAAATCAAGAGGGAAGCGTAATATTGGTAGGCGGATTAAAGCTTGAACATGTTCTTTATGTGCCCAAATTGACTTGCAATTTAATTTCGGTGTCTCAATTGATAGATGAGTCAAACAGTATCGTTCAATTTACTGATAACTTTTGTGTTATACAGGACCGCACGACGAGGATGCTGACTGGAGCGGGTGAACGAAAGGATGGACTCTATTTTTTCCGTGGTGTACCTCAAGTGCATGCTTTATCGGTTGATGGAGAGACTTCATTGGATCTTTGGCATAAACCGTTGGGACATCCGTCGGAGAAAGTAGTAAAATTAATACCAAATGTCAGTAATTCTGGTAGAATAACGAATAAAGCATGTGATGTCTGTCAACGTGCTAAGCAAACTCGAGATAGTTTTCCCATTAGTAAACATAAAGCTGATGGTAGTTTTGATTTAATACATTGTGATTTGTGGGGTGGTTATAGGACTCCTTCCTCTTGTGGTGCGTCATATTTTTCGACCATAGTAGACGATTATTCTCGTGCAACTTGGGTTTATTTATTATATGATAAGAAAGAAGTTAAAAAGATGTTTTTGAATTTTGTTGCTCTGATTGATCGTCAATTTAATAAAAAGGTGAAGTATGTGCGTAGTGATAATGGAACCGAATTTCTTTGTCTACTTGATTATTTTAATGACAATGGGATCATATTTGAGACATCTTGTGTCGGAACCCCACAAAAAAATGGACGAGTTGAACGTAAGCATAGACATATTTTGAATGTTGCTAGAGCTCTTCGTTTTCAAGGACAGTTGCCTGTGAGTTTTTGGGGTGAATGTGTCTTAGCAGCTTGTTACTTGATCAATAGAACTCCATCAGCCTTGCTTGGAAATAAAACTCCTTATGAACTGTTGTTTGGTAAAGCTCCATCTTATGCTCAGTTGCGAGTGTTTGGGTCTCTATGCTATGCACATAATCAACATCACAAGGGTGACAAATTTGCTAGCAGAAGTCGAAAGTGCGTTTTTTTAGGATATCCTTTTGGCAAGAAAGGGTGGAAGCTTTATGATTTGGATACAGGTGAGTACTTCATGTCTCGAGATGTCAAATTTTTTGAAAATGAAATTCCTTTTGCAAATATGGAGAGGTTGGCAGAAAACTCACAGAAACTCCATATTGAGCATGTCTTTGGGAATGATGACGACCTTCTTGGTATGTATGGTTCAGAGTAGGCAGGCAGGGCCACAGATGGTGGTACGATGAACGCAGAACCTACAAGCATTCCAACTGTGGTAGCAAAAGATGGGACGTCTCAGGTTGGCACACCTGTGGACACAGAAGAACCTAGTGTAAGTGGAGCACCAGGAAGTGGGGTTGAGGGGAACACAGCCCAACTAGGAAGAGGGATGCGGTCTAAAAACCCTTCGGTTCTTCTACGTGATTTTGTGACCCACACTATACGGAAAATGAGTCCTTCCTCTCAACGGTCACCAGCTCCACAGCAGTCCTCAGGTACTCCTTATCCTATAACACACTATATTAATTGTGAACGTTTTTCTGCTAGACATAGAACTTTTCTTGCAGCTATAACTACAGGACATGAACCAAAATCCTTTAAGGAGGTAGTCAAGAGTCCTGGTTGGAGGGAGGCAATGGCAAAGGAAATTAAGGCTCTTGAAGATAATGGCACTTGGTCTATGGAGACTTTACCTCCAAGGAAGAAAGCTCTAGGAAGTAAATGGGTGTACAAAATAAAATATAACTCCGATGGTAGTATTGAGAGACTCAAAGCTAGGCTTGTGATTTTTGGGCATCATCAGATCGAAGGCATTGACTACACAGAGACATTTGCTCCGGTGGCTAAAATGGTGACCGTGAGGGTATTCTTTGCTATTGTTGCAATTAAAAATTGGGAAGTTCACCAAATGGATGTACACAACGCGTTCTTGCACGGAGATTTAAGAGAGGAAGTGTATATGAAGGTTCCTCCAGGTTTCTCGTTGTCAGAACCAAATCAGGTTTACAGGCTTCGGAAATCTTTATATGGTCTTCGTCAGGCTCCGCAGTGCTGGTTTGCTAAGTTGCATTAAAGGGTTACGGTTTTGTTCAATCATTCTCTGATTATTTCCTATTTATCTTGTCTAAAGGACAAACTCAGATCAATGTTTTGGTCTATGTTGATGATTTGGTCATTGCAGGGAATGACGGTATAGCATTGACCGCTTTTAAGGGTTATCTGAGTGAATGCTTTCATATGAAAGATTTAGGTGCTTTGAAGTATTTTTTGGGGCTAGAGGTCGGCCGGAATCCCACGGGAATTTTTCTGTGTCAACGAAAGTATGCTCTCGATATTATTTCGAGGCCGGACTTTTGGGTGCCAAACCGCAGCCTTCCTATGGAGCAAAATCATAAGCTCGCGCTTGCAAATGGGCCACTTCTTGACGACCCAGAGAAATTTAGAAGACTTGTTGGTCGCCTTATTTATCTATCTGTGACTCGGCCGGATCTAGCCTATTCAATCCATATTTTATCTCAGTTCTTGCAATGCCCTAGGAAAGAGCATTGGGAGTCAGCCCTACGTGTTGTTCATTACTTGAAAGGGAATCCGGGGCAGGGCATCCTGCTTCGTTCAGACAGTGCGTTATCTTTGTCAGGATGGTGTGATTCGGATTGGGCTAGTTGTCCTCTTACGCGCCGCTCATTGACGGGATGGTTTGTATTGCTTGGTTCTTCGCCAATCTCCTGGAAAACTAAGAAACAACACACCGTCTCTCGTTTTTCCGCGGAGGCGGAATACAAGTCCATGGCAGCTGTCACATGTGAGCTAAAATGGTTGAAGCAACTTCTTAAGGACTTGGGAGTAACACATGATAAACCAATGCGGTTGTATTGTGATAGTCAATCAGCATTATATATGGCGCAGAATCCGGTCTTTCATGAGCGAACGAAACATATTGAAGTAGATTGTCACTTTATTCGAGATGCGATTAATGAAGGGCTGCTAGCTCCTTCTTATATCTCTACGCAGGTGCAATTAGCTGACATTTTTACGAAATCTTTGGGGAAGGCACGATTTGATTTTCTTCTCTGCAAGTTGGGTGTTCGAGACCTATACGCTCCAACTTGAGGGGGGGTATTAGAGATATTTAGAGATATTATATTTTGATATTAAGAGTATTGTTTTATATTTTACCTTTTCGGAAGTTACCTTATTTTATAATCTTCATCCAACAGAGTAGTGCATGGATTAGGATTCCTAGGCCTGTTAGGATTTGGTCTTGTTATGTACGTGTATAAATAAACTTGGCTATCAATACAAAGAGTGGGAATTTCTCCAATCTTGCACCTTGTGGCACAGGGAGGGGCACACATGTGTAGCACAGAGGATCTGAATTCGGAACGGTGGGAGTCATTTGCTATTTGCCATGTAAGATATTTAAGAGCCAAGCCAAGACGAGTTACGTTACTTGGACATATCACATATGTATTAACTCATAATTGAAATTCGAAAACTGTTTTTACCATTAATATCCATCAGCATAATCAACTTCTCTTGATTAGGCCACGCAGAGACGGATTTAAATCTTTTATCCCACTTTCTGTCATATTCTCTATTTCATTAGATGTTAGTTCTACACGTGTTTCTGTAAAAATTGTAAAAAGAAGGTCGGTTAAAATTACAAGCTGGACATGTATAAGACTATGATTCATACACGTGTTCTTGTAATAATTGTAAAAAGAAAGTCGGTTAAAATTACAAGCTGGACATGTATACAACTATGACTCAATGAGACAGAGAGCGTGACAAGGAGTGAGATTGAAGATTTGAAGTCCATAAAAGATAATCCATGAAATTTAGTGCTTGTGCCAGCCACATGAATTAAGTCGTCTAAATCCTATCTACCCAAACTGAAGAAGAATGGCAAAGGTCGTCATAGTCACTAGTGCCACTTAGAGCATCAGTAGTGTGTGTTTTCCCCCACTTTTTTCCATCCAAAAAAGCTGCCGCCAATTTTTAACCATTGTTGTGTAGTAGAGGTGGCAATGGGCTGGGCCGGGCCAACCCAGCCCCAGCCCATCGGGTCAACACATAAAATCGGGCCGGGCCGGGCCAGCCCAAAATTTGCTTCTGGCCTCAAACTTCTAGCCCAGCCCTACCCACTTTTGGGTCATCGGGCTTTCGGGCCATCGGGCCAAATCAGCTCAAATTTGCACCAAAAATATTTTCTACAAAATTTACAAGTTATCACATAAAAAAAATTCAAAATTTACAAGTTAAAATACAACTACATAAATTTTTTGTAGACAGGAGAAGTGCAAAATACGTTAGAACACAAGTCTACAATTGTTTGGACGTTTGGTGTTCGCATTTTGCAGGCTTGCAATAGATAACTAGATTAGATATGACGGTATATGAGTAATGAATTAGTGAATGTGGTTGACTGGTTGTGGGTTTGTATGTACAGGCGTACAACCTGTATCGGGCTGTGGGCTGGGTTAATAAAAATGTATCAAAATTGTTTGGAAAAATGGTTTGAAAAGACTTAAAGCAGCGAAAAATTTGAATTGAAAATGATTTGAATCTCCACTAAAAGACTTAAAGCAACGAAAATAGTTTGAAAAGTGTCAATTGAAAAGTTAATAAAATTGTATTGGGCTGGGCTGGGTTGGTCCAAAAAATTCGGGTTTTTTGGCCCGAGCCCAATTAGCCCACGGGCCTATTGGGCCGGGCCAAAAAAGCCCAAATTTTTTCGGGCCTTCTAAATTGAAGCCCAAGCCATTTATAATATCGGGTTGGCTGGGCCAGTCTATTGGGCCGGGCTAATTTTGCCGGCTCTATTGTGTAGAAGAATGGCAAAGGTCATCATAGCCACTAGTGCCACTTAGAGCATCAACAGTGGGCGTTTTTCCCCCCACTTTTTTCCATCTAAAAACTTTGCAGTCGGTTTTTAACCATTATGGGAAATTTTGGTGAGGTCTCCCGGGGAGGGTTGGGGGGGGGGGGAGCGGGTTCCCTTTCATAGAGCCGGTTTTTTGTCAGATAAGGGGCTCACACTGAAAAAAAATGCCACTTTCCCTTTGATATACTATCCGTTTTTTAGTCCTTTTTTTAGCCGTTGCAAAACGGTTAATTTTTTTTTCAATTATAAAGACATCTTTAATTTTTTCATTTCATTCAATCTTCTTCTATTTCAAACTACAAAAAATGGAAGAAAATAATCCGAATCTCTTTAAAAATTTCTTTGCTTCTCAAAATATTGATCAAAATGTTGTACTCCTTTGTAGTAATTAATTGCAAAATGTTGTACTCCTTTTTAAATTTATAAAATTTCAATTATATTGCTCAATAAATAATACTATATATATAGTGGTATAGATAAAGTGAGACCTACAAAAAGTTGTTAGGAGGTTTTTAATAGTGTATAGAGGTTTGAGGTTTTGGGTGTTTAGGTGGAGATGGTGTGACATATGGGAGCCATAAAAAAGCTCAAAAACTGAGCTCTACGATTGTGGATGCTCTTAATAAAATGGCAAAGGCCGATCATGGCGCCACTTAGTATTAGGGTGATGATCGACCCAGGTAATCGTCGGCCTATCCAATGGTTGCATAATCGTAGTTACAAACATAATATTCCCTCCGGTACTCTAAATAAGTGTCGTTTTTATTTATTTATTGATGTCTCAAAATAAGTGTCTCCTTTCCATTTTTTGACAGACTCCTGAAACCTATTAGTAATATCCTCATTAACTGTGAGATAAAAAAAAAATTCTTTTGATTTGACACCACGAGACGATATTTAAAAGGTATTCGCAAAATACATAATCGGACCACTGTACTTTGGGAAAGGTTGCAATTCGGCCACTTATTGTTTGGAAATGTTATTTGGGCCACTGTACTTCAATTATCTTGCAAGCGAGCCCACCAGCACGTTAATTTTAAATGAAATTTCTATTTTATCCCTGTCTTTATTAAGGAAGATGAAAACAAAGACAGGGGTAAGATAGGGATTTCATTTAAAATTAAAGTTCTCGTAGGCTCGCTTGCAAGATAACTGAAGTACAGTGACTCAAATAACATTTTCAAACAATCAGTGACTAAATTGCAACATTTCCCAAAATATAGTGGTCTGATTGTATATATTGCCAAGGATATTAAAAGAAAATTACATTGAGTCAACTACTTTCGTAAAACTTGTGTAAAATCAATAGGGGAATCTTATTCCGATCATGCGGATTGACTCCACTTTGCTTGATCGAAAAATATTATCAACCCAAGAAATTAATGTTGTAAACAATCTATTAATCTATCTATCAATTAATAATAACTAAAACAAAAGTCAATGTTCCTTCTTACTGTCCACGTAACTGATTTAAGTTTTTTATTTCCTTCCAACAGCTAGATTTACCTCTGTAACTTTTTAAATTAATTTTAACCTTATTCTAAATCTGTAAAAAAAAATTTGTATGTATGACTTTTCTAATTAATTTAAACCTTATTCTAAATCTGTAAAATCTTTTTTTTTACTTAAAATATTATTCTAATTAATTTATAACTACTCAACAATACGGTTAAAGTTAATCAAATCGATCGAGATATACAGTTATTGTTGAATAGCTCAAATAACTGTGAGATTGACTTAATTTTATCTACTTAATAATATTTCATTTGGAGCCCTCACATGGATTTTACACTTGTTTCAACTCCTCATTAACAGAAGATTCCTAAGCAAACTCTCCAGAAACCCATTTATTCAAATTTGAACATGCACATATATGCATGATGAACTATGGCCATGTTCTCTCCCTCGACCATCTCACTTGTATAATTTATTCCATTTTATTTTTTCTCAATAATCATTCACATGTATGTAAATTTCTAAACATATTTATCCAAAGAGTAATGCTGAAGACACTAAATGAGTACCAAACTTTATACATAAAATAGTGTGACATCTTATACTTCATCTTGTTACCTTCACTATTTAACTTATATTGGATCGAACCCATGAAATAGCAATATATATATATATATATATATATATATATATATATATAAAAGGCCAAGACAATTTTATAAAATTAAAAAGAAATTTACAAACTCAGCTCCAATGTCTACAAAAGCATAAACACCATCAAAAGAGGAACACTTGCGACACATGCATCTATAAAACCTCCACTAAGCTACAAGTACGGATCAGGCACCTGCTACTACCTAAATAGAAAGGAAAAAAAAATTATACACAAAATCCGATACTCATTTGATACCTCTAAGATCATCTCCAATGGTATCATTTAATTTTTTCTATGTATCATGTTTAAACATGAATACATCTTTTATATGTGGTAAAATATTTAAAAGTTAGAGTCCTCTTTCCAAACGTGCTCCAATGCAAGACTTATTTTAGAACATTCTTTCAGACGTGTCATTGTCTTATAATTATTTATAAAAAGTAAAAAATAAAAATTAATCCTACTGTAACTAATTGACGGTAAAAAATAAAAATAAAAACTAATAGTAAATGACGTGGATGAAAAGATATCATCTGGTGACCCTCTAGAAGTAGAAGATTTGCACTGGAGAAGATTTTTTTTTTGTGGGAAAATCTATTTTTCTTACGTGTCTAACATTTTTTATTAGATAGATGATTGCATTGGAGAAGCTCTAATATTATTATCTCATACTATCCCGTTCCTAAATTATTATTATCATGTTTAACTTTTTTGGGTCAAACTTACTATTTTTTTAATAAAAATTTAAAGTATATATTTTTTATTCTTTTTCAAAATTATAAAACACGTAATTTGTAATACTTTTTGGGTACAATAAATTACATATTTTATGATTTAAAAAAAATAAAAATATATAAATTTAATTTTTAATCGAAAAACTGTTAGTTTGACCCAAAAAAATCAAGCACGATAATAATAAGTGCTTTAGATAGGTAAAGGGAATGCTATCCTCTTATCTTGAGCATGTAAGTTCTTATACATGCATGTGCATATCATTCCTCAGTCCATGACACCATGTGCTTCCATACTCCTCTTTGGTCAACTATCAAACATTTCATTTTTATCTTCTCCCTCAATATTCGCTTCCGTACCATTTGTTAATCACATCTGATCATGTGCTATTTGGTCAATATTCCCAATGATTGATTCAAGTTTAATGAAAACACATTTACACATACATACATACATATATGCTTTCCCTCATAATTTCTCTACAACTTCTTGCTAAGTTTTACCTTCCATGAAGTTAGAATATTGATATCAAATTCAAAGCCTATAAATAACCCTTCTAAAAACATTTCATCTCTCATACTCTAAACTCCAATCCTCTCTCTCTCTCTCTCTCTCTGTCAAATGGATAGAACAATGAGTGTACTTGGTCTCCTGCTTCTTCTCATCTTGTTCAACGCATCATCGGCGGCAAAGGTTACATACAATGTAGTGAGGTTTGGAGCCAAAGCAAACGGTGTGACGGACTCTAGCAAGGCCTTCCTTAGTGCATGGGCTGCTGCTTGTTCCTCGAGAAATCCGGCCATCATCTATGTGCCAAGGGGAAGGTACTTGCTTGGAAGCGTGACATTCGATGGCCAAACTTGTAAGAGCAAAGCAATCACGATAAAAATTGATGGTACCCTTGTGGCTCCCTCGAATTACAATGTTATTGGAAATGCCGGTAATTGGATTAAGTTCCAAAGAGCTAATCGAGTTTCTATCTCTGGCGGAACCCTAGATGCCCAAGGATCTGGCCTTTGGGCTTGCAAAACATCAGGCAAAAGGTGCCCCACTGGAGCAACGGTATGTTACTCGACTCCACCCTTCTCTTTCTTTAACTACTCTCTTTGTTTCACTAAAACTATCGTGCACGTTTAAAAGTCAAACATTATAAGTATTGAAGTTAATTTTCACAATATCCTTCATTTTAAGGATTAAAATAGTTTATTAAAACTTTCACTTTTATGTAATAAGGGTGAATTTATTGGAAATTCTTAAACCCGAAGGAAGATTCTTAGAGTGAAACATTTAACCATGCTGCAATGGCAAGCATCATTCTCTTATATAATTTCGTCTACTTTGGAATATTCTTGTGTTCTAACAATTTGGATTATAAATGTGGAGCAGTCACTGGCATTCTACAATTCAAACAACATAGTGATCAGCAAGTTAACTTCAATGAACAGTCAAATGTTCCACATTCACATCTATGCCTGCCGAAATGCCAAGCTACAAGGAATGAACATCATGGCCAAAGGAAGCAGCCCAAACACCGATGGCATTCACATTGCACTATCATCTAGTGTCACTGTCTTAAATTCCAGGATAGGAACTGGAGACGATTGCATCTCAATTGGCCCCGGGAACTCTCACTTGTGGATCGAAAATGTTTCATGCGGGCCTGGCCATGGCATAAGGTAGTACATAAACCTCCGCCACTTCAGCAGCTAAAGTGGGGGATTTCTCACATCAGATGCTGATGTGGTGGTCTAGGACCGCGAAATATTTGCTCGTAGTAGTGTCACTGTGTGTGTGTGTGTGTGTGTGATTAGATTAGTAAAAAATACTAACATGTATATGTGTTTATTGTAGCATTGGAAGTCTCGGCTGGGATATACAGGAAGCCGGCGTCCAAAACGTGACAGTAAAATCGGTGACGTTTAGAGGCACTCAAAATGGTGTTAGAATAAAGACATGGGCAAGACCAAGCAACGGATTTGTTAGGGGTGTTCTTTTTCAACATATCACCATGGTTAATGTACAAAATCCGGTATTAATTCAGCAGAACTACTGCCCGAACAACAACAATTGCCCCAATCAGGTACATGATATTTTCCGTAATAATCACATAATCTGCATTAGGCCTTGAGAAATTGTAACTATAACTATATAGTTATATTATTTTTCTTGAAACACTTTACAGGTTTCAGGGGTGAAGATCAGCGGCGTGACGTACCACAATATCCATGGAACATCGGCAACGCCAGTTGCCGTTAGATTTGAGTGCAGTAAGGCATATCCTTGTAGGGGCATAAAATTACAAGATGTAAATCTTAACTATCGAGGTCGGTCGGCACAAGCTTTGTGCGCCCACGCCGATGGAACAGCTTCGGGATTAATTAAACCTTCGAGTTGTTTGTAGGAGCAGATGGGAATTCGATCACAGAAAACCAAACTGATCTGAATGTAACTAAAGAGATAGAAATCTTGTAATACTGTAACATTATGCTGTGCTTTTTTGCTTGAGCCTGTGGCTGTACTGTCTAGTCGAATGTTGTACTGGAGCCTGTCCTTGGAAATTTTAAACTCCAAGCACTGGCATTTATTTGATAATTCAATCAAATTCATAGGATCCGTGTAATGCGCATGAATATCCTTTTTTTTTATTTTAAATATTTTATTGTAAGAACATGTTAAAACTGTAATCTCGATCGGGTAATTTAAGCTTTGGAAGTCCATATATAATAAGATCTTGCAGCCAACCACTGGCATGTCAGTTGATTTTGAGCTACACATGAAGCAATCAAGTTTTTACTTTTGTTGTGCGACAGCGGATGCAAGCAAACAAACAATTGAGCAAATATAAACTATCAAGCAATTGAGATTTAGAAGAAAACAAAGAATTTGTAGTTTAAAGACTGTTATATATTCTTATTCCAACCTTATAGGTTACAACTTATATAGGAGTACAAGATACAAGCCCTAATTATATACAAACTATTAGACAATGAAGAAAAAAATATTGTAAAATGTAGATTACTTTCCCTATTCTGTATAGCTTCAATTCAATGTATGTTAGGCGGTCAAAGACTTTTTGTTATTCAGGATAAGTAGTATGCTGTAGAGTTTCCCTCCTTTGTTTAATGTTTTGTATATATATAGAATGCATTAAATGAATACATTCCGCATGCCCGCGCCAACTACTGAACCTTTCTCGCAACCCGCGCGCTCGCGCCTTGCAACCACGCCACTGCTATCGCAAGTTACGCTTCAGGGGATTCGCCCCTTTGTCTGGAATTGAGTCATTCATTCTAAGAGTATCACCAATGCAAATGTGAATGTGGAAAAATTGGGTGCTACCTAGAATTTACACATTTTTCAAAAAAAAAAAAAAGAACTCTTCAATGTAATTGTGGAGATCGAAGGAATGCGAATATGATGTGTCAACTAAATTGTTTTCTATTGTTTATTAGATAATTGATTTTTTTACTTCATTCACATCCTCCTTCAATGTGCATTGGAAGTCAAAAAATCAATTATCTAATAACCAATAGGAAACAATTTAGTTGACACATCAAATTCTACAATTGCATTGAAGAGTTTTTTTTTTCTTTAAAAAATGTGTAAATCCTAGGTGGCACCTAATTTTTTCACATTCATATTTGCATCGGTGATGCTCTAACAACTTTGATCAATTACATATATAATTGTTAGTTTGATTATTGCTCATTGTCAATTGCTCAATTACATTCATATTGTAGAGCAAGTTAGTTTTCACATTCATATTTACATATATAATTTTTTCTTTGCAAGTTTGATTATTGCTCATTGTCAATTGCTCAATTACATATATAATTGTAGAGCAAATTTTTGTCCGTTGACGTTGCTGATGGCGATGCGAGATTGATGGAGGTGGAGTCGCGGAACATGGGAGTTCAGCTGTCGGTCTCGGAATGATAGAGGAGTAATTGTCAGTAGTATTGAGAGAGAGAAACTGATTCGTGACTCTTTGAGATATTAAAGAGAGATAATATATATATATATATATATATCTAATATTAATACATGTATAAGAGAAATGGGCCCTTGAATTTTTGGGTCCTGTGTGGTTGATCATTTGGAACTAGACATTCTGATCTGGTTCAAACTGCCGATTCACAAAATGCACAAGTGTTGAACTTGAACTGCACCGAAACTGTACGATTGACGGTTCACGGGTCAAGCAGTAATTCTTTTTTTATTTTTTATTTTTAAAAATACCATCTTTAAAGTTTAAACCTTTGTAAATTTTATACAAACTATTTTTTGATCTTTTAAAGATTTTAAGTTAACTTTATAATTTTAAATAACCAAAAGTAAATTTTTTTTTTAAAAGCCGAACCGTTGAATCGAACCGTTTACTGTGAACTGGAACCGAACCATTGAACCGCCGGTTAAGGTTCAGAATCAACAGCTTGATGACGTGGTGGTTCACGGTTTGAACCGTAACTGGATGGACACCTCTAATGAGAATATGCCCAAAACCGGTCCTGGAGAGAGCATCTACCGCTTGCCACTCGTGATTTTATTCATTTCAGGACATTAGTCTTGGACTTTCAGGCCCAGGACACTTTTGGAAAACTAATTAAAAATATAAAATAAAAAAAAGCCGGAAGGATTACCAAAAGGAGGAATCAATCATTGACTCATGTAACCTTTGTCTATAAAAGAGGATATTTTTGCCTTTCTAAAAAAAAAAATAACCCGAAAATCCTGACGGTGACAGACATAAGGGGCGAATTGGCAAAAAGCCAGGTTTAAGGGCCATGTGCATAGAAAAATGGTCATAGGGATCAGGTTCACAGAGTTTGTTAAGTATATGGATAAAATTATTATTTCATCCCATCAGTTCTGTTACAAAACTTCGATGAAGCTACGTAGCCGCGGTCGAGTAACATTTTGACCAACAATGAAGCTATGCAGCCGGAAGCTCCGGTCACGCACACCACCTTCCCTGCTCCGATCGTCACTCTCTTTCTCGGCCGTCTTTCTCTTACCATAGATTCCAAAGCTTTAGCGTACGAACTTTGGTCTATTTTTGTTTCGCTCTCAAATATGACCAACTCTAATATTACTTATATATCCTTTAATTATTAAATTTTTTAAATGTGAACTCTTTACTTATAACAAAAAGTACTTTATTAAAAATTATAGTAAATCAAATGGATCTAGAAGAAACGACAAGTTTGAATATTGGAATACTCCCGCGGGCACATGTTTGACTAAGAAGAAAGATACTTGCACTTTTTTTTTTCTTTCTTTTACTGCACTTTTTGAAAACAACTGATCATGTGTTTAAAAGTCTCATTGAATTTATGAGAGTGCAATTGATTTTAATATGCGGTAAACGCAGTATCCTATATGCTAAATGCAACTTCTAAGAAATTACTAATTTGCTCTCATCTTTTATATATAAAAAAATTTTAACTTAAAACTCTCGTTTTTATTTATTTTAAATGTGCATATTTTGTGTTAAATTTAATTTTTTTTGCATAGTTATTTGCTTCTATTGTGTATGTTTTTGACATATTTTGTGTAAAATATGTTTTTTTTTTGCTTTATTATTGTGTTATATTAATGTACATTTTTACAAAAAAATAAAATATATCAGATGGACATGCGCGTGGTCCAGTGCATGTACCTTTGTTCTTCATTTTTCAATTGTTACACGTTTAACCCTTGAATTTGTATTTTTTTTGAAAAATTGCACTTTATCCCCTTAAATTTGTTAATTTTGTTAAATTTTTTATTTTGATATAGTGCAAATTTCTATTAAGTTAAACAATTTTAGAAATTAACAAATTCAAGGGGGTACTGTGCATTTTTTTTCAAAATTTTACAAATTCAAAGAAAAAGGGGGTGTGAGCACCCTGATCCGCAGATCGTTCTGGGCCTTTTGCTCTGGACTCCCAAATAAATAAATGTGATAAATGGGCAAAACACATTTATATTGAAAACAGAGTCGTCACCCTCATTTTTATAGATTACGAGAGAAAAATTGAGATTGGGTTCGGAGGCTAAGTTACGAGTTGGGAAGGTTTTACGCACCCAACCCACCCTTTCGGTGTCTTATGATTACATGCTCGAGTTTATATACTACGGGTTCATTATACTAAGTGACTGAAGAAAACAGATCACGGAGATTTATATCTTCGTTTACGTTATAAAATGTATACATGCTTTATTTATTACAAAAGAAAATGACTGTAATATATACTTAAACTTATATTTAATAAGTATAATACATGTATTTACATATCAAATGTATAGAAATGAATATATACACATTTACAAATTAAATGTATTTATTTACATATTGAAATGGATAAATAAAGTAACGAACGGAAGGGGTTACCTTCTGTCGTTTTACAGAATTCGGGCCAAGTTCTAGGTCGTTGTGTTATATTGGATCAAGCTAGCTCGTAGCCTGATAGTTGTGCTTCCACTACTACTGATACGAGGAAATGAAGACTTACGTTTTAATATTGGGTGTGTTCAAAGAGCACTGTGTGTTTGTGTGTGTAGTTGCTGTGTATGTGTGTGTGTGTGTGAAATTTGCCTAAGGAGAGAACTGTTTGTTTTCTCGGGCTGAGGGAGAGCAAGAGTGAGAGCAGAGAGCTTTTCTTTTCTTCTTCTTTTTTGGTCTTTCAGTGAGTGAGAGAGAGCTGATAGTGTGTGTTGTGAGAGAGATGGATTGTTGATGGAGTGTGAGAGATATTTTGGTGATACTCTCAGGCCCAAGAAAGGAGGAAACTTCATTTGATCACCAAAGTCTTTAGCAGCTAGGCAGCTTGACTTGTGAGGCAATGCTTGGTTTGGTGTGCGGTGCACTTGGCATGGTGTTCACGCATCAAACCTTGTTTTTGGTGTATCCGCGCACAAAAATGGCTTCAGCGCACCATAAGCCTAAATTTGCACTTAGAATCTTCATCTTTCATTCTTTATACTTCAGGTCCCTCATCAATTTTATTTAATCTTTGTGCCTTGAAATTGTTCCTTTTGCGCTTTGACCCTTCAAGCTTTGTATCTTCAGATTTGACCCTTGATGTTGATCTAACTGAAGTCGTTTGTATTTTTCGGACGCTGTTAGTCCTGTTTGATATTTTGTTTCCTGAAATAATCATAGAAATAAATGTTAGTTCATTTATAAATAAATAATTATTTATAGGACAATTCGTATAATGTGGGGTACGAATTCTGGGTGTCTACAGAGCCCCTCGACTACGTTTGCTTAGAAGTAAGCGAACGTCGTTGAAAAAGATAGACATTCAGCTTCGTATGGAACAAAAACACTGGCTGGGCCCCCTTAGGGTTTACCTGCGTATCCTAAATAGGAATCAAGCCAAACGCAGTTGGGGTGTGATATAGTTGGATGGTCGTATCCTAAGAGGTTGCCTACGTATCCCGTTTCGGGAATCAGACCAAAACATAGTTCAGGGGTGGAACAAGTATGTTAATTAGCAAATATGCTATGTGAGATATAATTGGATGGTCATACCTCCTAAGTGGTTGCCTACATATCTCGATGGGGAATCAGACCAGAACGTAGTTTAGGGGTTGGATACATGTTAATTTTCTTTTCCAATGATGTGGAAGATGTTTTTGTTTTTTGTTTTTTTGGAAAGCTGTAAAGCATGTGTGTGATATAATTAGGTGTGCAAACGTGTGTGAATGCACTGCAAGATATGATTGGATGGTCAAATCCATAAACCCTAGGTTTTCACCCGTTGGGAAATGACCAAGAGATACCGTCTTGTGTGGTGTCCGATGGGACATATTCTGAGTGCTGAGGCGTCAGCGGCGTTAATTTTCTGAGCGATGTTGGTTGAGCGATTTATTTCCAGAGGCCTCAGGTTTATACATGTGGTGAAACGACCGAATAACTGATACTACTAGGGATGATTCTAAATGCTGAGTCGTCAGCGGCGTTTTCTGAGCTGTGTTAGTTGAGCGGTTTATTTCCAGAGGCCTCAGGTTTACACCAGTGGGGAAACGACCAAATAACTGATACTGCAACTTGTGTGGTGTTCAATGGGACAAACTTTGCTGGGGATGGAGTGCACATCCATTGGCAATGCTTCTGTTGAGATAAAATGTGTAGAGTCCCATGGGGAATTCTGCTAGAGATGATGGAAGTGTTAAATTGGACGAAATGGCCGTTAGCGACATTTTCTGATAATATGTTAGATGTCGGGCCCTTGATGATGCTTTACTTCGCGGCTCGGGCGAGACTTGGAAAATGATTGTTGACATGATGTAGTGTCCTCGATCCGAGGAGGGTACCCGCAGAAGATTAGCTTTTGCAAGGGTTTGATACAGAAGATATTGAAATGCAAGCTCACACAAACAGAGAAGCTATACAAAAACTTTCAATCAAAATGAGACTCCAGATTTGGAGCGTGTGTTCCTTGCTCCTTAAACATGCACAGACAAGACATGATGAAGCAAGGGGTGATGGATATGTGATGTGGTTGAAGGGATTGAAATATGGTTGTGGGATAGCTTTGTGAGTTGATGAACGTATAAGCTATAGAAATTTTGGGATAAATTTTGGTGAAATTTTGGTCCTTAAGGTCGTTTGACCAGTACAGGCATCTAGATTCAATTTCAGCCACTTGTTTGGTGGGTCTTCCTTCTCAAGCCTTGGAAGGGAACATGACTCACTGCAAATTCATTGTCTGGCCGTGTTTCCACAAGGAAAAGCCCCACGGCTCATTTCTGTCAAATATTGGGGAGATAACCTCCTCGTTTGTAGTGACGAACCATGATCTATGATCAAAGGTATGAAGATCTAAACTTGTGCCCTCTTCATGAGAAGGAATATGGTGAAATCAAAGAGAACGATTGTTCTATGATGATCAGAAGGTGCAGCCCCTTGTTCGTCCGTTGGCAGTGAATGTGTGACGATATATCATTATATGAATATTGGAGAGATGCAACCCTAAGCTCGCGTCTTCTTACAAGATGAACTCATGATGATGACGAAGATCAGTGGGGTGCAGCCCCTTCCTTTTGTATGATAAGTTGAACATGTGATGAAATCCTAAACTCAGAGATCAAGAGGGTGTAGCCCCATGTTTGTGCCCTTTTTACAAGATTGGTGTTTAAAGATCATGTCTTCAAAGATTAAACGAGTGCAGCCTTATGCTCATGTCTTTGACAAGATAAACAAGTTATGTTATCAGTGATAAAGATCCGAATCTAAAGATCAAAACGGGTGTAGCCCCTTGGTTGCTGTTTGACCATGATAGAAACAATGATCCTTGATCAAATGGTTGAAGCCCCGGTAGATTCGATTGAGAAGTTGTGATGGTGACTTGAGTTTGGTGTTTGGTGAGATGACTCAGAAAAAGTATGGCGAGATTTGAAAAATATGCCCTAGGGAAACTCAATTTGGTGAGTTTAGGTGAAATAGATAACAAAGCCCTAGGGTGATTCGATGAAAGAAAGGACAGAAAGAGTATGCCCAAAGAAATAAAGAGACGACTCCAAGATGACTCGAGAACCTGAGTTCACTATATTGCTGAACATCCCTTGATTGGTCGGTTATGGACCCTCTTTGGCATTTATTGTATTTTAATGTATTTTGTGTGCATAGCTGCCAATCAGCCTCACTCGGATCATGTTATAACTGATTGAAACAAAGTTTTTTTTTTATGACAAATAGGCCTGGGTGGAATAGTCAAGTGTTTTAGGATTGGATGTGAGATTGGCTTTTTGGCTGAAGGCTTGGCCTTTGTGGTTGGCTAGTTGTTTGGTCTTGATGATTGGCTGTTTGGTTTCGCTCGAGAGAGAGGCTCCAATTTGTTTGAGAGAGAGATATAGAGAAAAATAGATTGAGGGTGATAGAGAATATTGATGCTCTTTTTTTCTTTCTTTTCTCTCTTTTTTTTTTTGCATAGTCTGCCCTTCGGGATTCAGCCTAAGGAGTTCTCTCAACTTTTGTTGTTGAGCATTGCAAGAGAATGAAGAAGGATGAAAGAAAGTTCTCTCTCTCATTGTGGAGTGGGTGTATGGTCACTTTTTATAAATATAAGGATGGAGTAGCCCTTGCTTTGGAGGGCGCAAACTCAAGAAAATGGTCTCTCGAGTGGGCGAAGGTTGCCAGGGTGTTTTGGTGTTGGGAAGACCTATGGGTTGTGTATGGTAAATGAGTGTTTGATTCGGTATGGGATTTGGATGGGGTTAATGTAGGTGTGGCCTTTGAGTAAGGCTTGTGACTTGGATGTGGTTTAGTGTTTTGGGTTTTAGGTGTGATGATAGCCAGTGTGCCGGTAACAGCTTGATCTCAATGGGTCGAAGATGATCTTTGTCAAGAGACATGACTCACTCTGTGTATATTTATGTGTTTAATGGTTTGCGGGCACATGACTTCGAAATGATTCATCATTGACTCGTGCAATGTTTATCATGTTTTTGAGATGAGTCAATTCATCATTTGGGAAGACTTGACATCCAAAGGATATTCAGCGATAAGCTAGACTCAAGGGTCACAAAATCACGCAAGGACTCGATATCTGAGACAGACTCGAAAGGATTCAACTTAAAGACTTGATTGACTTGAGAAAAAAAGAATATATAAAAGATGTGTGGGCATACTCCACAAGAAATATTGACACTACAACAAAAGGGATATACTTTTGAGGGTCTATCACTCCCAACCATTGTTCACTGATTCCTGGGATCTCAGTCATCACTATCAGAAGAGGCTTCTTCAACAATAGTATCATTATCGACAATGTGATCGTAGGTCTCGTGATCTGGATCGCTCATATCAAGATGATCAGAGCTGCTTGAACGAGCTTGTATGAGATCAGCCCAAATTTCTTCATCAATACGAAACCCAACATCAAGGATGGCAGAAAAGTCGACATATGACAAGTACCGCATTCGTTCATTGAACACAGGCTGAAGATTATTCAAAAAGATGCGCGATTGCTCGACTGGGTCAGGCCTTTCAAGAGCTTGCGCTACTTTCTTCCTCCATCTTTCGGTGAAGTCGGCGAAAGTTTCATTTTCCTGTTGGGTGCATGACTCAAGGTCTCGCCTATTCTTTTCCAAATTGTTGTTATCTTTGGACCTCTTCTGAAACTCATCAGCGAGCTTGTCCCAGAGTCAAGTAAAAATTAGAGGCTATTGCCTCGAAGCTTGCACCTCTCTGTTGCATAGCATGAGCATAAGACCTCAGGCGGGCAATAGGGCAACATGTCCCATCAAATTTCTCAATATCAGGCATTTTGAATTTAAGTGGTAGGATAGCAGCAAGCTGCAGTGTCATTGCTCGTGCGGTAAACTCGCCTTTGTTCAAAACTTTCAGAACCATGTCTTTCAATTCCCTGACTTCTGCCTTACTTACAGCCCCTGTATCAGTGATATCAATTGTTGTTGCTGTGGGAGGCTATCCTACTTGAGAAGCATTGTAAGGAGGGATAATGTTTATCACTCCAGTGTGAGGTGCATAAATAGCAAATGGGTAGACAGGCCCAGCTGGATCCTGCGGGATATGATTGTTTGGATTCAAGTGTTGGCTACCGTGAATTGGATTTGTCATGTGAGATGGGAAGGCATTTAGGTTTGAAAAGGGGATGTTGGTATATGGAGATGAGGTGTTGATATTTGGATAAGAAGAGATGTTTGGGATTGGAATAGTGGTAGTTTGAGACTGATGATGTATGTTTATGTTTGATGGATTGGCATTTGGCTGAGAAGGGAATGTGTTTGGGTAAGACGGGTAAGTATTTGGATATAGGGAATATGGATATGGAGAGTATGGAGAATAGGCATGTAGATAGGCGGGGTATGTGTTTAGATTGGGTAGACTTGCATTCACACTTGAGGGTGATGGGTTGACAGGTCCTGTAGAGACAGGTACAGTCCTATGGCTAACCCCTTGATCTTGAATAAGGGTTGAAAACCTAGCTATCATGGTTTCCATGTTCTGATCCATCCATTGTTGCATTGCTGGGGTTGGAGTATATCTTGGAGCCCCTGTGTCATGTCCTACAGATTATGTACCGTAGAAGTATTCTCTTCCTGATCGGCCATTTGATTCAAATGCAAACTTTCTATACTTGACTCTAAATTCAAACTCAGTAGTCTTGTCAATCTACTAGTGTTAGTCCTCTTCCAATTCAAGGCCATATTTATGAAAGGTTGGAGTATTAGGTAGGAGTTAGGTTCTGGAAGTGTTTCTGGGTACAAAACAATTCATTTGTTCCTTTTTTCCTTTTGACTCACCCTAAGATGGTTGGACATAATATTTTGTTTTGACTTTATGAACCGTTCCTGGAACAGTGGATTTTCTTGCCAGAATATAGGACCTTCGTATTCCACCTGTATTTCGACTTCCTAAGATTGGACAGTCTCAGGCGAAGAGCCTATATTCTCTTCAGGATCCACCATCCGAATTGTCTAGGCATATGTCATCGACTTCTTTGTTAATCCTGTGCATGAGGACTCTTGTTTGTCGACCTTTTGATCACTTTGATTCTCTTTTGGGAGAGTATGACTATTTTTTTTTTGTATTTCTTTGGAGTGTTTATTTCTCAACATCTCTTTTCTTTTTGTTGTGATCAATTTGATTCTTCTGTCGGTCGACGACTCTTTTGATTTGATTTCTTTTTGTCTTTATGCACATGAATGACAAAGTATGTTTGTGAGAATAAGAACCAACCGGTATTTGAAGTGTCCTAGAAATCTATATGAATTACGCATGGCTATGCAGGGCTAGGATGACTTACTTCCCGGGGGACAATCAGTAATCGTGTGGAAAGCAATAGTGTCGACTAGAGGAATGCTAGGCGCATGACTTACCCAGTTTCACTCCAACGTGGCTATACCAGGGTTTGAAGATTGGTAACAATTTGGAATAAATGAATGCGCGTGTGTGCACCGTAGCTAAGAATATCTTTTTACAATTTATAAGTAAATGAAAGTGAGACAGATATGTATAGAAATGAAAACAGTTTATGTCCTATTTTTTTTTTTTCTGATTCATGTGATGTGAGTTTATGTTTGTTAGTAATTGAAAATTTCAAGAAAAGAAACACAATCAAAGCTCGAGGGTTTGGAGCCCCGAGAAAAGTACAAACCAATAAATTAAAGAATTTAAAGCGGTAAAGATTACCGAGATTAAAAGATAATGAAAACTGTAAAAAAAATTGAAACCTTTTTTTTTTCAATTTTTTTTGGAAAACATAACCGCACACGAAGGCTGCCTACGTCCCTTAAAATGAGGCTCAGGTCACCGTAGTTCAACTCTATCAAAGCTGATGATTTTTCTTTTTGTGTTTGAAAATATTCAATGGAGCGCAAATAATGTCTCCCTTTTTGGAAAACTTGTATTTTTCCATTTTTTGAAAAGAATTTTCTTTTCTTCTTTTTTTTATTAGCAATTTAAAGAAAGCAACAAAAGGTGGGACTTAAGCCCCGAGGGTACAAAGAATGAATAAATAAATAAATAAATATTATGAATAATAAATTTTGGCGATATCGCCTGAAGAAATGAATATATTTATACTTGCAAGTATTAGTACGAGTAGTATATACATGTAACACATAATCACGTAATAAATCAAACAAATAACATTTAACATGTTAAATAAAATAAAATAAAAAATGTAACATGTTGGTAAACAAAGACATGTAACATTTACACTTGTCATTAAAACAAAGACATGATATGAAATATAAATACGCAACACTTATATGTCACAAAAATAAAAAGAAAATAAAATAAACACATAACATTTTAATCATGCTATGAAAGAAAAATGCAATAAAACATGTAACATTTAAATATGTCACAAAAATAAAATAAACCAATAACATATAAATATGTTATAAAAATAAAACAAAAGAGCATGCAAAGCATAAATGTATGAGTCTAGCCCACTTTTTTTTCTTTTTAAGAAAAACACTTGGCCCTAGCGGAGTCGCTACTGTGAGCACCCCAATCCGCAGATCGTTCTGGGCCTTTTAGCTCTGGACCCGAATAAATAAATTTGATAAATGCGCAAAACACATTTATATTGAAAACAGAGTCGCCACTCTCATTTATATAGAAAACGAGAGAAAAACTGAGATTGTGGGTTCGGAGATTAAGTTACGAGTTGAGAAAGTTTTATGCACTCAACTCGCCTTTTCGGTCTCTTATGTTTATATGCTCGAGTTTATATACTACAGGTTCATTGTACTATATGATTGAAGAAAACGGATCACAGAGATTTATATCTCCGTTTATGTTATAAAATGTATACATGCTTTATTTATTACGAAATAAAATGACTATAATATATACTTAAAGTTAAATTTAATAAGTATAATACATGTATTTACATATCAAATGTATAGAAATGAATATATACACATTTATAAATTAAATGTATTTATTTACATATTGAAATGGATCAATAAATTAACGAACGGAAGGGGTTACCTTCTGTCATTTTATAAAATTTGGGCCAAGTTCTAGGCCGTTGTGTTATATTAGATTACGCTAGCTCGTAGTCTTACCGTTGTGCTTCCACTACTACAGATACGAGGAAAGGAAGACTTACGTTTTGATATTGAGTGTGTTCAAAGAACACTGTGTCTGTGTGTTTGTGTGTGTGGTTGATGTGTGTGTGTGTGTGTTTGTGTGTGAAATTTGCTAAATGAGAGAACGGTTTGTTTTTTCGGGCTGAGGGAGAGCAAGAGAGAGAACAGAGAACTTTTCTTTTCTTCTTCTTTTTCTTTCTTTCAGTGAGTGAGTGGGAGCTGAGAATATGTATTGTAAGAGAGATGGATTGTTGATCGTATGTTTTGCTTTGAGGGAGAGGGAGTGTATTTATAGGAGGGAGTGTGAGAGATATTTTGGTGATACTCTCATGCCCAAATAAAGATGAAACTTCGTTTGATCACCAAATTCTTCAGCAGCCAGGGACTTGACTTGTGAGTCAATGCACACCAAACCTTGATTTTGGTGTATCTGCATACAAAACATGGCTTTAGCGCACCATAAGTTTCAATCTGCACTTAGAATCTTCATATTTCATTCTTTATGCTTCAGGTCCCTCGTCAATTTTATTTAATCTTTGTGCCTTAATGTTGTTCCTTTTGCACTTTGACCCTTTAAGCTTTGTATCTTCAGATTTGACCCTTAATGTTGATCTAACTGAAGTCCTTTATATTTGTCGGACGTTGGTAGTCCTGTTTATATTTTGTTTCCTAAAATAATCATATAAACAAGTATTAGTCCATTTATAAATAAACATTTATTTATAAGACAATTCGTATAATGTGGGGTACGAATTCTGGGTGTCTACAGGGAGACATGCGCCTCGTCAAGCGCATGTCCAATTTTTTTTGGCAAAAATGTACATTATAACAGATGAGCACAAGTTAGTAATTTTGCCAGGGTGGCTGCATTTAGCATATAGAGGGAGGGGCTGCGGTTAGAGCCTCCCTTGATTTTTAAAAGAAGAAGTCTAATATTATGAACTAGAACTTGTATATTCTTAGTAATGTTAGATCAAATTTTTTTAGATCCGTTGGATCATTTGTCTATGTTATTACTTAGAAAATGATAAATTTGATCTGACTGTGTATAGATTTAAGTAAATTTGATTTGACGCTACTTACACTAAAGTTTGTAGGAACACGACAAGATTTTTCTTAAAAAAAATATTACTCCCTCCTTTTCAAAAGAAGTATTCTTTATTTTATTTTGGAACATTTCAAATATATACGGACACAATAAACAATTTTATTTAACTTTTTTTAGTGTATTCCAATTTATCACTAGTTATATTAAATCATTGAGATCAACTCATTTTTTCTATCTCATAAATAAGGCACAACAAACAATTAACTTTAAAAAATTAAAAATAAATAAAAAATAATTATTTTGAAATGAAAGGAATACTAGGGAGTAGGGATCGATTGCTTGCACATAGTTATGGCAGTTGTCTATATGCACGTAGATATGTGCCAACTATATATATATATATATATATATATATATATATATATATATTAGTGTCATTTAATATCCACATAAACATTTATAAGAAAAAAACTGATTTCCAAAAAAATAAAAAATTTAGAAAAGTTGTTTCTTTAACATGTTGCACTAGACGGGCTTTAATAATGTTTAATTTTACTAAAAAATTTAAGTTTGAAAAGTCTAATTATTAAGGGATATTTTAGTGTAATTGAATTTGATCATAATTACAAAAATAATTAAGTACAACTAATATGATTACAATATAAGTGGAATGTAAATATGAAAAATTATGAAAATTGTAAGTATATTTTTTTAAAATTGAATTCTTTTAAGTGAAACGTTTTTAAATAGTAGTATAGTAAACTCTTTATCTGGAATGGAGAGAGTATTTATTTATTTGTTCTCTTTGCCGATTAGAGAAAATTAAATCTTTTACTCCGGCAAGAGTGTGTTACTAGAAATTACTCTTCACAAGAGTGAATTATCCTACACTTGTGTTGTAGGACTTTTCAGAAAGTGTTGTAGGACTTTATCAGAAATCCCTCCACGTTGTTTGCCTCTGATGATCCAAAACTTTCCGCAAACATGAATTGCACAACTCCTGATCGTGACTTTGACAAGTCCCTCCGATTTGGCGATTTGTTGAGTTTCCCTGCTAGACGGAGGATGTCCAAAGGCTTGCCCATATCGATTTGTTCTTAAAGTTCATATTGGAAAGTTAATTTTAAGCAATTTTTTGAAGGGTAAATTGGATATTTCTCAAACACATGGTTCTCTTCTCTTAGACCTATGGTTCTCTTCTCTTAGACCTAGCTAGGGATCATATTAGGGATTAAGAAAGGAAGGAAATAAGATAATACACAAAGAGAGCGGTCACTTTTAGAGAGAAAAAGAGAAAAATGCACTGGCACAGACTAATCACGTAAAAATCACGTTTCCGGATTCGTTAACCGTGGATCATGCTGAAAATTTGTGAGCACGTTCAGGACAAACAGACGCAAATTCTGAACGGTGGAGATAGGGTTTTGAGGTCTGAAAAGGGAGATACTATTTTCACAATAGAGTTATTTTTCTGGTGAAATCGTAAACTTGATTTCTTTTTTTTCTTTCTGTATCATCTATTCATGAGGTTTGCTAAGGACTTGTAACTTTTATGATTGTGGTTGATGTAATACGCTAGTTCACTCTAGAAAGGACTCTATGTATTACCCATTATTGTTAATAGTGGAAGAAAGTTGTGGACTCGGTCCCGTGGTTTTTCCTTCTTACCTTGAGGAGGTTTTCCACGTAAAAATTTGTGTGTGCATTGTGTGTGATTGGTGTTCATAATTTTCAGATTATTACCTTTTCCCTTCAAGCAAAGAGCAAAGAGGTTCCGTTGCATTGTTCGTATTCCTTTGCCCAACACGATCCTCTCGAGTCCTTAAGTTTGCAGTGCCAACTGCGAACTCTCGAAAACGTCTATTTATCTCAACCCAACGTGCCCACAAACTAATCCCACATCGAAACTATTTGAGTCACCTCTTAGCATGCCGTTAAGGCCCAAATAAAATGTGTGACAAATTATAACACCTGCATATGTGAGAAACCACCTATTATAATTGAGAGATGCTAAATGACACCCCCCCCCTCTGAAAAGTGTCTTTTGCCATACTTTCAACTTAAAAAAAATGCAAAAAGCCCCCTGTACTTTAAAAAAAAATGAAAAATTGAAGAACCGCCCAGACTAAGTAGTCTTATACTAACGGATCCGTTAATTTTTTTTTTTCAATTTAACCCCTTAAATTCAAAATTCCGTTAAAAACTTAACGGATTCGTTAAATTTTTAACGGCATAATAGGAGGACTGTCCCTCCCTAGGGGTTTAATGCAATAACACCGCCCACCCCTGGTGGTTTAAACATTTTAAACTGTCCACCCATGGGGGTTTAAAATGTTTAAACCGTCCACCCTTGGGGGTTTGAATTTTTTTTTTCAGTTTATATAATTTTATATAATTATTAATATATACATAATTTTATATAATTATTAAATAATAATTATTAATATATAATTTTAGTTTTTATATATATAATTTTCTATAATTATTAATACTTATATATAATTTTATATAATTATTAATATATAATTTTTGTTTAATATATAATTTTATAAAATTTAATTTAAGTTTATAAATTATTAATATATAATTTTTTATAATTATTAATATATAATTTTAGTTTATAATTTTAATTTTGAAATTAATATTATTGTTGATTTAATTAGTAATATATTTATAAACTAAAATTTGCACAAATTAATATATAATTTTAGTTTAATATATAATTTTACATAATTTAAAATCGTTTAATAAATATATAATTTCAAATGATGTAATTTTATTTTATAATTTTAATTTTGAAATTAATATTATTGTTGATTTAATTAGTAATATATTTATAAACTAAAATTTGTACAAATTAATATATAATTTTACATAATTTAATTTTAGTTTATAAATTATCAATATATAATTTCATATTATTTAATTTAAGTTTTTAATTTAATATATTTGTTTATTTAATAGTAATAAGTTATAATTTTATTTATGAAATACATAAGGGGTGATTTATAATAATTAATGAAACATAAAGGTTAAAACTATAATATAAACTTTTCTAATCATTAAGGGCATAATAATAATTTTACCAAAAGGGATGTGATTTAGTATAAAAGGAGGGGTGTGATTTAGCACGTATGTTATAATTTTGGCATCAGTCTGTTGGATTTCATTTCATTCCACACCGAAGATTGTGGCTGCACTTATAATTTATTCACTAACTACTACGTAATACCCCCTCCATCCCTAAATTATATTCTTCCTTTTCTATTTTGTAAGTGTCTTATTAAAATTTTTTTTTACACACTTTTTACCATTTTACTTTTACATTTTCTCCCTACTTTAATTATGAGTCACATACACATAGACATTAAAAAAACTACACACTATACCAATATTAATAATCAAATAAATTTTTTTTTAATCCGTATGTCGAATCAAACAAGACAATAATTTAAAGATGGAGAGAGTAAAAGCATCAAATCCACAAATAATTAGTACTCCAATAGATGGAGTGTATCTACTTGGCTCATCTAGCAATTCCCTATTTCTATAAATCATTAATATGGCAATCCGAGAGATCAACGAAAGGCGGGTTTGATCTGCGTAAAGATCCACCCACCATTCTAGTATCATTCTATAATCAATAATAACAGTCTGTCTAGCCTTTGACAACAAAAACATTGTGCAAGATCAGGAGAAGCCATGACTAGCTATAATATATATATATTACATAAACATAGGAGCGAAATTAAGAAATCAAACGACAGACAGACTCTAGACAGATGACTACACAATATTGTTCCAGACACAACGTTACTAAAACATAGGAGAAACAAATCGATCGACAACAGACGCTGAAGATCGAGATAACGACTACACCGTACTGTCATCCTGGTTGATGAAAGAAGCCACTTTTTTCAGCTTAACCATTGCATTTTCACATCTAGGGTCAAACAAATGAAAAACATGCCCTTCCCCTTTAGTTTCCATAATCTCAACTTTCCCTCCCCATCCACTCTTGCCCAACACTTGATAGTAATGCCAACCCCTATCCTTCAGCAAATCTTTCTCAGCTACACAAACCAGCACCTTGTTGCACCCAAGGCTCGACAGGTTCGGATCCAAACCCGGGTTTATCAACGGATCATCAGCTCCACTAGTCAATGGGTTAGCAAAACACCACAACTCGTCTATAAACCTCCTTTTATCGACATCAACGGGTTCACCACCGACTGGTTCTACTCCCCAAAAATACGGGTGGGCTAAAATAATCCCAACAAGCTTGACACCATCCAAGTTCTCCTCTGACCCAACCCGTAAACCCATATTGTGGCCTATGTTACCACCAGCGCTATCTCCGGCGAAAAATACACGTTTGAAATCCACATAGTCATCATTTAGCCATGGCTCTTGGCCATCTCCAGTAGAATGAGAAGCAACCCATTTGACGGCGGCCCACGAGTCTTCGTATGCAATAGGGAGAGGGTACTCAGGGGCTCTTCTGTAATTAACAGAAACCACGACGGCATTTGCTTCTGCTACTAGTAAGTTCAGATAGTTATGGTAAATCGGGGCGAAAGCGTTTCCGATAACAAAAGCGCCTCCATGGAAGTAAATTAGGAGGGGAAGTTTATGATCCGGGTTGGGAGTTTGCCGTCTGTAAAGCCTGGCGGATAAACCAATTTCCGGTGAAATTTCGACGTCTTTGGATTGAACACCGGTTGATGGATCAACTGATGGAGGGACGATGTCCTCGCCTTCAAGACGTTCGATTCGACCGTCTTTGTAAACTCGTAGCAAGGGGCTAAAATCATGGAGCACTTCAGTTGTGTGAGAAGCCATGAAAACCTTTCTGCAAAACATGAAAACCTTGGAATGAACTAAAACCTTTCTGCAAAACATGAAAACTTTTCTGAACTGAGCAAATGAAACATCGATTGGATGCAAGAACAAGACATTAAAAAAATCCTTGGAATGAACTAAAACTTTGAAGCAATTCGAGGTCCTAATTTCTAAACTACAAACCCCCAAATCTGATTTTTCAAGAGAGATTGATTCAAAAGAATTAATAAACCTGTGGTGAGATTAGAAATTTCAACCCCCAATATCTTATAGTAGCATAGTTGATGATGGAATAATGGCGATCTAGCCGGCTTGAAATCTAGCCAGCATGAAAGTACACTCTGTAATAGAGGCAGATAATGGAGGAAAGGAATAAAAGGAGATGAGTAGTTTGGTGAGAGAGGAGGAGGGGAGAGAGGGCCAGTAACTTTGGTTGAAATCTAAGAGATAAGGGGGATTGTGTTAGAGATATTTCATTCTCATGCCGTAGACGTGTTAATACAGGTAAGTTTCTAATTAATTTTTATTAATATTTTAAATATATTAAAATAAAGCACGTAATTATATAAAAGGGTAAACTTGTCTTTGTTGATAAATATTCTAATCATAAAAATTACTTTTTAAAACGCTACACCAAACGAATTTACAAAAAAACAATTACGTTTTTAAAAAGCTGCGTTTTAAAATTATTATATTTTTAAAATGCAGCATTTTAAAAATACAGTACCAAACCGGTTCTAAATGATTAACTGTTTTGAGAACACGATGTTTGAGAACGATATATACATATAAAGCAATGTTATGGTCATAAATAAGTTATAAATTTTTTTCCATAAAATTTTTGTTAGCGATTATTAATTGATTGTATAGTTTATGGCTTGCCACTAACTAATGAAAAAATTCAATCAAAAATTGACAATAAGGCTTTTGTGATAAAATTTTTGTGACTTATTTGTAGGGGTGAGTGCCACTAACTAATGAAAAAATTCAATCAAAAATTGACAATAAGGCTTTTGTAATAAAATTTTTGTGACTTATTTGTAGGGGTGAGCAGACCGGCCCATCAGTCCGCCAAACCTGTTGAGCCCGTTGATGCTCGGCTCCCAAAGCCCGTGCCCATGAGCTAATACATAGTACTGGGCCTAAGTTGGAATGAAAGCCCGCAGTCTCAAACTGTCCTGAACTCTCCAATTTTTTCAGCCCATTATGTCCAGCTCGGCCCGCAGAGATGTAAAACTACTGACTCTGTAAATCAAAATTTTATTACTTACTGTTGCCTGACTCAATACTTTGATTGAGTCACCAAAATTTGATTGAGTCACCAAAATGAGGTACATGCATTTGACTTTTACTACTTGTATCAGTAGTAATGATGCACCTTCATTAAAATTTTGAAGCCTTATCGATTTATTGATTCAATGTAAGAACTCAAGTACATGAGTGTTGCTTCGTATGAGCTGACAAATTATTTATGATGTCTGGTTTAAGTAAGAGAGGGTTTTCTTTTTTACTTCCAGCCACCACGACCATTTTAAGAGCCAAGTAATTAAGAGTGATTGGAGGAAGAAGAGAGAGAATCAATCAACAACCTACAACACTAAAAACGACAATTGCTAAGCCTTGTCAAGGTTCAAAAAGGAAGCCACTCTTTTCTGCAGAGCCACTGCATTTTCACCATTGGGATTAAACAAATGGAAAGCATGACCCTCTCCTTTAGCTTCCATAACCTCCTCCACCTTTCCACCCCACCCACTCTCACCCAAAACTTCATGATAATAACACCCTCTATCCCTCAACTTATCTCTCTCAGCCACACAAATCAGCACCCTCTTACAACCCATGTTCTTAAGTTTCGGATCCAAAGCTGGGTTCATCATCGGATCATCCGACCCACTACTTAACGGGTTCGCAAACCGCCACAAGTCTGCCAAAAACCTCCTCTTGTTCACATCAATAGGTTCACCACCAATTGGTTTTTCTCCCCAAAAGTACGGATGGATTAAAACTGTCCCAACCAGCGCAACACCATCCAAATTTTCCGACCCAACCCGCATTGCCATGTTGTGGGCTATGTTAGCACCCGCACTGTCGCCAACGAAGAACACACGTCGAAAATCTACGTGGTCTTTTAGCCATGCCTCTTCCCCACCTCCTATAGAATGAGAAGCCACCCACTTGAAAGCCGCCCATGAATCCTCGTACGCAATAGGAAGAGGGTGCTCGGGGGCTCTTCTGTAATTAACAGAAACTACGACAACATTTGCTTCCGCCACAAATAAGTTGAGAAAGTTGTGATATAACGGAGAAAATGCACTTTCAATAACAAAACCGCCTCCGTGAATGTAGACCACAAGAGGAAGTTTCTGACCCGAGGTTGTGGTTTTCGGGATGTAAAGTCTGGCCGATAAACCGGTTTCCGGTGAAATCTCGACATCTTTGGATCGAACACCGGTTAAAGGATCGACCGACGCGGCGACAACCCATTCACCCACTAGTCGTTCAACTCGACCGCCTTTGTATACTCGTATCAAGGGAGAAAAATCATGAATGGCGTCGGTTGTGCCAAAATCGGCCGAAAAATCAAGGACAAATTCAAATGTGGTTGAATCCATAGCAATTAATCAAAGGGACAACAATAATTGTTGATATGGTGCTGTTGAAATACTCTTTAGAGAATGGAGACCTTAAGGGAGCTTTTATATATATATATATATATTGTTGATAGCTTATATATATATATATATATATATATATATATATATTTATATATACATGTGTGTGTGTTGGGGGAGAATATTTAATGGTTACTCTATCTCTATAATCATTAATGGTTACTCTTGTACTCCCTCCGTTTCAGGCAGAGTTCACTTTTGACTTTTTTCGGTCAACTTAGCTAAAGTTTGACCGATAATTAATTTAAATTTAGAGGTTTTTACAAAGCTATAACGAAATTTTATTTCCTAAAATATAACTAAAGTAGGTAAAAATAGTTTTTAATTAATAAAATTTTATTTCCTAAAACATAACAAAAGTATGTAAAAATTTAATTTGATACATGTTGACTTTTAAAAAAAGAAAGTGAATTATTTGTCTGGAACGGAGGGGGTATCAACCATTAGATCAAAAATCAAAAATTATAATTAATTGTATTAAATAACTCACATACTTATATTAATTATATTTTTTTAAGTAATCATTAAATTTTAGCCTTTAATAATTAGTTTATATTCGTGCATTAAACTTGGTTGTTTATATTCCAAGTTTTAAAGCTTTCTAGATGTCGTACCGCAGACAATCTCTAGGAATAACCCAATTTCCATCACATTAAACTTGGTTGTTTAAATTCCAAGTTTTAAAGCTTTCTAGATGTCGTACGGCAGACTATCTAGGAATCCAATTTGGCTTTTGTTTTGAGAAGGATAAGAAAGATTCATTTTATTACAACTAGCGTATGTCGTAAATTAGTACAACTTGTTTTGCTGTACAGTATAAAACTTTTCTTTGTATAGGAAGGGATTGAACCGAACACTATATTTTTGTGAAAACTTTAACTCTATCGTTTGAGCCACCATTTAAAGGCATTTAGATCATCCATAGACCCAAACTATTTGTTGCAATTTGATTGGCTAAAATCACTATGGCGTGATAATCTTAGTGCATCTAAAATTACTTTTGAATCTTAGCTGTTTGTCATGGTTGTTTACTCTTTCTGCATTTCGTAGCTGTTTGTTATTCATTTAAGCTTCATCTTAGTTATTTGCTGTTTTTTTGACATTAATTCTTGTACATTGATCATATTAATCTGTTTTATGGAAAATTATGCTAACTTAGTTTTGCAACATAAAACTTAATAAATCTAAGGTACTAACAGAATCCTTGTGCATTGCTATCAAAAAGTTATATCTAACTTAGAGCCTGTTTAATGTAACGTTTTCAAAATGCAACTTTTTTTAAAGCGCATTATTTATAAAACACATATTTTTCAAAACGCAGTTTTTTTTCCAAGCAGCGTTTTAAAACGCAGTTACATTTTCAAAATACAGCTTTTTCTGCTACATCATTGAAACACAATTTTTGCAAATAAGCTTCATTTTGTCCTTACGTTTTGATCAAAATACACTACCAAACGGGCTCTTAATTTGCAAAGTCCTTTCTACATATCATGATTGTTATTCATTAATTTTAATCTCATATTATCATATTCTTGTAGGGAAAAGGTACATCTAGGCCACCGAACTTTTCGCAAAATTACAGTTTGGTCACCAAAATCTTAAATCTACACTTTGGGCCACTGTACCTAAGTTCTGATGCATCCGTGCCCATTTTTTGGACGAAAGTTAGTTTAACCGTTAAATTAACGTGAACTACCAATTTTACCTCAGTCTTCACCTTCATATTCTTTAGAAAATCAAAACCCAATAGAATACCAAGTCAAGGCATGATCTCTTTTCTTTTCTCACCTAAGCATCATAATTCACAACATCAAGATTTCTTAAACTCTCTTGTACAAAATCCCAATTATTCTTAACGTTCAAATCCAAATTCAAATCAATAACATCATTTTCCCTCAAATTCTCAGTTACATTCATTTCCCCAGCATCGTCCCCATTCAAATCCAACCCATCATTCAAATTCACATCACAATGGTCACCACCACCATGCCCTAACCTTGGAAGTGATCAGATATTTCTCTGTTCTACATCTCAATTACTATACAAAACATTTGCAGATAAGAGAGACAAATCGCTTAGAGTTGTAAATGGCAGCAAACAGTGGAGGATCTCAAAGATCTGGAAGGCGTTTGCAGCAGCGATTCTCCACCACTACAAACAGCAACTATTTTCCAATAACAACTTGCCATGGCACAGTTTGTATCTGGTTCTTGGCAGTACTCTATGTTGTTGGTGTCTTTTAACTGCCGTTGCCTATTGAATAAGCCTTCAAAACTGGTTTTGGTGAATGTCTCTGTTTTAGGCTGAGTTATTGTTTTCAACTAATTTTTAAAAAAAAAGACTCAAACATTTCCAATTCCTCAGAATCGCCATCTTCGTAGATGATCTAGAAGAACCTAGTAGAGGAATTGTAAAAATTGACAACTCCAGCAAAAACCCTAAACCTTTTGAAGTCTTGGCTTACTGATCTCCCGATGAATTCCATTTCCAGGGTTTGGAATAATAACAAGAACTCATAAACCCTCGTAAGCTGTGTAGTGGAAGAATATCCAATTTCTTTCTCTCTCTCTCCTATACATGGAGGAGTAGGTGGACATTCCAAATTTAGCTTTCTCTCTCTAGAATAAAAATTGAATGATTTGAGGTGAGAAAAGAAAAGAGATCAACTTGGTATTCTGCTGGGTTTTGATTTTCTGAAAAAGATGAAGATAGGGGAAAATTGGTATTACACGTTAATTTAACGACTAAATTAACGTCCGTCCAAAAAATGGGCACGGATGTATTAGAATTTAAGTACAGTGGCCCAAAGTGTAGTTTTAAAGTTTGGTGGCAGACTGCAATTTTGCGAAAAGGTCATTAGCCTGAATGTACCTTCTCCCTATTCTTGTACGTAAGATGAGATTCCTATATTTAATTATTAAGCAATTTACATTTAACAGATTTTAAATAAGCTATTATTCCCTCAGTTTTAGGCTTACAATGTTTTACTTAAAAAGTTCACTTTAAAGAATTATGCTTACAATTTTTAAAAAAATTTCATCTTTACCCTCCACTTGATATAAACATATTGACTATGTTCATGCTATTTTACAATTATGATCAACTCTGATGATACTCATATATCTCTTAATTATTAGACATTTTCAAACGAAGACTCTTTGTATGCAACGGAAAGAGTACATAAAATATATGTCACTAACATTCTAGTGTCACAAAAAAGAATTTCTCAACAGAAAATAATTGTAACTTTGTACAAGTATATTTAATTACTTTTAAAAAAAAAGAAAAAAAAGAAACAAGTTATCCTCAAAAAATTAAGCCTGAATTTCCATAGAAAGATGAAAAAAATATAATATATCATTATAATTTATACTCCTTCCGTCCCAGATAAATATTCCTAGTGGATAAAACACAGGAATTAAGAAACATAATTAATGATGTGTTGTAAAATGTATTCTGACAATAATACCTATGAACATTAATTGAATTCAACTATTTTAAATAATTAGATTTCTTTGGAATGTGTTATATTAAATGAAGCTTTAAGGGTATATTAGGAAGAATGGTAGAAAATAGGTAGATCAAAAGACTTTAGGAACATTAGTTGAGACATCCTAAAATAGAAAGTATGAACATTTATCCAGAACGGAGGGAGTAATGAGCGACTATTATGGATATTTTGTTTTGTCTTAACACACACTAATATAAAGTATTTATTCATAAATTTAGTGAATAGGTAATTGTCGTAGTTGAAATAACTTGTGTCAAATTCTTTTTCTTTGTTTATACAAGTCGTAAGAACGTATTTTCTTGATTTTCTCAACTTCACCGAGGGCAGTGTAGCTATTCTAACACATTAAAGGGCATGAAGGTCTTCATTTGAGTCAAAGAATGTATGTAATTTTAATGTTCTTTCCGTTTTAGGTAAAAAGTTAATTTTTAAATTTTTTGAGTCAACCAAATTAAAGTTTGACCAATAATTTTTATAAATTTATTTATTTTAACAAAGTTACGAAAGTTGTAATTTATAGTATTATTAATGTAATTTTTAATTAATGATGTTTTATTTCCAAAAATATAAAAAAAATCTTTAAAATTTTGATTTAATTTAAACACATATTAACATTTAAAAAAGAAAAGTAAACTCTTATCTAGAACTGAGCGAGCACTATTAGGAATTGAGTAATGCTATGAGTACCTAAAGAGTACCAATTTTTTTACACCAAGTGATATGTCAGCTGATGTGGCACAAAAAATAAAATTAAAAATTATAATTAATACATTACATTAATTGTCACATCAACTGACATATTTTTTTATGTAAAAAAATTAGTACTTTTTAAGTACCCATAGCATTGCTCTTAGAAATTAAGAGATGAGGGTAAGACGCGCCAAACTTGGAGGACTAGGCACTGGAATTTGGCCCAATTGCCATGGGGATGACGCATCAAATCATTTCCCCAGCTCAATGTTATATGCCATTGTTTTATCAGAATTAAAATTTATAAGTAAAAATGTTGAAAATACTGTTTTATGTGCTGGGTTCTGTCTTATAAATTAAAAATTTATAAGGCAGTCAAGAGATCTAATCAAAATCTAAACCCAGATCACTTCCCTTTCACCAAAACTACACTTTGAAAAACAAGTGTACAATAAAAAGAAAAGGGTTAACGACACTACAAGTTCCTCGATTATGGATTTTTTCACCACTAGTTCCTTAATAATTTTTTTTTAAGTTTCAGTCCTTTGAGTATCAAAAAGTTACGCAACTAGTCCTTTTGATAGATGCCGTTAGTAAAATTTCATTAAGTCACCCATGTGCCTCCCACATGCATTTAAGTAAAGGCAAAATTAGAATTTTACATATCATCTTCTTCCCCAATTCTTCAAACCCTAATCCCCAATTCTTCAAACTCTAATCCCCAATTTTATCTTAATCTGGAGCAAGATTTGATTGCCTCAAATTCTAATCGACATCGGCGGCTTGCACTTTCCATGAACGTATGGTTGGTAGCTCGGTACCTCCGGATTGTCCACAATCATAGGGTCCGTTATCACCTCATAAACCATCGGCGCTATCAGCAAATACGACTCCAACATTAATGGAGACTTCTCCATTATCGATGGAGACTCTTCATCATCGACGACAGTGGCGTCAGGTTTAGATCCAAGACAAACTTTTTGTCTTCCTAGATCTATCTCAATTCGTTGTGTACGATTGCCTGGCGAATCTACTCAGAGCAGTGCGATTGACATTCGAGAAGGCGGTGGCGTCAGGTTTAGATCCAGCAACCATCGACGGCAAAAACTGGGGCTCTACCAATCTCTTTCACGAATTCCTTTTCGATAATGACGGCCACTCTCAGTTTATCTAGATCGCACACACATACGCACATCTTTCCTTAGTCTGATCTGTTTATCTAGATCGCATTATGTCATGTTCTGTAAAGTCCTAGAGTTTATGTGAGTTTATGTCGCAGTTTGAAGGGGGTTTGAATGAGGTGGAAGACAAGTTGGTGATGGTGGTGCTGGTGGTGGTGGTTGGGGGAGAGGTTAGTAACAGAGATGGTAGGAAGGGGATGAAGATGTGGAGTGGGGGGGAGGGGAGGAAAGAGAGAGAAAAAAAGAATAAATGGTAAAAATTACAAAAAAATTTGCACATGAAATTTCATAAAAGCGCTTAACCAAAGTCACGTGTTGGGTACATGACTGACTTAACAGAAAAATCTTAACGATATCTATAAAAAGGACTAACCGCGTCTAATGTTGGTACTCAAGGACTGAAATTTTAAAAAAATTTCTTAAGAAACTATTGATGGAAAAGTTCACTGTCAAGAAACTTGTAGCGTCGTTAACCCAAAAGAAAACAATACTATTATAATCCTGGTGCAATTTTTAAAATATTCACCAATAAAAAAATATACAAGTCTGACCCTTTTTTTGACGAATAGATATAAATAATCTATTTTACCTGCTAGAAAAAATCTGACATGACTGGACCATTATTGTGGGACACAGAAAACTGCCAAACCTACTGCTACTAGGGCCAAAATTAGTGGCCTTATCAACAACCAAAAATTAATAAACAAGCAAAAAGGAATCACACTTCAAATGAAAAGGTAGGTGTAAGATTAAAATGCTGTCATGTCTTAACTTTTTGGATTAATATATATAATTTAGTCCTTAAACTTACAACGTTTTTTAATTAAATTTTAGTACTATAATATTTCTTATTGTAACACTTAAACCGGATATTTGAACTTACGTTTAGTTTTCTAGCCGACAAAATTTAACAAAAATGTTATTTTTTATTTTAAAAGACCAAAATGCCCTTATTCCTTGATGATGTGTATCCACTATGATATTTCCTATTTACTTTTCTTTTTTTTTCTGAAAATTATAAAATATGAGATAATTATTGATTCAATAAAATAATAAAATTGATTAAAAAAATTATTATATGAACCCTTCAGTGATAACCGACAAATTCAATGACTAACGCAGCTATGAACCCTTCAATGCCCCTCACAGCTTCATACCCTCCGTCCACATCTCCTCCCATCACCAACAACCGGGCCGTCGCCTTCACCACGCCGAAAAACTACGCCAGCCGACTAAGCCACCTCATTCAGCTCAAAGGTTGGACCCCTCTATGGTCACCCACCATCTCCGTACAACTCACCACCCAAACTAAATTCTCTCTCCAACACTATCTCATTTCCCTTCCAAACCCTAACCCTAACCCAAACCAATCCCTCCTTAAAGATTTCTCTGCAATTGCATTTACTTCAAGAACTAGAGTTTTAGGTTTTTTAGAAGACCTAACTAAAATAGAAAAGCCACCTCTAGCACCAACCAAGGATGAATCCACAATCTCGGCTCTTGGGAAGGATTCTGAGCTCTTGAATGAATCTTTTATCGAGAGAATTTATAGAAATTTTATGCGAATTAAAGTTATAATACCTCAGGTGGCAACGCCATTGGGTATGGTAGAGGCGCTGGGATTGGACGCGGACGAAGGATTTTATGTCCGGTACCTTTGGTTGTTGGGTTGGAAGAACCACCGGTGGTCCGCAATTTTATTCGAGACCTTTTATACCAAACAAAATCCACAACTAGTGAGCTTCAACGTTTGCCCCAACTAGAAACCTAGTTGCATCCTTTTTTTCAGTCCCACCAGTTGCTCCGACGATTGACGTTGAAGTATCAGCTTCATTCTCTCTCTAACGAACTTTAGAGAAAAATTAACAGGGAGAGAGAGAAAGAGAGAAATGTTTGATGTGAGAAATGGAGAGAGAATGGGGGGTTTGATTTAGCAGCAGATGGAAAAGACAATGATTAGTGAGGAGAGAGATAGTGAGGCTGCAATTTTTTCTCCTTCCATGTGGCCGATACACAGTCATCAAGGAATATAGGCATTTTGGTCTTTTAAAATAAAATATAACGTTTCTGTTAACTCCTGTCAGTTGAGGGACTAAACGTATGCCCAAATGTTCAGTTCAAGTGTCACAATAGGAAATATCGTAGTATTAGAACCTAATCAGGAAAATATTGCAAGTTCAGGGACCAAATTGTGTATTAATCCTAACTTTGTAAAGTCAAATTGAATGTTTTTCAAATGAAAATTTGACATATGTTTTCTTGTTATTTTTAAAACCAAAAACATGTAATTCATAGTACACAAAAAGGACTTAAAACCTTCTATCCTACCCCTTGGGACACTCCATATTCCATCAACCACCACGTATTATGTAAAAAGAAGGTTGGGTAAAATAATAAGGACACGTGTAAGGTTAAGATTCAATGAGACAGAGAGTATAACACGAGGTAGAATATAATATTTCAAGCCAACAAAAAGTACTAGGAATTACGTATTTTTTTATATTTTTTCAAATCTAGTATATATATATATATATATATATATATATATATACACACGACAAATCTCATTTGAAAAAATATTAAAAAATTAAAAGATGACAAATATTTAGGAACTGCGGAGTAAGAAAAGATAGAAAAACAATCAACAACCTACAACACTAAAAGGGGCAATTGCTAAGCCTTGTCAAGGTTCAAAAAGGAAGCCACTCTTTTCTGCATAGCCACTGCATTTTCACCATTGGGATTAATCAAATGGAAAGCATGACCCTCTCCTTTAGCTTCCATAATCTCCTCCACGTTTCCACCCCATCCACTCTCACCCAAAACTTCATGATAATAACACCCTCTATCCCTCAACTTATCTCTCTCAGCCACACAAATCAGCACCCTCTTACAACCCATGCTCTTAAGTTTCGGATCCAAAGCTGGGTTCATCAATGGATCATCCGACCCACTAGTCAACGGGTTCGCGAACCGCCACAATTCCGCCAAAAACCTCCTCTTGTTCATATCAATAGGTTCACCACCAACTGGTTTTTCTCCCCAAAAGTACGGATGGATTAAAACGGTCCCAACAAGCGTAACACCATCCAAATTTTCCAACCCGACCCTTATTGCCATGTTGTGGACTATGTTAGCACCCGCACTGTCTCCGACGAAAAACACACGTTGAAAATCGACATGGTCTTTTAGCCATGCCTCTTCCCCACCTCCTATAGAATGAGAAGCAACCCACTTGAAAGCCGCCCATGAATCCTCGTACGCGATAGGGAGAGGGTGCTCGGGGGCTCTTCTGTAATTAACAGAAACTACGACGACATTTGCTTCCGCCACAAGTAAGTTGAGATAGTTGTGATAAAGTGAAGAAAATGCACTTGCAATAACAAAACCGCCTCCGTGAACCTAGACCACAAGAGGAAGTTTCTGACTTGGGGTTGTGGTTTTCGGGATGTAAAGTCTAGCCGATAAACCGGTTTCCGGTGAAATCTCGACGTCTTTAGATCGAACACCGGTTAAAGGATCGACCGACGCGGCAACAACCCATTCGCCCACTAATCGTTCGACTCGACCGCCTTTGTATACTCGAATTAAGGGAGAAAAATCATGAATAGCGTCGGTTGTGCCGAAATCGGCCGAAAAATCAAGGACAAGTTCAAATGTGGTTGAATCCATATCAATTAATCAAAGGGACAACAATAATTGTTGATATGGTTTTGTTAAAATTCTCTTTTGAGAATGGAGACCTTAAGGGAGCTTCTATATTCATATACATATAGCTGCACTAATTTGACTACTAGATTTGGTCTTGTGGCTTTTACGAATACCGTTCAGTTTTGGCAGCCCGAACCTTTTCTATGTGGAGATCACGTCATCTTCTCAAATCTTCCGTTAGATTTATTTACTTTACGGAAAATGATACAAAATATTAAAAAATATTATCCAACTTTTAAGTTCACACGTGTGACACAAGGAGATAACTCCCTCCTCTCTCCCTCTTTCTCTCTCTAACAAAAATATCTGGATTTCCTTATGCGTGGACTTTAAAAAGTAAGAAAGCATTTCTGATCACTTTGTGTATCATTATTCTTACTTTGTATCAGTAAACATCGTTTCCGTTAGATTTGTAGGGACAAGTGTAAAACTAAGATTCGATGAGAGTCTATGACATAGAGGGATCCAAATCTTCTATCCCAATCATGTCACACTCACTGTCTCAGTGAATCTCAACCTTGCATGTGTTCTTGTAAAAATTGTTAGAAAAAAATGGGTTACTAGGATTCAATGATAATAAGTGTGACATGAGTAAAATAGAATATTTGAAGTCAACATAGAGTGAGATAAAAGATTAAATACGTGCAATAAGACTCTAAAAAAAATATTGTAGAAACATAACTGATTTAGAGTAAAAAAAATAAAAGAACACTATGGTAAACCATAACTGATTGATAGTAAAAGATAAAAAAAAATAGAAGATCACGTAAAGAATGTCTTCTCAACTAAATGAAACATCATCTCAACTTCAGCACAAGAGGTTTTCATTAGAGAATTTTTTATATTTTTTTTTGAAAAAAATTATCTTTTTTACGTTTCTAACAATTTTTACTAGATAAATGATGGCACTGGAAAAGCTCTAAGTTTATTAATTTCACGTGGCACCTATCATATCTTAGTGTGAACTTCTCACGTTACATGTGAACTATAGGAGCATTAATTTACATGTACTAATAAAATGAACGGAAAATCACCTTTCTTAATTTTAATAAAAAATAAAAAAATGGACATTAACGACATAAATAAAACATTTCCAGTGTTTCATTGTTCAAAAACTCTGTGCAGTTTTTATTTAGTAAACAGCTGACCGGACCTGAAATTTGAGATTCACAAAATCTGGAGCTAAAGTTAAAAGGCAAATAAATTTTGTGATTTTTTAATATCCACGTTTCACTCTCACTTTAGTTTGCATTAGTTTAAACTAGTTTTTAGACAAACGCATGTCATATATCTTTTTCAATTAAAATATACATAAGTAAATAAAGAGAAAAAAATAAAATTAAAAAAATAAATTAAGGAGAACAACTTAAATAGAAATATATCATTGTAAGACAAATTATTATAGATTCTGAAAATTCTCCTTACACACTACATTTGTTGCTGTATTTGTTGGCTTCTCAACTTTATTGAATATCAAATGACTTTTCGTCTTCATCGCATATTAAATTAATTACCTATATTTTTTTTACATTAGTTAATAATATTTTTTTATATAAAAAATGGTCTCAATATTGTTATATTTATGTAAGATTAAGAAAAAATGACTCAAACTTTTTCATTTAATTAGTTGTATACTTTTTAGCAGTGTTCTAAAAATTGTTAAGCAGACGCTAGGCGCAAAGTAGGGCCTAGAACCTAGGGGCGTAGTCGGGGCCTAGAAATTGAGGCATAATTACACCATAGGTTCATACCAAACCTGCTACAACAATAGTAAATAACTAAATATGATCAAATAAACTAAAATTAATGATCACATTATAAGATTAAAAGTTAAAAGTTAAAAATTAAAATCAAATTCACTATTATTTCAAAGTGGAGGAGAGAAGGACAATACTTTAATAACTTGAGGGGGAAGGTTGTCATTTTAAAAAGTGAAAAATGAAAAGTAAAAACCCTAAAATTTAACATAGGCGCTAAATGACGCACCCAATTATGCTAAGCAACGCACCTTTTTAATGAAATTTTTTTAAATATGACAAAATTACCCTTAATTAGTATTAGAGATAAAAAAAGATTAGAGTTCTTAATAAATATAAGATTAGAGTTCTTAATAAATATATTGTTAACTTGTTCGGATAAATTTAACGAAGTACCGGATAAATTTAACGAAGGACCTGTTTACTTGTTTGGATAAATTTAACGAAGGACGTATGTAATTTACTGGTTACTTACAAAGACAAGCAAAAATATAAAACACTAATTTTCACTTCTCACTTTCACTTTCACTCTCACTCTCACTTTATCTCTTACTTTCTCCCTCTAATAATTTCAGTCTAAATCTTTGTATAAGGAGATATGGATTACAACAATAATGGTAATTTTACCGCAGATAGCTATTTTACGGTACATTTTTTAATTTATTTTAATGTATTTCATTTAATTTAGGAATTTTTAATGGACAAAGAGAGTCGGTCCGGCCCTTTTAATTATAGCTGACCCGACCCTATTGAGAATAATCGGCCCGTCATTAACGAATATAGCCAGCCCGGCTATATAACAAAAAGCCGGCTCGGCCCTTTTGCTATATAGCCGGTCCGGCTAAATTCATTAATGCCGACCCGGCCCTGCTGCTTCATTTAAAAAAAAAAAATTTGTAAATAAAATTGTGTTGGTTATTATTTTTTTTTGGTTTTTGTTTTTGTTTTTTATGTTAAATATAATTACACTATATACAAATGAAGTAACATACTTTAATACAATTGTCTTGGTTTTTTTTTTTTTTTGAGTGGCGCTAAACGCAGCCCCCCTTAATGCGCTAAACGCCCTACGAAATTACTAACTCGCTCTTTTCTCTATTTTATTTTTAAAATTTTTAAAAACTAAACTTTAAATATAGTTTCCCCCTTAATTTTAGAACATTTAAAATTGACCCCCTGAACTATTAGTTTTTACAAATGCCCCTATAACTTAGCCTTTAGATAATTTACACCGCCCGAACTTTCGCTTTATCACCGCCCCTATAACTTAGGCTCCCAAAAATTATATAATAGCCCCCCTAAATTATACATTTAGACCCCTCAATTTTTTTTTAAAAAGGAACGGATGAAATTTTTTTTTTCATCTTTTCATCCACAATCTATCACTCTAATTACTCTCTCTCTCTCTCTCTCTCTCTCTCTCTCTCTCTCTCTCTCTCTTTCTCTCTCAAGACTTTAATTTTTTTTGTCCAAATGTCTAATAATTCGGCTAATAACTCGGAAGGGGAATCCAGTTCAGACAATTCAGAGGTAATTTTGTTTAAATTATTCAGTTAATATGTATGTTTTTTACTTTGTGTTAATTAAATTAAGTGCTTTGCGTTATTTGATTCGAAATTGTATATTTTTTGGATTAATTATTTTTGTTAATTAAATAGTCTTGGTTAATTTTTTTTTTTTTGTTTCTTATGTTAAATATAATTACACTATATACAAATGAAGTAACATACATTAATTCAATACATGGACAATTATTTTTTTTTAATGTTACATTATTATTTGCAGGATATTCAAATTCACATCGTTAATGATGACACGGAACATTTTCCTGATGTGTCTCATTTTTTTGCGACTGATCACGTGTTTGCTAGTCGAGAAGAAGTTGAAGCTTGGATTAGAGCAATAGGAAAAGAACAGAATATATACTTCAAGAATTCAAGGCAGAAAACAAGAGCGGACGGATGTAAAAGGTTGTGGTTTGGATGTGAGAGGAAATATGGCGGAGATTTGGACGAAGAGGACCGAAATTTAAGAGGCACAAAAAAAATAGAATGTCCGTTTGAAGTAATAGCTGTGGAAAATATCCTTGGTAAGTGGAACGTGATCATTAAAAAAGAGAAGGGCAAACACAACCTTCCATTGTCGGATTATCACCAGTGGCATAGATCCGAGACGGCGTTTACTGAGAAGGAATTTGGTATGATCAAAGAATTAAGTCGTGCAAACATAAAGGGGAAACAAATCCTAAACGCCATAAAGAAAGTAAATCCGGAAAACTGTAGTAATTTGAGACAGGTATAGAAATCAATGTGTTTAGTGGAAATATGTTTAAATAATTGACAACATTTTCTTAGATTCATTTTTGACGTAAATTTTATTTAATTTTCGCAGGTACAAAATGCCCAACAGAAAATACGAATGAATAAAATGGGCAATATGACAAAAATGCAGTATTTTTTTAATTTGTTAAAGAATTTGGGATACAAGACATGGTTTAGGCATGTGGAGGGGAAAAACATTTTGGGCGATGTCATGTTTTCTCACCCGAAGGCGCAGGAGCTGCTGACCTAGATGCAATACCCAGCTGGCGGTATAAATATGCTAAGGCAACTGCACCCCACGCATAACCTGAAACGTCTGCTAAGCTCGCCAATAATGGCAAATAGTGAATAGTTAATCGGCTCTGAGTCTTGTCCAAAAATAATGTTGCTCCCAGCAACCACATAATATAACCCATCACCCTATTTCTTGGACTAACTGCTTCTAGAGTTAAACGTTCCATTAACAAGTTGAATTTAATGCCGCTGGACTTTAGCTGCTGGTTGATATCAGACATAGTCATTCCTAACAGGGCCGACAGCTGACCCTTGATTCCCAAGATTGATGTGTTCGGGATGACAACATTCCCTGTAACAGGAATCCGTAGAATGTAATGAACATCGTGTAGAGTGATAAACATCTCACCAAAAGGCACATGGAAACTATTCGTTTCCAGGTGCCATCGCTCGACAAACACAGAAATCAGTGGCATGTTTAGGTGCTGAAACATGCACTGTCTCAAATGTCCTAACCCAGTCCCGTTAATAAGGTCGTTAGTCTGACGGCACAATATCACCCATTTAGTGAGGCGATCGGCAACATTATGGCAAATTAACACTTGCCTTTCCTGTTCAAAAAAATATATCACCCATTTAATAATTATCATTACCAATCTCTTAACAAAATATTAATAAAAATAATCAAAATTATGCATGAAAATAATTTATTTTACCTCGCCATTCCATATTGCATGCGCAATATGGCCAAGAAAACTAGTAAGCAAAGTCGGCGTGGCGGGCCCCTCTGGATGTGCATCCAACAACATCCACTCATCATCATCAGTATCAAGTCCTCGTCCCCGTCCACGACCACGCCCACGACCTCGACCAGCTCGACAAATAGCAACATCCTCCTCCTCCTCCTCGTCATCATCATCATCAACATCAACATCATCATCATCGTCATCGTCATCGTCACTCCTACCCATCTGGCTCTGATAGTTGCGATGCAACTGCTGAAAATGCACAGCACTCATCACACCCTTTCCCAGTCCAGGCCTCATGCTTGAACCTGTCATCTGACTACTAGCAGAAGGACCCGACTGAAACATATGTCTCCCAATTTCCTCTAATTCCCGTTATGCCTCCAAATCACTCTCAGCCATTGGCGAAGAACCAACGATATGAAAAGATCCCTGACCAGTCGAAAAAGCAAGTGGAGTCCGCTCACGAGTAACACTAGCTGGATGAACTATTGGTGGAGTCTGCTGACGAGTAGTGCTAAAAGTAGGCTGCTGAGGTATACTACTCTGCCTCTGCTTCTTACTCGCTCTTGCTCGGGCGGATGCAACTACTATTCGATCCTTCAGCCTCCCGCTATAGGATTTTTCCCCTGATTCATCACCACTTCCACTACCACCAACTCCTGACATCTAAAATTAACAATAACAAGTTTACAATTAATATAAAAAAATGACAATAACAATTAGCAGAAGTATAAAATTTACGTAAAACAAACATTTAATCTAACAAAAACATAAAATTTAAAAAGTTAACAATCAATAATGTAGTCTTTAGGACTAGGGGTTTAGGATTTAAGGGTTTATGGTATTTGGGTTAAAAGTTTAGAGTTTAGGGGTTAAGGGTTTAGGATTTAGGGTTAAGGGTTTTGGGTTTTGGGATTTGGGGTTTTGGGGTTTAGGGTTAATGGTTTATGGGTTAGGGTTTTGGGGTAAAGGGTTTATGGTTTAAGGATTTATGGTTTAGGGATTTGGGGTTTTGGGTTTTGGGGTTTTGGGTTTAGGATTTAGGGGTTTAGCTGTTAGAGTTTAGGGTTAATGGTTTAGGGGTTAGGGTTTTGGGGTAAAGGGTTTACGGGTTTAGGGTTTAGGGTTTTGGCTGTTAGGGTTTAGGGTTAATGGTTTAGGGGTTAGGGTTTTGGGGTAAAGGGTTTATGGTTTAAGGATTTATGGTTTAGGGATTTAGGGTTTGGGTTTAGGGATTTGGGTTTAGGAGTTACGTTTTAAGGGTTTAGGGATTTAGTGTTTAGGGTTTTTGGGGTTTAGGGGTTAGGGGTTAGGATTTAGGGTTTTGGGTTTAGAGGTTAAGGGTTGTTTTATTTATGTTTTATAAAGTTTAATCTATAATGTAGTTAACAATCAATAATGTAGTATAGTATAAAAAGTGGACCAAATTAAAAAAAAACAAAACAAAACAAAAAAAACAAAGGGCCGATCCGGCATTATAAAGAAGAGCTGGCCCGGTTATCTTAAACATAGCCGGCCCGGCATTATTTAAGATAGCCGGCCCGGCTCCCCCGCTAGTTCAAAAAAAAAATCAATTTTTCCTATTTAATTAATTAAAAAAATTAACAATTAATAAAAAAATTACAAAAATTAAAAAGAAACATACCTTTTTTCTTTGAGTAAAATGGCTCCAATGATTTCTTCAATGGTAGAGAAATGTGAGAGAGAGAGAGAGAGAGAGAGAGAGAGAGAGAGATAAAATGAGAGAGAGCTTTGAGAGAGAGATACAATGAGAGAGATAGAGAGAGCCGGGTGAGGGGGGCAGATTAGGGGGTGAGAGGGGGGTTAGATTAGTTTTTAAAAAAAAAAAATTGGCTTAAGGGTAGAATAGTAATTGAGTATTAATGGGGTGCAATGCTTAGCATCTTTGGGTGCAATCTTTAGTATAAACACTCCCTCGGCTCTCTCTCACACAAAGTCATCGGTCATAACGCCTCTCACTCTCTCCCTCACAGGCGACGGGATCTAGATCTGAAGGGCCTCTCTCTTAAACAACTGCAACTCTCTCGTTCTCTCTCGCTCTCGCTCTCTCTTTCCCTTTCTCTCTCACTCTCGCTCTCTCTTAATTTCTCTCACTCCGGTGGCTATTGGTTGGTGGCGGGAACAGCGCAGCAGCGGGACAGCACGGCAGCGGTGGATTGGTGAGAGATGGACTGATGGTGGACACAAAGACGAGAAGAGAAGCGTGATTGAGATTTTTGAATTTGCCCTAACTTTTCCTTCTTCTTTTTTTATTTTAAATCGGCTGGGGGTTTGGCGGGTGCCTAGGACGACTAGTTGACGCCTAGACCGCCTAGGCAGCGATTTTTTTTTGTGGCAATTTTTTGTCTGATTTGGCCCTACTCGTGGCGTTTTGGATGCACCTAGCGCCTAGCCCCATTTTTCGAACACTGCTTTAGTCATGGGTATCTTTGAAATTTATACAAATAAATATAACATTATTGTTAGATATAATAGATGAAAACAAAAAATCAGTATTAAGACCATTTACAAAATAAATAATTTCATTAATGAAGAAAAAAAACATTAATAAACAATATACACCTTAAAAATATCAATTATAAAATATATAATTAGAATTAATACTTTACATTGAGTAAGAGACGAAGATTTATCTAAACAATTTTTTTTGTTTGGCGTGGGAGGAACGGTAGTGTTGAATCCATCTTCATCGTTTGTTAAATCAATAATTGATTAACTACTTGATTCCATAAATGGCAAAATTAGATGCAAACGATAGTTTTCCTTATCCCGTATTGGCATATTAGCTGGAAAAAAAAACTTTATTATTGATAACATTTACAAATAAAAAATAAATAAAAATTGTAATTATAAATAATCAACAATCATACTGTTTGTAATATTCGAAAGAGGAGGAATGGAAGTCGGATACAAAATACACTTTGAACAGAACCTCCAATCATACCGTTTGTATTATTGATTTTAAAATTTTACATAATTGTTCAACCTGTACTCTCAAATCCTGGTAAAATTGTTCTTTTTATTTCAGCCTCCAGTTTTCTAGTTTCAGTTTTTTTCTTCGAAAATAATGGAAATGGGGAGGAACCCACGTTTAGATTGAATGGCAAGGAGTAATTTTACATGATTGCCCACTAAAGTGACAGAGTTGACTGACTTACATCTTCCGTTGACCCTAAGATCGAACAGCCCTTGCTTTAATGCCGGAAACCTCCACTTTGATGCTTCGGTATCGTAACAACGATATATGAAGCTAAGGCCCGGCTTGGGACTGTGACAGTGATTGAAGATGATGATGAAGCCGGTGTTGGTTTTGTCTCAGCAGTGCCCTTTTTCTTTTTTTTCTTCCTTTGCGATGCTAGTGACTGTAGCCGATTGATTTGTGCGCGTAGTTTAGGCTTGAGAACCATGGCGACTGCTGCTCCTGCGTTTAGTGATTCCATTTATTTATATTGCTTGTAAACAGCGGATTTCCATAAATTTTTCAATTGCCCAAGAAATTTTTCAGCTGCCCAAAGCATCCATATTCAATTGTAGCCATTAACTATGTAGTAAACTTATCTAATTCCAATGCAGAAAGTCGAAGAGTTAACCACAAAATTAGTCCAAATAAAATTAATATAATCTAAAATTTTATCTTTTCAAGGCATGTCTCGTCTGTTCAATTAACACTGGATAGTTTCCATTCTTGGAAAGTAATTTTTGGCGGAATCTTTCCAGAATTGAAAACTATCCTGCTTATATATATATATATATATATATATATAGAGAGAGAGAGAGAGAGAGAGAGAGAGAGAGAGAAAGAGAGAGAGAGAGAGAGAGATGTAAAGAGATCAGTATACTCGACCTTTGTTCTAGCTAGTACTTTTATTATCAACAACTAAACTTTTATTTCTCAAAATTAAATTACATAATTGGTAAGCATCTCAACTGTTTTAGCGTCGAACTTTTTTTCTTAATGGACTCGTCTCAAGAGCAAGAGCTTTGATATGTGGTCACATAGTGTCATATACTACCTCCGTCTCAAAATAATAACGTTTTAGCAAAAAAAATTTGTCCCAAAATAATATTTGTTATAGAATTTCAAGAAACATTTGTCCATATTTTATCAAAATTGTCCATATTTACTACCCTCATTAAAGAGGGTTGTTAGGAGGAAAGAAAAAAAAATATTTTTCAAATGATTGTCAGATGGTACCAATTACTATATATCTTGTGAGTCTCACTTACAGAATCCAATCTGATCTTCGTTTGTGGATTTCTTTAAACAATGTTGGAACGAAGGCCATAATTTTCCCTAATTTTTCGGAAGTAAAATTGTGGATGTTTCTCTTCTGATACGCAGAAATAGACTGAAGGTTCACGAAGACTAATTATATAGGAGGTGGTAAACCAAAGAGACACTGGCTTTGGGAATTCCACTGATTCAAATTTCTAGCTATAATGAGATGTATTATGTTTTTTTTTATTAAAAAAATAGATTAAATGTAATTAGATATTGGTTTCAAAGAATTCTGTATAACATTTAGCATTCCAAAATAGCATATGAGACAATGCATCTTGATGTTCCGTTTTTAGCAACTTGTTTTAGGCAAAAAATTGCTATATTTAGTAGGTTAATATGCATCTGTCATTATGTACATATAGATATATTTCTTTTTTGTCTTAAAATGATGAAAAATATTTAAATTACTATGAGGAGACCGACAAATATATGGAGTAAATGAAAAACTAAGTGGAGAGATGCGCGAGTAGGTATGGGTTCGGCACTTAGCAAATTGCTAGGACAACCTTTTTATTTTATTTTATTTTATTTTTGGATGTTTTAATGGGATCCGAGAAGGGATCGAATTTGATTTCATATTTTTTAAAGTTCCAACTCTATCACTGTGTCACCTACACCCATTTTAGCCAACAATATATGTACGTTTAAAATAAAAATTGGATGGAAAATTTTGAATTTGAACATCAATTCTTGAATCTATTTTCTTTACGAGGCGTTATACATTGAACTAACAAATAATGAATCAACTGATTCAGACAAAAAAGTTAGGTGTTCAACTCGGCCATTAGTTCTTTGAATTTTCCAGCCAGATTAGGGAGGATCATCAAAATAAAAAACCTAACTTTGAATCAATACCTAGTACGATATGGAGAAAATATTCAATGGTCTAAGAAGCACCACATATATAGTTATGTAGACTGTATTGCATTACAATCAACAGTGACACACTATAGTGTCAAATTACTACAAATTAGACCTCACTTTTTAAATTATTTTAGCATTATGATGTCTCGTTATTGATCTTGGTGAACCACGTAAACATACCACGTGATACTCTAAAACCATGAAATATTTTATCGTAAGATATGTTTCTCTCTCCTCCTAACATGACATATCCATGAACCAAACAAGACACAATCGAGATGCATTAGAGACCTCAGAAAGGCTTCCCCCTCAAAATAAGTTTTTTCTATTTTATTTTGTGATAGTTTAAAATAAGTGTTTTCTTTCTAATTTTAGAAAGATTCATTAAGATATAATACATTTATTAATTGTGAGATGAAAAAAAAAAAATCTACTGATTTGACACTACTAAGAAATACTTTGAAGGTATTAAAGAAAAATATCATAGATTCAACTTTAGTTAATAAAATATGGAACGTGTATAATATGTTAAAAGTAACGTACAAGTTTTATACGGTTATTTTTCAAAGTTACGGCGAAAAAATTGGACATAATAAAATGTAAACGGTAAAAATATTTTTATATGCTTGTACAAATATGATTGAAGTGTACGGAACTAAAAATACGTCATATTCTGTATGAAATTCTTTATATTTTTATCATTTTTCAAAACTATTATTTCCATATTATTATATATTTATGACAAAATAACTATGTGTTAATAGCTAAATGAAAACATGATTAAACATAAATACTCTTATGTTTATATTGCAAACAGTATGCGTAGTAACAAATAATATTTTTTAGACTTCATAATTATTATTTTCATGTTAAATATTTAATTTGATCAATTCGAACAAGATTAATAATATAAATTGAATAATTTTAATAATAAAATTATATCAAAATTCAGTATATATCAAATTTAATACGTGAAGTACAATATGTTTAAAGTTTTATACATATATTATACGATTCAACTCAAAAGTATTGAGTATTTTTAATTAAGTTTAGTTTGAATACAGTAAACGTAAGTATTTTTTAATTATTTATACATACACATATTATACATATACTATACACAAATTTATTAACTATAGATCCGACTAAATTTTTAAAACAGTTCATCAGAGATTTTCATTTGTGCACAAAATGTAAAATAAAAGAGAAAAATTAGAAGCTCAGATTTTTCAGGATCGATCAAAGTGTTTGTCCAAAACCGCCATGGCTGCAACCACAGTAGCATGTGGAATGTGGCCCATGCCATCCGGGTTGCCCCGCCAAGATACGGGTGGGATCTCAATGCCCGATTTAGCTCAGATAGAAATCCATCTTCATTGCTACAAGTACAGCAATAACAACAACAGCAGGAGAACAGACCCCAGATAGACAGAATGACAGTGAGACAACAAAAGGCCATACTTTGATAGTGAAATGGGTTTGGTTGGCTTCAAATTTTCTGTCTCACTCACTATCATACTCTCTATCCCATTAAATCTCAATCCTACATGTTTTCTTGTAAAAATTGTAAAAAAAGACAAACTAAAATAACAAGCACATCACACTCTCTATCCCATTAAATCTCAACCCTACATGTTTCCTTGTAAAAATTGTAAAAAGAGACAAACTAAAATAACAAGAACATGTGTAAAGCTAGGATTAAGTGAGACATGAATTGTGATAGAAAATAGAATAAAAGATTTGAAACCGGTTGAATTTAGGGCAGGCCGTTGATTTCACGGGTCAAGAAATCATCGGCTCATATTGAGGGATCGGGTCAGGATCCATCGTCTTCTAATTTTTCACGGAATTGGTACAGCAGAGAGCCTCCGCTTCTCTCTCTACCATGTAGCCAAGCCAAGAGCCTCATTCTTACTGAGCTTTCCTATCCCAACTTCACTGTCTGTTCCAAAGAAAAGGAAAATTCTCCCCCGAGAGCCCCCATACCCCAGCCCCATGAGAATGTGAGAGGAAAAATCACAGTGACTCAGCGATTAAGTAGCCAGGAGGACCCATGCCTAGTACCTACAAGGAGTCACCCCCACAAGAGGATGAAACTCAGACCCGTGCCTAGTACCTACAAGGAGTCACCCCCACAAGAGGATGAAACTCCCACACTGCGGTTGCTAGGACTCGATCCTTGGTCCTGTTCCAAATCTACTAGCTCTTAACCCTGTTCCAAATCTACTAGCTCTTAACCAACTGAGCTACGCCCGTGAGGCCCCAACTTCATTGTCTGTCTTTATTGGCCCTTAATAATCGTTTTTATTGTTGGCTTGGGCCCTTTTTTTAGCAGGGATACTCTTTGGTTACTTGAGAACATCATAATTCAATCAAATTGACTTAGCGATATATTTTTTATTAAACTCAAAGTAATAATGATGCAGTGAAATAATTTTGATTAAACCCGAAGGGTTAATCAAGGGATCTTACCACGAGAAAATTTTTTAAAATAAGGTTGAATGCATCAAACTTTAAACAAGTTAAAACTTCCTAAGAAATAGTTTAACCTATATAGTAACCTAATACAACCTAAACAAATCAATTAAATGCCTAAATCTACTTCTAAATATAAAAATACTACCACCCTATTAAATATAAATCCCAAAATTATAATCAAAATCAAAATAATCAAACTTAAAAATAAAACTCATTTAATCTTGTCCCACATCAGACACCCACACTTGAAAATAACTCGTCCTCGAGTTCATACCCAAAACTTGGATTTGTCCATGCCAAATGAAGAGATATTTTGAGTAGTGTAGATTATTCCGCAACCTTGATTCTTCTAAATTTCTAAACAAATTCAAAATTAAAAATACTCTAAATAAATTAGGAGAGCAAAAAAATATATATATGGACAACAGCTCTCTCGGCATAAAGCGTAAGCACGCCTTATCAGTTGCAATGGATGATAGAAGTTCTCTTGACATAAGGCGTGAGCACGCCTTATCAGTCACGAAGAGATAATTTTTTACCAACAAATTAGTTGATTCAATTACATCAACCACATCAAATAAATTCGCAATCTCAAAATCTACTATATCCACAAGATCATGCTTCTCAAATCCACCTCCTCGATAAATAGTTGATCAACATCATCATGCAAGTTTTTAAAAGCAAGCTCGAGCAAATTTAGATTTTCATCTAATTCCTGAGCAACTCTCCCCCTCCTGTCTTCATCTTCACCACTCCCGTTACCTTGGACAGCCTGCACTACTCGCAACTCCGTCTCTGTTCGCTCAACATGCACACACAAGGTTTGAAGTGTCGCTGCCATCACTTGAATCTCTCTGAGCACGTTAGAGAGAGAGAAACATTATCTCCATCGTTATTAGCCATCGCTAAGGAAAAGCCTCGCTTTGATATCAACTTACGCAGTGGAATATTTTTTATTAAACCCGAAGGAATAATCAAGGACTCTTACCACGAAAAATCCCTTCAAAACAAGGTCGATAACGTCAAGCCTTAAGAATCCTGGAGTCCACTAGGAAGAAATAACCCACCAGATAAAAAGAGAAAACTCTAATTTTATTAAATATAATAAATTAATTCAGAATTACATTGAAGACTATTTTTATAGGGCTTAGAATGCTTGGCAAACAAGTTAAAACTTCCTAAAAAGTAGTCTAACCCATATAATAACTTGATACGACTTAAATGCATCAATTAAAGGCCTAAATATACTTCTAAATATAAAAATGCTACCCTCATAGATATAAATCCAAAAGTTATAATTAAAATCAAAATAATCAAACTTAAAAATAAAACTCATCCAATCTTGTCCCACATCACAAATTTGGATCTCTCAGGTCACTAAATCAAGAATTTATCTGTCAAATTAGAAAAAATAATAATAGACATATCAACATATTGTATCGACTATCCGCTTTAGTGTGTTATACATACATGAAGATACAGTACAGTAAAACAGTTGATACAATCTATTGATACGGGCAATTACTGTATTATTCAATCAGAATTGGATCCTCAATCCGCTCAACAAAAGATTTACACATTAGATTGAAACATTTTCTTAGTTTACAGTAGTTGGATCATTAGTGTTACTCATTAGAAAACTATTAGGCGAAGCTTAAGATTTGGAAATTTCAGAATTTATCGGCAAATCATAAATAAATAAAAAAGTTGAATATCCAAATTCATACATTGTTCATTAGAATCCACATTATTGTAATATTTAATTTGGACGCTTTCTGATCAAAATAATTTACTTTCGTGAATTTCATTCTTCTCGATTTAAGTATATTTATTGATAAATGATTTTGTCAAATTTTAAATAAATAACTTATTGACAAAACTAATTTACTTGATAATTAACCAAAATTAATTAGAACATATTTTTTTGGAGAAAATTTTCATACCAAACTAGGTATTAAGTATATGATCAGTTAAAAAAATTCCACCAAATTTTATCTTACTTGTCACCTAAGTTGTGATGCAAAAGTTTGACAAAATATTCAAATCCCTATTACTTCTCATTTTCCAAACCTTGCCTAAAAAGCTTTATTTGGAAGAATTATTAGTTATATATTCAAGAGATTTATCAATGTTTAAAAAACAAATTAACATGATTTTGAAAAACTTACTAAACAACTGATTTCCATAAACTGTATTCTGAAAATCATTTTTCTGTCTTAAAATCATTTTTCTACAGTCATTTTCCATGAAATAATTGGATTGTATTTTTTGTGAAAGAAACGGTCAATGCCGACATTATTCATGATTTCTAATGGCAATTTGACATGCTTGTTTCTTGCTCATCCTTTTTCCAATTGTGGTTTTCCTTTCTTCGGATAAAAGATCAAGTTTCCAAAAGAGAATTGTTATTTACATCCCAAAAATTATTTAGTACACCTCATTAATAAGTACACCTCACCCCCAATATTTTCAATCTCTCAAAATATTTGAGTAACCCCCCCTAATTTCTTATCAATATTTTTTCTAAAATTAACTAAAATTTACTAAGTACACCCCATCCCAAACAAAACACACCCCTCCCTCCTCCTTCCCCCCACAGTCCCACACCCCGACCCACCCAGTACGCCACCTTCCTCCTCCTTCCCCCCTCCCCACCACACCAGCCAAGCCCTTTTTTTTTCCACCTTCTCCACAAAAACCTACCCCCTTCCTCTCCCTTTCCCCCCGCCCCACCACACCCAGCCTTCCTCTCTCTCTTTTTTTTAAAAAAAATGATTCGTTCGGCACTATGTTACCGAACACCCATAAGAGCGTTCAACACCCCTACCGAAAATCACTATGAGTGTTCGACACCCCTACTGAACATCAATATCAGTGTTCGACACCCCTACCGAACAGCTTTAGGTGTGTTCATTAGGGCTGCCAAACAATAATGAATTTTTTTTTTCCTAAAAATATAAAGAGCATTTAAGTTAAAATTTATAATGACATTTTTATAATATATAAAATAGGTGTACTAAGCAAATGATTTGGTGTAAATAGCAACTCTCTTTCCAAAAATTGAGCAGTCATAGACTCATAATTACCACAATACGGTGAAAAATCCTCAAAAACAGGACCCCTAAACAGGTATAACCATATGCTACCCTAGTGATTTTTCGTTTGCCCGTAAACTCCTCTAAACTAGTTTAGGATCATGCATTTGCTCTGCATTCTACGTCGTCGTTTATACAGATACAACAGCTACATTCAGTGGACTCTCTTCGTCTTCGGATTAATCCCAATCAAAAAACATCCTCCCAATCCAGGAAACAGGTAAATTTTAAGTACTTTACATTGCCGACAGTATAACATCAAGACTCTTATGCAGCCAACTCTACTGCAATTTCCTTGATTCTTCACCCTATGTTCTCTTCTCTTTTTTCTCTTTTGAAAAGGGCCTCGAGAGATTGAGAGCGTCCTCTGGAATTTAGTAATTTGGAGTGCCTGGACCACTCGTCGACATTTCAAAATTGAATAAACTCGAAATTGATCAAATAAACACGCTGGCTACTTTAAGCTGCTCAAAACTGTGAATTACTAAGAAATGTAACCATGCATCTGGTGCTCTGAAACGACTTATCTACTTTTTGCCATACAGCAGATTGAACTTCCAGAAGTTTCCGTGCCTTTTCCTGTAACTTTGACTGCCGTCGAATTGTTTCACCATGAATCTGGCCAACAGAGAAAAATAGGTTATACCTACTGAGAAAATATAATCAGGAGCAAAGGAAATTGTGTATCCACACTTTTTTCACACGGTGAGATATTTTAACACACTATGAAACACTAGAAAACTCAAACCTTTAAAAATAATCGGATGACAGCCTGTATAAACTCAAAGTTATTTCTGCATGAAATTTCGTGTATGAGATAATCCAATAGAAGTTCGAGAATATGCAACTCTGGTCGCTTCTCAGGCTCTTGCTCATCATCATCATCGATAATCTGCAGCATTCTCAGTTCCATATCCATCGTTGAAGGTGATAAACCTTTGATATAATCAGTAAATGCTGAAACTGCAAAAACGTTCAAGCAGGACACTCTTATTTTTGTTGCAGAATTTTGAACTGCCAAATATAATCAAACTATCAACAATATTACTCAAAAAATAAATGGGTGAAAGAGCTTGGAAACTCGTGGTACGTAACTTGCTCACTAGCTCACTATTGAGTCGCCCAAGTCACCATATGCTACCCCTACCTTTCCCAATTCCATTCACGTATACAATAGCATAACTATTTATTTCTGACCAACATGGAAAGAAGAAAAAGTACTCCATACATAAAATAAGAAAGAGAGACTTACAATTGTCCGTCTTAATAGATGATTGAAGAAGCTGCACAAATGGTGATGCTGGCAGATCAGATTTTCCCCAAGCTTTTCCCAATTCGTCCACTTGTGTACCGTTATCTTCATCAACAGACTCACCAGTTTTAAATAATATTTCTCCAGATAGGGACGGTACTGAAGGCAAGAAAAATGGAGCTCTCTCTGGTTTTTTTGGAGGCTCAGTAGGCTTGTTCCGGGCCTGAATAATATGGATCAATGATATATAATAGCCAAAAAAGATTTATACTATACACACACACACATAGAGGGAGACTCTTATTCAGTAAAATATTCATGAACAAACAGCTGGAACTTCAAACATTCCCCTCGAGGAAGACTGAATATAAAGAACATTACAAACTTGATGAGTGAGAGAAAACCTTTATGATGTCCAAGTTGATCAAGCTTTGCCACTGGCTCTTAGGCAATAATGAAAGTGTGACTAGATCTGGAATTTGTTGAGTCCGAGTAGAATCTTGGATCCCCGGATTGTTCTCAACAGGCTTATCACAATCAACATCTTCAGAACCTTCTACTGAAGAGACAGATGGCAACTTAACGGTCACAATTTCCCTTCCACTTCCATAGGAATTAACACTAGGAGCTCCAGAAAACATTGCCTGGTTAACCCTGTTAATTATCAAGGTTCAAAATTAAGAAACTAGCAAGAGAGTTTGGATCATTGAAAGCAGAAAATGATACAAGAATTCTTCCCTTATGCATATTCATATTTTTCTTTAAATGGAGAAGCGAATTATAAAAATCATTATTATATTGTGACACTAAAAATCAGGATAATGTTCTAATGAGACTATCTTTGTGATCAACTCAAAGACCATGCTGATATACATCCACAGCTGGGACCGAAAAGTGGAATTGAAGGCTTACCACAGGTATACCCCGTTCTGATCAACATGAGTCGTCGCTAAAACATCCATATTGGGTGATAGAGATAATGCAGTAATAGGCACATCTACTTGTATGGCATCTATTTGTCTTGCTAAGATAATATCCCAAATCCTAAGAGTTCCATCCATGCTGGATGACAAGAGCCATTTTCCGTCCTCGCTGAAACATATATCTGTAATCCGATCAGCATGACCTTCAAATTTACGAACCATTCTAAGTGCCACAACATCAAACATACGGATAATTAGATCATCTGTAACAGTAGCCAGAAGACCTGAAATATTTCAAACAGCACTGTCACCAATCAGATCAGAGAGAGAGAGAGAGAGTCACGCAAGGGAAATCTGTAATACCGTTGGAACGATGGTAAATAATCTTAACCACTGTGCAACCTATTTCCCATCTTGATTTTCGCTCACGTCCCTTGAAATCCCAAACCTGCAGAAATAACACAATTTAGATATGCAGGAGGCAGATTTGGTGGCGTCTATGAGAAAAAGATTCCGGAAATGCAAATTTTGAAAAATTAGGAAAATACATCAACACCGCAATGATGCTAACAACAGAATAAAGACGATTAGTCTTCCCAGTTCCCACTAATACTACTATTTACTATACATCTATGGCTAACTATATTTCTGGTATTTTTTTTTAATTCTCATTTTCTTGTCACATTAACATAGTTGTGGCATACTGAAGTAGTGCTTCATCCAGGCAAGCACTCAAGTAGTAACTCCATTCCACACAGGCTAGGATGGCAATATCTAGTATCTTCTGAACTATGCATAATACTATAGCATCATATGATGTCAAACCAAATGCAGAAAGATGGATGTATACAGCTAAAAGAGTGCATTCATCATCAGATCATATATTAGTAAACTTTACCTTTATATCCCCATTATATCCTGCACTTATCATCAGGGTGTTTGTTGAATCACAGGCAACTCCAACGACCTCTCCATCATGAGCACAGCCACTTCTTTCTGATATGTCCACATACGTGCCTCGACTTAGGCCTGACTGAAGATTAAATCGCTCGATCCAGCCACCTGCAGTCCCTAAAATGGCAAAATTGCCACATGCACTGATGGCGCAAGCCTACCATCATAGGAAAAGAATGATTGCCACTTAATTTGCTTTCAAGGAGGAAAAAGAATTATTTTAATGCTTTGCAGTATTCAATATGAATGACGTGAAATAGTTCAGGAAACTGAGATATTACCTTGATTGGTGTTTGATTTTCTGAACTTGGTGTCAATATATGCTCGCCAAGAACGAAGTTTTGAAGCCTCCAAACATATGCCTGTGCAGTATCCATATGACAGGTAACCACATTGCACCAGTCACGCTCTCTAATTTCAGCTAAAAATTATAATATAAGAAAAAGGGAAAAAATTTAAAGGTCAGGGTCAGATGTATTTTGTAATGAATAAGACTAGTGGGGCAGAAAAGTCCGAAGGAAACAAACTATGCAACTGTAACCACTGCTTCTAGACATATCTAATCGATCCATTTTAGGTGAAAGGATCCTTAGCCTGAACTAACTTTATGGATCCAAAAACAAGAATAAACTTAGGTCCCCAGACATTGACAACTATGTGAGAGCATAACAAATCACATTTCCAACAAGGATTAAGTTCAATAAAATGACTCTTGGAAGCTATATGTTGCTAGTCTTACCTTCTTTTGGGCAATATTGCATGTCCTTCCTGACGATGGGCATGTGATATACACTAGTCTCTCAAGCAAACTTAAATACATGAAAGAATTTTCTCAAAAGCCTGACATAAGTTTGTTTGTCAAGAGAGCCTTACTGTGCTTGAAAGTCAACGATAATAATTTAAACGCAGAAAGAAGCACAGCATTCTTTATCAAACTTTCTCAGATCGCATCCACTCAGTAAATGAGATACGAAAACATTGGAGAGAGGGATAGCATGTTGCAAAGCCTGAAATCTTATGTTCAAACTGAGCATGCCGTACAGGCATACACGACAACAAAAGCTAGAATAAAGAGCGTACCAACATCAAATGCAATCACAGGCTTCAATTTTATCTCTTCCTCCTGAAAAATAAGCCAGCGGAAAACAAGTTACAGGGAGGAATATGAATACTCAACGTGACCAAAATTTGCGAGGTAGAAAAAAGCAGCAATTACAGAAATTACAACAAGAAAAAATGTGAGAAGTATCAACATCAATATTGTAAGAAATTGGGGCAAACTCCTTTCTGATATAGAAACTTATATATTTCCTTAAGAAATCAGAACTGTTCATGAACTCGAGTACGTGGATTGGATAGCTGGTAAGATTATCTCAGTCTCAATAGAAGGAAGATCCAGGTAGCTCTACTAAAAAGATGCTAGTTTGTTGTGGCAGTGTTGGGTGTTTGCTATCTTATGGAGGATCTGGACAGAGAGGAACTCTAGGATCTTCAGGGATCAGGCGTTAACTAAGCCTCTTCTTTGTGACAGAGAAGTTTATATGGCTTCCATTTGGGCTTCAGATAGGGGAGCATTTCTAGGAGTGCCCATTTCGGTTTTGCATAGAGATTAGAGTGTTTAATTTCTTGATAGCTTTTTATTTGTATCTTAAAGCCTTTGTATTGCTTTTCTTCCTTTCTGATGGACGACCACATTGTACTTCTTTTCTATCTAATAGAATTTTCTGTCTGTCAAAGAAAGGTACTTCTATTTACCAGTTTTCCCCCACTTTAGCAAAGTGCTACAAAGAAACCACAAAAAGACAGGTTAAGCCTTGAATACCAAGAGAAAATCTTAGAAATGGCTTTACAAATATTTGAACCATTAATGAAAAAAAAAATTATTGATTCCCGCTTAATTAGCAAAAACGCTATAACCACTGTTTATTTAGGGACAGAGGAAGTAGCATTTATTTTATGGTTACAAGTGTTTGCTTGTGTATCCAAATTTACTAAAAAAAATTATTGATTCCCGCTTAATTAGCAAAAACGCTATAACCGCTGTTTATTTAGGGACAGAGGAAGTAGCATTTATTTTATGGTTATAAGTGTTCGCTTGTGTCCAAATTTACTATCACCTTAAACTGTGTTACAAGGATTCACTGAACTGATATATTGATCCTCTGATAAGCTTTAAATGGCAAAAATCCCATCTGCACAGAATTCAGAAGTGAATTGCTCTGAATTGGTCTACAAAAGCATCCACATGGACCTGTTTCACTTATTAGGACATAGCAATTCCTGTTTCTTCTTGAGGTACGCAATTTCATTTTTCTGCTACATGCATAAATCTTAGTTTCAGTCTAATTATAATTCACTCTATTGAAAATATATTAAGATGTCAAATAACATGTCCAGAACCTAATAGGTACGTGGTCTGATTAATTCTGTCACTATTCACTAAGCCTCACTGCTTGGAAAGCAACACCAGACAATGAGGCAAAAGCTCCAAGGTTGGTTCCTAACCACTTGCTGTTAGTTTTGTGGAACAAATCTTTAAGAACAAATTTTCTCAATAGTTTAGCCTGCTTCGACAAGCTTCAGTAAAATTCTATGTATACACACTTCGAAAAAAGAAGAAAATAGCAGGCATTATATCCTAATGGAGTAGCTGGGCGGCTGTTACGTCCGCTGGACAATTTGCATGAAATGTAAAGGGTCATGACACAGAAGATTGAAAGTACCAGCAATTACCAGTCATACCTTCAACCGGAGCTTCTTTGCTCTTTTGGATATGTGGCGCTGAGAAAGTTCTCTACTTTGTTGATCCTGATCGTTACAGAGTATGAGTACAGGCATACAAAAGATCAGGACAAAAACCAAGTTACCGAAGAATTTAATCTCATATCCCAAGGAGTTCATGCTATGAATTGGATACAACTCAACAAAAAGGCAAAAGCTGAATAAAATTATCTACTGGAAAAATATAGAGAGGAAAAAGCAGATAGAAACGCAACACCAAACTTAAGCCCAAACCAGCCCTTCAATCTCAACATAAATTTGGGAGAGCAACCCCCTGCAAATTCCCAATAGTCAAAGCCCATACAGAGGCCCAATAAACTACCCTAAACCACTCACATACTCATTCAGCATCCAGCAGTTATTGTTTAAATTTACAAAAGCGTCCTTATTCCTTAGCTTCACCCAAAGGAAAATGATAAAATGAAGAACTCGGGTCAATACATAAAAATTATGAAAAGTTGTAGTAGGGTAAACAAGTAACTATGAAATATGGCTAACTATTAAAGTGATGCAAATTCAAAGAATAACAAGGCAGATGTTATCACTTATCAATGAAAGTTTTCAACCTACTTAACGGATGGGGCGAAATTCTCTAAAGTATGTCAGCTCTTAGTATTGTATATTGCTACCTGGACCAAAGTACCAAACCAAAGTTATCAAAAATTACGCTACTTCCCTAGCGAATTGCATTTTGTTCCAAAAATATTGTAACATTCGGTCTGGAACACTAAATTTAGCCATCCAAAAGATTTTTTAGTTTCTCTTCTAGAAGCATATATTTATAAGTTCAAATAATGTAGGGAGCTCAAACTTCACAACTTTCTACATGATTATTACCTTAAGATTAACAAGACTTGTTAAAGTAATCATTCATTTGCTCTCAGAAGACCATTTACATGATTACCTTTAGAATCTGAAGATAGATACCAACTGTAGCATCTGCATGAAGCTACTCTAGTGTTCCATGTTCAAGACCATATAGCATCTATGTTCCCCTAACGATTCTGCGAACTGAGCACGTCCACATTCCAGAGACATGGGACTAAACCTGCCAGGATCTGTAACTTGATACAAAACCTATTCTTCGTTTCTTTCTCTAATGAAGCCAAAATTTTGTATGAGTGTGAGATGCAATTAGAGCGGATTATCTATCCCATTCCTGCAATCTTGCGAACAATGCCAATTCATGTTCCAGGTAACATACGAAAATAGCAGGATCTGAAACTTGAAACATGGCCTTTTCTCATTTCTTGCTCTCGTGAAGCCGAAATATTGTCAGAGTGAGACACGATAAGAGAGTTGCAGATATTATCCCTTTCCTGCAATTGTGCTACTTGACTAGAAACGGATGTTTCTTGTACAAGTGTCCATTTACTGGAAGACACTACACTTTTGTACAATCTTACTTGTGGAACGCAATTTACAGTTGGCTAAGGTGAAGTCAGAACAAGAGCATAAAGCGAATCTCAACTCATTCTCTTCAAGAGAAAAAACTATAGCTTGTTTTCACTGAGTTCTCTCATCATTTAAAAATTGATGGATCTGACAAGCCAATCTCTATAAACTGATACTCAATTCTAGTGAAATCTCCCATCTCTTCAGTCAAATCAGAAAATCAAGACTACTCACCAGCTAAAAGACCCAAGTACTATCAGGCAGATCTTAATATTTTCAAATTTATTTGAGCTAAGCTTACAAAGCCCTAATGATGCATATGGGGCACAAAAAACTGACGGAAGCATATTTTCGAGAGGGACAACAAAGGTATGACGATCAAAAAACACAAACATGCCTCAGAATTCCAATGAAAATGACATTTCAACCAAAATACTTTATAGATGAAATGGTGAAAGAAAAAAAAACCTGGACAACAGAGAAGAGGCGAAAAGCACGATCTTGGCCAGCAGATAGAATGTGTCTCCCATTCGCGTAATACCTGCCAAGCATCAGTAAATTCAAGTTATGGATCACAAACCAATGCTTCAGAAAGTATATTATGTAAGACAACACCAACGCTCACTGGATGCTAAAATCTATCTATATATAAGTGAAAAAAGTAGATATAATAGGTCCCTACTAAGTTTCATTCTTGCATATAAAGTATAACGAATTAAGCATTATCACCTTATGCAAAGAGGAGGCGCACTGTGCCCACTTCGAAACCGTAGTAGGCGAGGATCTCCATCGCTTGTGTCAAAAATCCACATCTACAAGGATAAAATAAAGAAAGATTATTTTTACGTTAAATATACACTTCATAAGGAATGACCAAAGAAACACTTGTGCATATCAAGTATGAAATTTTAACAAGACCAAATAAACTGCAAAAAAATCTTGATACAGAGTCGAAGTGATTCAAATTAAACTGCAAATCTCTATTCGCTAGTTGCTACTCATTGAAAACCTTAAAATATAAACATCAGAAGATCAAATGCCCAATGTAGGGGGAAAAAAAAATCAGGCACCATCTTCAGTAGCTAACATTCGTTTTTCCGTTTCAGAAAGTTAAGGAAAAAGGGAAACCCGAAAGCCTATTTCATAAATATTCTGAAGCATTCTTTTTGCATGTCCTCGAATACAGGTTTACAGGATTGGGAAGCATTTCAGATGATGGTTCTACCCACATTAAACACTAAGAAATAATGGACTAAACCAACCATAAAGCATTTAGAAAAGAAATAATGGACTAAACCAACCATAAAGCATTTAGATGTATATGGTGGAGAAGAGACAATGTACAGAAGCTATTCTGTTAGGTAACGCAGTTTATTCCTTTTCTTAAAGAATGGGAAAATGGTACCTAAATGATATATGTGTTTCAAATATTTACAAAATAAACCCCGGAAATTGAGATTAAGAAATAATACTTCGAAAAGATGAGAAAAATGAGAACCCAACCCAAACAATGTCTCATATCCTCAACAAAGCTTTCTTTCATAACCGAAAAGGAAGGAACTGCAAGAATCCTCAAGATAAAATATAATCTCTCAGAATCTCATGAAACCAGTACAACAACAAACATTGCAGCCACTAATAAAGAGCTCAGATTTGAAGGGCAGAATCCAGATTTCCACGAAGTTGTGATGACAGAGCATTAAAGATTGCTACTTGGAATGGTTTTCATCCCTACAGAACTACACTGAAGCCCTATGTTGGCATCAGAGAAGATAGAATAGTAGTAGTTCAAACTTTGTCTGGAAAGATAAAAGATACTAAGTCTGGAAAGATAAAAGATACTACATTTGAGACTCTGAGAGATGATCAATTTGAAAGAGAGAGTTAGCCCTGCAAATTCAAAGATAGATAACTAATCAATATATTTAACATAGTTGTTTTTTCATCTAGACGTGAAATTGCGTTCAATATGCTTTCAATCAAGAAAGATAATACTTCCAGACCAAAAAGAAATCCGCCTTCTGCTTACTCAACCAAATTCATTTTCACAATATTCTGCCTAGGGCATACATCATACATTCAATCTAAATGGGCAAGTAAGGCTAGTTTTACCTTTATAGAGTTATCTGCAGATGAACTCATGAGCACAGGCTCATTAGCAAAGAAGTGCAACGAAATTACAGTATTATCATGAGCATCTTTGATGACAGACTGAAGCCGTCTCTTCTCGAGATTCCATATGTTTATGACACCAGATGATCCTCCAGATGCCAGAAGGGGTTGTCCATCTAAAATTGCAGCGCAAATAAAGATAATAAGTGCAAAGTAGCTCAACAAATTCAAACTGAAAGCATCAAAAACAGAAATTCAATCATAAAGATCCATTGGAAGAATGCACTCTCTTCATCAATGAAAAACTAAACATAAGCATTGCCTACTTAGCATTTCACTTGAAAGAACTCTCAATAGCCAGGCCCAAATGAAAAGGAGGCCAAGATTGAGGTGGGAGGTTACAACCTTACAGCCTGGAAGCAGCTCCACCAACCAATCCATATTCTTACTCTTTCTAATATAGACAGGTGACTTGTCTGAAGAAGCCCATGAAAGTGAAAGAAGACAAGACTTCCCATTAGTTTCACCACCTCATAATTTTCTATCCGACATAAAGTCAACGGAAATATTTTTTAAAGGACCACATGTACATATACATGTCCTTTCATACAACAGATTCAAGTTTCAAACTACAATGAAATCACTAAACTGGCACTTGTTAGAACCAATTTCCAGGCATAACTGCAGTCTATCCCCAGCAACACATAGTACTAGAAACTTAAATTAAATACATGAAAAAAAAATCTGTGAAGTAAAACTCTGCCATGATCACATCCACACGAGTAAGAAAAGCGAACTGTACGAAAGGAAAGATAGACAGTAAGAACTGAAGCGAGCTCCACATCATCTAACTGACATGAAACTGCATCAACATAACCGAAAAATGGTACCTACACAGAGTCCCAAGTTCTTACCAGTTCTGAAAGATAGGGCAGTCACAGCACCTCGAGTAGAATGACTAAATGTAACTATTTCTTCATCATAACGAACATTGTGAACATGAATCTTTCCATCAGCACAGCCAACTGCAATGACATCTAGTGCCGGTGAAGAAACAGAACAGCAAATAGAGGATTTCCAGCCTTTGAACTCAAAAAGTTTTTTCTTTGTGCTAATGTTCCAAAGTTGAAGAGAACCATCTTGACTCCCAAGAATTACCTGTTTACATGCTCCTTAATGAGAATACAAGAGAACTACGTAATGGAGCAATGACAAGCTTCCTTGCAAACAAAATCTAACAGGTAACCTTGTTTAGGTAGGTGTCTGGATGCATAATACAGGTTGGAACGGATTTATCTTCTAGCAAAATGTGTCCAATTGGGGAAAGATTCTGATCAATTCCTTTAAAACTCCATACGAAAAGATTGCCTTCAGCATCGACACTCAGAATGTTTTCTCCAAATAAAAGCAGCAGGTTGACCTTAGCATTATGACTGCTCCATGTTGCAACCTGTTCAGATCGATTATTATCTTTCTCTTTGCATAACACAAGTAACTGATTTCCTTCTATGACACTTACTTTTTCACATTAATATATTGCAATAGTCAAATTAAAGTAAAGCAACAAAGAAAACAAAGCACAACTCAAACAAAAATCGGAAGTAGGGGACAAAGACAAATTGTCGAAAGTATTTTTAAATATACAGTTCCGTTCCTTCTTTTATGGGGGAAATATAGATTTTCAAAAAATATGCGATGTCTTGATTTACTTTTTAAACAATAGGAAACTTCTTGGTTACTGTTCCCTACTTCCATAAAAGGATCGACTTCACCCCAATATTCAAAATAAGAAGAAAAAAAACTATAGACAGGGCCGTGGGCTGATTGTGAGAGAATCAACCCACCTCCTCATTGGTTTGAGAGGAAAAACACAAAGGACTATTTCTTCAGTTGTAGAATACTCATAAGCTATCATGCAGCATTCTGAAAACAAAAACTTTGAGAAGAAAAGTTGAGAAGTACAATTTTCTTTCATTATCCAGATAATGTTCCCTTGCATGATAACTGAATGAGGTTGAAATAATAAAATACAAACAAATTACTACGAAATTGAAGACTCCAAGAATATGTAGCATCACCAAGGAGAAGGAATTAAACCACCAAACAAAAGGAGAAGAGAGCGGGGGGGAAATGGAAATTCAATGTTGTATTATGCAACATCAACAAGTTAAAGAGAGAATATTCCTTCAAGAAATAAAATGAGCTGGAGGAGCTGAACAGAGGACTCTCATGAAAAGGAAAGAATAGAAGTTTTGAACAAAAATGGGTTCAATACACGTGGTTGTGTGTGACAGCCACACATGCTCACCAGCATTCTATGCGCCGGGGTGTCCTGTGAGTTGCGCATGCTAAAGCAACATAAAGAGACTTTGATGCAAAAAAAAAAATCCAGCTGAAAATATAAAAAAGAGAAGTATTTTGGGGAATATATACCTAGATGCAAACTTAAGTCAAATGCAAACTTCTCAAGGGGAGAGCAAACATGCATTATAGGTGGTCTCAGTAGCTAATGCCTACATATAGTTCTACAATCTAACACAAGCGGTAAAGTGATTTAACCTGATGAGCGCGCTTAAATACTCCAATATTATTTCCATATGCAGCAAATGTATAATCGCGATAGGAAGTAAGGGCCCGAATCTTCTTTGGAAGTTGAGGACCTTCATTGAAAGTTTTAACATCATTACACGAGTAATAACTTGCCAAAACCAATCAAACACACCAATAATAAAGTTAACAATCTAGTCCACTTTGATTCTTTAATCCAATAACTTATCAACATAACGTCACAAATATATAAAATTACTTATACACAAAATATATATAAACTTTGCAAAATTCTCTGCTCACACACTGTACTTCCTTAATATCCAACCAACTACTTATCACACGCAATAATTTTTATTTTTATATTTTTTGACAAGAGATATTATTAACACAGCAACAAGGAGTATACTACGACAAAAGAATTATATAGTCAAAATCTGTCCACAATTTCTACAAAAGGATCCCCTGCACTCGAGTACACCTCCGTACACCAAAAGCGAGGAAGAGCTCCATGATGGACCTTGGCATCGCCCAAGAGACATTAACGAGTAGAAGAAGAGATTTCCATAACTCCCTAGCTATGGGGCAGTGCAGTACCAAATGATTAACGCTCCCCTCGTCTCCTTTGCACATAAAGCACCAATTGACATAAATCCTCTTCCTTGCCCTCAAGTTGTCTCCTGTTAGAACAGCCTCCCGCAAAGCCTCCAAGCAAATAAGGCCGCTCTACTAGGAGCCTTCGATTTCCAAATCACCTTCCAAGGAAAGAAATTCCTTCTACTTCTAGTCAAAGCCAGATAGAATGACTTCACCAAAAACTTCCTACTTTTCCCATCCCATAACATTTTGTCTCCTCTGATACCTTGCACCTATTGTGCATATAACAATTCAAAAAGCAGGCCAACATCCCCAAGTTCCAAGTCTTGCAGGGCTCTTCGAAAAGAAGGATTCCAAGTAACTTTACCATCTGAAACCACAAGAATCGAACTTACACTCTCTTCTTGATTAACCGCCATATTGTATAAATTAGGAAACACTCTCCGCAATTATGTTTCTCAGCACCACTTATCCTTCCAGAGGCATAATCCACATTTCCTATTTCAAAAGAAATCAAGTGTATGAAAGGATCCCACACATGCATATAATTGTATTCGTAAACCACTACAAGGAGAAAATTGTCCATCTTTTAGAATTAGGGATACAAGCTGGAGAATGTCAATGTACAAGATCACCCCACTAGTGGAGCAAGCCCTACCTTGATCTTCTCATTTTTCCTTTTTCGCAAGATCCTGTATCGGCCTGGTATGAGGGTTCTATTATAATATCCCCTTCAGGAACTTCCTTCCCAACAACTTTTTGCAAGCACATTATTCTCCATTCTAAAGCTGAGAAGTACTTCTAAGTTAGAAAAATACGTCAAAGTTCTCACATTTACATGAGTACTATAGTAGCCCAGAGTTGGATGACCAATGGAATGGAACAAGTCAAAACCCATCTCTTTATCATCTAGACTGGTTAAACCCCATCTCTTTATCATCTAGACTGGTTAGTTCTATTCTGTTATCCATAGGTTAGAGCAAGTCAAGATTTAAACCCTCACACACATCGCTACAGGAATGCTCCCTCCATCACCACATCAGAATCAATCTAGAAGGAGAGGAAAAAGAATTATTACAATTTAAAAAGCATGTTAAAGGACTATGGCCTTAAATTAGTATTACAATGTGTCCTCCAAGTAACCCTACAGCTAGAGATTCTGAAAATAAGCAGTAATCAGATTTCCCCAGATTGGTTGATTGCTCCGAAACAAATTCTCAAGGGATATCCCTGAGCAGCCACCTACAAAGCATTCAGTGCATGCTGGAACAAGAACAAAGGCTTCAATAGATAGAGGATTGGAGATTGATCGATATCCAACCATATTTTGAGGATGATCAACTATACAATCACCGAAATCCTGCGTGAAGAGTCTTCAACAAATTTCCACAACTAGTTGGCAAAACTTTGTACCAATCACATGACCAGTCTCCAAAATCCAGCTACAAATAAGTCCTTTTTATTTTCTATCCTTCTAGGTCCTTTTTAACCGAGCCAACCTTTCTAATATCATCGTCACCACCCTACAGTCCCCTTTAGCTCCCTTTGAGCACCCAAATATCTGCAAATATGTATTCCCAAAGAAATGAACAAGTCCACTTATGCCGATGAGGTGATGTAGGAAAGAACCCTTGGGGCTCGAAACAACACCTAACAAAAACCCATCAAGACTAGAACAAAAGGTATAACAATATACTCTTCGAATTTATAAAAGGAATTGAATCCTCATTCAAGACCATAGAAGTTCAAAATAACTGAAGGTGATTTAAGTTTGAAGTGAAAATTTCTTATTACCTACATGACACTGGACAAAAAGTGCAGGACAGTATATTACATTCTGGGTGAACAGTCCCTCCATTTTATTTTATTTTTGTTCAGATCAATTCTGGGAGAAGAACCTTTCTCTAAATTCTCGAAGCCATTATATCCTTTTTTGTCTACCTAAATTTTTTTTAAAAGATATAGCATTGCTTTCTATCCGACACTTCATTTGCTTATAAAGAACATTCGATTCAATAACAAGGGTTAATTTAATAGATGCTTCAACCATTTCATTGGGCCTATGCATTGTCTGTTTTAAGCATGTGTAATCAAACCTACACTTAATCTTTATGGAGAATGTGATAACCTTTTCGTAGGGTAACAAGCTAACTGTTGCATATCTCCATGTCTGTTCCCATTATCGAACCACCCCTGTATTCCTTAAAACTCAGATACGGTCATTTGAGGCCCACTGGTTTGAAGTTCTCCTAACTGTTACTTCTGTTGTTTCTCTTCTACATTTCAAGATCTCACTTTTGAGAACTTTTAACATAAATACGTTTTTTTTATCATTCCGAAACCTCATTTTTATAAAACAGTGGTAACAATAATTAGGATTACACCTAAAACAAACGCACTGCCTATTTCTGGAGGTTTACAATAATGAAAACAAATAATCATTCCAATAACACTAAATAGAAATGCCTAAAGTTCCTCTACAACAGTCACACTACAGATTGCCTTCGAAATACCATGCCTTAAGTCTTCATCTAGATTTTTTTTTTTTTTTTATAAGCCTTAGTTTTCATCTAGATATAACTTAACCACAATCAAAATTCATAAAATCTGTCCATATTTATATAAAACCTAAAATTTCAAGATTAACGAGACAAGACATACACCAATCACACCAGCACATTTTCCGCACAACAAAATATTGAAAATAAACACACAAAAAAGGAAAAATAAAAGCAAACTTCACCATAAAATAGCAGAAAGTTACCACGAGAAGAAAACATTATGTAATAGAGATTTAAAAATAAAAAATTAAATTAATAATCTTACCAACAAGAACCAAATTGAGCTTAGCACACTGCAAAACCAAAACCAAACAAAAAATGCAGATTAAACATGTTAGTCACTTCAGCTAAAGCACAAGTTTTTTACTCCATAGAGCCCACTTTTTTACTTTGTTTCACATTCATACAATTATTCAGTTTTAGTTTATAAAATCTCAATAATATAAAACTACATTAAAAATACGAAGTATGAATTCACAAATTCTATATTTTTTATAAATGAATAATTAAAAAAATTAAAAATCTTCGATCAAAATTTAATCTTTACGTGGAAGGGGGAGGAGGAGAAATAAGAGAAGGTGGTTTACATTGTAAATTTGCCAGGATTTTCCAATACTGACGGTGACGAAGGTTTCTGTGCCGAGCCGTTGAACGGAGAAGGGAACGCCGCTCGTTATGTATCCGATTGCCCTAAAAGGTTCGAATATGCCCATTTCCTCCTTTTCTTCTTTCTTTCTTTCTGCTCTTCTTCGTTTTCTGGTTATGGAGACTGACAGAGTAACTAACTAGGGTTTTAGATGAAGCCCTTCTTTGTCTTGAGAGGGTTTTTGTTAAAACGACAAGAGAACGGGTTTTTCTTGAGGTGGGTACGGGTTGGATAATTGGATTAGGTTGGGTTTGAATGGGTCGGGTCGTAACGGATTGTTTTCAACCCGTGGTATATATCAAATACACTCTTTTGACCCGACAAAACAACTTATATGGTCTTTGACTAAAAATTAACACAAACTTTCTATAATACCCCTAAAACCCTTAAAATCTAACTCAGTTTTACTCTCTCTTAAATCTCGGTTTCCTCTCTCAAACTACAGCCGTCTTTCTCCCATCGTCGTCGTCTCCCCCTCCCATCTCTGACCACATCGTCATCATCTTTCCCCATCTTCGACCACATCATCTCCCTCTACTGCCATGGATCTGGTAAGTCTTCCTCCGTCTTCCTCCCATCTATTACCATGAAGCCCTATATTTGTCTTCCTCTGTCTTCCTCCCATTATCTCCCTTTGAATCAGTTAAACGATCCCATGAATCGTTTAAATGACTCCGTGTGTTCGGTAGGTCTCAGCCGAACACACTCTGCCAAACACTCTGAAGTGTGTTCGGTAGGTCCCAGCCGAACACACTCTGAAGGAATTATTTACTTTTTCTCTCTAACTATGACCTCTGAGCTGATGGAGAGCTCGATAGAGGAGAATGATCACTTAGAGAGAAGTACGAAAAATATCAAGGCAACCAACTTTAGGGAAAATACATCAATGCATGAGCAGATGAAGGATTTAATCAAAGATAACTCTATTACGTTGATTGTTGGTGAAGGCGAAAACATTAATTGCTGTGTGAAAGATAATCAAGACCAAGTGCGGGAGATTGTAATGCAAGATCTGGTAGAAGCTAACGTGATTGAAGTCAAGATGAATATGGCACCACAAATGTTTTCTTATGAAAATAAAGTTTTTAGAAAAACGCATAGGTGAGGTAGCACAATTTGGTTAAATCCAACAACCTCGTTTGATCTCGATCAAATCTCTATCCAAAACTCGATAGACCCGAAAGTCCAACCTTTGGTCAAACTAAACCAAAATTTTAAGGGATGTGTTTGACCTTGTGATTGACTGGCTTAATTTTGAATTAAATATTTTTCATTTTAAAATGATTGAAGAAAAAGTAAGAGATATAAAAATAAACTAGTAGAACAAAAGAGAGAGAAAGAAAGTTCAGAATCACAAATCAAGTTACTAAATCACACTAGGAGAACAGACCCAAAAGACTTTGGTGAATAACTAGAAAGGAGCCCTCATAATGTCTCTTATGGGAAAAACTCTCAGGTTCAATGTGTTACAAAGCAAAATTCATAAGTTTTGGAAATTTGAGGATGAGACAAAGATAATTTATTTGGGCTATAATCAAATTTTGGTCAAAATGGAGGATGAAAATGCTAGAGAAAGGGCGTTGGTCAGTGGCTGGTGAGTGCCATTACGTCATTGTTCGTACGTAGGTTCCTGGTTTCATACCTTCCAAGGCGGTGATGACGGCGATGGTGGTGTAGCTTAGAGTGCAGAGTTGATAGTGGAATTGTATAAAGAGGATATCTTGGATGCAATTACATCTTGTATTGGTGTCCCGATTAAAGTTGATATTAATACATATTGGGCATCTAAAGGTGAAATCGCAACGCTATATATTGAACTTGATCTCATAAAACCGCTTGTTAGTAATACTGAGGTTGACGATTATGTCTTGTGCGTGGAATATGAAAATTGTTAGCAATTTTGCTTCGAGTTCAGTAGGGTTGGACACAGGAAGGAGGAAAGTTAGATGACGAGAGTCTATATAGAAACTAAATAGAACACTAGTGTCAGTAGTGTTGGCATTGGTCAAAAAAGAATAATGGACACCTGTAAGAAGATGCTAATAAAATACTCCCTCAGTTCCTAAATAATTGTCTTGCTTTTTTTTTTGTCCATTTCAAAATTTTGTCTTATTTCTAAACTTTCCTTTTTAGGAAAATGTTTGTATCACTTTACCCTTACTTTTTCTTCTTACTTTAATTATGACCATATGCACAAGGGCTTTAAAAGAACTACATATTATATCAATATTTATAATAAAGTCAATTAATTTTTTTTAATCCATGTGCACAGTCAAACAAGACGATTAATTACGAACAGAATGAGTAGCTAGTGAAGACCAATATGAAATCTCAAACTTTGGGCCATGGATGTTGGCCAAGACACGTAGATGGCCCTATAGGTGGAAGATGGAACTATTCTAGAATAGGTAAGCAAGTGGGTTGGGATTGAGTCTTAAGAAACTCGTTAAATATTCTTTATGAGGAAGCACCCTAAGATAACACCAAGGGGTTGGATACAAAAAAGACCCACAATAAGGGTTACCAAAATGAAGATAGTAGAAGGACAAAACTCTGGTAATGGTGTCGTTCAAATAATTAATGGGGCTTCCTAAAGTAGCAAAATGGTGTCGTCAATACAATTTGTTAGTAGGTTGGGATGTGGGATTACTATTAAGAACAAAGGAACATATGGAGTAACGTGTGCCAATGGAAAAGAACATTCGAACAAATGGAGGAGAATTGAAGAACAAAATCTTAGCATGGGTAACACTAATAAAGAGACTCAGAATTGCTCTAAAAGCCTTTTATGAACCATAACACCACCAATAACCCTGGGAAAGAATCTACCTCGTTTATGTCTCGAGGGATACCCAGGGTCGAGCCGTTTCAACAAACTGCTAGTATAAACAACCAATTTATACAACCCTCTTTGATAAGCCCAATCTTTCCCAACTCAAACCCAAAATTATTGAAGATGTCGTTCCACCCTGCCCCATTTGTGATGTAAGTAATTAATAGATTTGCTAAAGATCGAGCAAAAAATGATCTTTAGTAGGATCGAATATCTTAGGACTTAAGCTATTATATTGTGATGATGATTTAGTGAAATGTATAGGATTAAAATACCTTAATTAGATGTAATCTTTGTTTAAGATAACAACTGACATTTCTTAGGATTGCAAAAAGAACAAGAAAACACAAAAGAAGGCTAAATAAAAGAAGAAGCAATTACTTAGCTAAGAAAAAACACTTAGCTTTAAGTTGAGATTGTAATACCCTAGCTCTCCTATGTGTTATTTGCATATTTGTATGCCTTATTATTATGCTAAATATACATGATAGAAATATTTGCAAAGCATGGTAAATATAGTATGTCATAGTGGTGATATGAATAATGTTGATATACATTGCATAGTTGACATATATTGTTTGTGTTACAAGTTATGTAACCTTTGTGTTATGTTTCTAGCAAAGTTCTTAGACTTGTTGGGAATCCTTGTTGGGTGTTTTGGCTTTATAACTTGTTAAAATTGCTTAAGAATCATTTAGAATAGTTTTGGTTGCATTTTAGAGATTTGAACTTATCATTTTCAGCACTGGAGACAAGGCGATCGCCTTGGTAAGGACCAGAGCGATCGCCCTATGGACAGAAAGTTGGCATTTGGGATCTGGGGACAAAGTGATCGCCCTGTATGTGTTTTAATATTATAATTTTACATGTTAGATTTGTGGGCTGATGAGAGGAACGTCCTTGGAGTGTAAATCAGCCTCTCTTCCACCTCTTCCACCCCTTGAATCCCTGAGAGAGAGACATAATACTCTCACTTTATCTTTGATCATCCAAGAACATAAGAGAGTGTTAGTGTGTGAGAAAAAGAGTGAGATTGATGTGTGTTCTTCATCTCTTTACATTTCAACCATCAAACCTTGCATGCAAGACCATAGTTAGATTGCTAAGGACTAGGAGAACTACTTTGAAGGCTTTGATTATCTTTTTAGTGGTTTGATTTGCTAATTTGAGGTAAGTTACTTATTTCCCTTTATATGCTTAAAGCTTCAAAACATGCTAGTTATATGATGAACTTGCTAGCCTTGTTAAAGATGTTAATTACTGTACATGTCTAATTGTTACATGGATGTATGAGAATCTTGTTTGTGTTAGATTCATGATATAAGATGGTTTGGGTGAGATAATTACCTCTTGTTGAACTTAGAATTGTACTAAGAGAAGAACAAAAACTAGAATTGGGAGATAAGTTGCACATAGCAACTATACCCATAATGAACAATTATGTTTATGAAACTTTGAAGTAGAATTTTGGTTGAAAAAAATATACCGAAATTATGTTAAATCCCTACAAAAATCTGGGTTAGTTTGAGTAGGATTATGAACTCTCAAACAAGTTGGTTAAGTGAATGGTTATTATGTGTGATATAGAGACTTGAAATTAGCTCTATATGGATGTGAAAACTTGAGCAAATATATGCTTGTTGTTGTGACATGTTATTGAGTGATATGAATTACTTGACATTTACCAAGTTCACTACTTTTGAACTTGGGGTTAAATTGCATAAGATGAGTAAATACCATTTTGTGCATTGCATTGAGTCCAGATGGCATTTGTTAACGAGTCAAGGTGGGACGACATATAGCCTTGACAAATCAATGTTTGGAATCGCTATAAGTCGTCGTACCGGAGTGCATACACACCTCATCTGTTCGCCACAGGTGGGAGGTAGCCCCATTGTCGTTGCAATACGCGTGACCTTAATTGTTAAGATCCAATAGATTTTCGGGGAGACCCGACAGGTTCGGGGATGTCGATACATCATAGACGAGTATTGATACACGTTGGTTATTTTGTGTATTGCAGGACCAACGCAAAGACAGATAAAGAGAAAGATATACTTTATTACGTGATTTATTTACAAGAACTTATGTGAACATCAAAGTGCTATGTGTTTAACATGAGTTGTATATCATGGATGATATTTCATGTTGTGTTGTGATGTATAGAAATGCTATCACTTTGTTACGATTACAGTTGAGCATTATGCCATGACATATAGTTGCATTTAGTAACTTATTAAGTTTCGACTCACCCCGTTGTGTTTAATGTTTTCCTTAGATCCGAACCAGCCAGGCAGTTCTCGGTGAGGTCGGTGAGGACGTGACTAGATAGCAGGTGGTCCTCATAGTTGTACTTTTGGGTTTGTACAGTTGTTATAATAGTTTCTTTTGGCGAGATACGATGGATATGTAAAGTTATATAGACTTTACTTGTGGGTAGAATCATACTTGGTTTTGTATTATTCTTTTGATAGCCGACATGTATGTCGTGCTTGTATACAGTTGGTTGTTATTCCAGTTGTGTTTAGAGCTGTCAAAACGGGCCAAACCAGGGCCGGCCGTCCCGCTACCTAAAAGTGGCGGGTTGGGTTGAGAAAGTCATCCGTTTAGGGGCGGGTCAACGGCCGAGCCCGCACGGTCACGGGTTGAGGCGGGCGGGCGGGCGGGTTGGGCCGGGTTGAGGCGGGCGGGTTGGGCGGGGGCCGCCTCTCTTTTTTTTTTTTTTCTATTACCCATTGATTAAATCTGAACCATTGATGCTTAAAATTTCAAATAAACCTAGGGCCTAGGCTAAGAAAAAGGAAACAAAAGTTGCAGCAGCAACATTTATTTTAGATCTCAATTAGTTACCACTTCATAATCAATTAGTTACCAACTAAAAGACTATTAATTAAGTTGGTGGAAATCCCACTTAAATCAATTTTAATATTTAAACCTTGGTGGAAATCCCACTTAAACCAATATTAATATTATAATATTTTCTATTTTTAATTGTTTTCTTTAAGTATTAAAATATTTTCTATTTTTAATTATTTTAAGTTTTAAATCAGAAAATCAATAAATCACTATTTTGGCGGGTTGGCCCGTTCCAACCCGCAACCCGTGGTGGGTTGGGTTGGGTTGGGCAGTTCCAGGACCGCCTATTTGGCGGGTCAGCCCGTTCTGGCCCGTTTGTTGGCGGGTTATGGCGGGTTGCGGGCTAACCCGGCCCGCCAGCCCGTTTTGACAGCTCTAGTTGTGTTTCCCGAGCATATTGTGGCTCGTGGCCTTTATTATTGTTCCGGCATGTTGTGGCCGATGATGTTTATATTGTTGTTAGTGGGGTTCCGGCAGTAGTGTCGCCGAAGACTTATTTATTATTGTTTTAATCAAGTGTTTACTTTTGTGTTAAGTCTTGTTATGTTGTTATGGCATCCCGACCTTGGGATTTTGTATGAAAATTCGGGTCAGGGCGTCACAGAGATAACTCGAGTATGTGATTAAATAGTTGGAAAGAAGGTTAAAGTTTGGTACTCAGGTTAACTAAACTCTGAGCCTAAAGAAGACACTTAGCTTGATTGATTATCGTTAGATATATACCACTTAGCGACTTAACTGAACTCTGGAGCTGTTGCTTGGACAAAAAAAAGACACATATCATGTTAAATATTATACTCCAAGCCTGACAAAGCTTAGACTGCGGAAAATAAATTGATGCAAATCAAGCAAGCTCAAGTCCGTTATCGAAGCACGTGTCAAGTGGTTCGAGGGTAGAAGATTGTGCGTGGAAGTTCAAGTGCACTTTGCTCGTGATTGATCGAGTAACCAAGGCTCTTAGGAAGGTTTTTATTCAAATGGATGATGATTGGAGGACTCAAGGAGGAGGTTTCAAAGTGTTTCAAGGCTATATGGTTGTTTTGAAGATTCAAGGGACTAAAACGCAAATTGCTGAAACTTTTAGGCCTTGCCAGTAGAGCTGTCAAAACGGGCCAGTTAGTTGGGCTGACCCGCAACCCGCCATAACTCGTCACTAGGCGGGTTGGGTTGGGCTAACCCGCCAAATGAGTGGGCTGAAATATCTCAACCCAACCCAACCCGCCATGCATGGGCTACGGGTTGGGACGGGCCAACCCGCCAAAAAAAATCTTAAATAAACTCAATGTCTAACAAATTAAAGTAAAAAATATATATATATCACAACTATTTTTAATTTCTAATTAATGAAATACAAAATCAAACAAAAGGCCAAGAAACAATCTAACAAATTAAAGCCAAAAAAGTTAAGAGAATATAACTACACTTCTTAAAAATTAAAGAGTCAAACTAAATTTATATAGTCAAGCAATTTGGTGGGTTAGCCCAACTAGGGGTGTAAATTTAAACCGCCGAACCACAAAACCGAACCAAACCAAACCAAACCGAGCGGTTTGGTTTGGTTTTAGACTAGGGTGGTTCGGTCATGGTTTGCAAATTTTATAAACCGATCGGTTTGGTTCGGTTTGTGGTTTTAGGGGTGAAACCGAACCAAACCGAACCAAACCAAACCGTTAAATATATATATATATATAATATTCTTATATATATATAATATTATTCTTGTTATTAATAGTCATTTGATTTGTCTTGAAAATTTTAAACCGTTTACTGAAATCTTAAAAACCTAAGAGTAAAGATGGTAATCTCACGCCTTTGTCTCTCACCTCTCTCTTTTTTTTTCACCTCAACGCAATGTCGTCCCTCACCATTAGTCTGTCATTGTCCCTGTCACCTTACTCTCTCCCTTCACCTCTCTAATATTCTTTCTCACATTTCATAGAACCAAAATATACTCTTAACCATCGTAAGATCTTTCTCGACTTTAACGAAATTAGTCTCAAATTTCTTCTTCTTCTTTTTAAATATTTGAAAATTGACATTGACTTTTTCTTTTTCAATATCTCTTCAGTGGTTTTGAAAAAATAATTAATCAAAAAATAAATTTCTTTGAACCATAAAACCGAACCGAACCAAACCAAACAGAATGGTTTGGTTCGGTTCGGTTTCGAGTCTCAGACGGTTCGGTTCGGTTTGAAAAAAATGGAACCGATAGGAGACAGTTCAGTTTATGGTTTTGGTATAAACCGAACCAAACCAAACCATTTACACCCCTAAGCCCAACCCAACCCGCTGGCCCGGCGGAACCCGTTTGACCCGCCTCTTAGGCGGGATCAAAATGTATCAACCCAACCCAACCAAACCCATTTTGGTGGCGGGTTAGGCTGGCCCGGCGGGTTCAACTCGTATTGACAGCTCTACTTGCCAGTGGTCAAGGCACGCACTGTGCTGAACTTCTTACGGAAACAAGTCTGAACAATGACAAACTTACGGGAGCAGCTCACAAGGGTGCTATGCCCAAGCCCGCCAAGTCCAAATCCTATTGCTGTCGTGCCAAGGCCAATAGCCAAGGTGCGTCGCTACTGTGTTGTGCGTTGCCCGAAGTTTTTTATTATTTTATGTGCAAATTTTCATTATTTTTGCCCTATTTCTTCGGGGTTCATTTCTAAATGTCTTGAGGGTTTAACAAGGTATGTTTTCATCCTATATAAGGTTGTTTTATGTGTTTTAAACGATACACAACTTTGAGATTAATTTTGATTGAGAGAATTTTCAATTCTTCTTTGTTCCTTACGAACTTTTCAAACTTATCAGGATTGTCCTGTAGCGTTCACCCCATTCAACTTATCAATTGGTATTCCATCCCAATTGTGGCGTTAATCCTTATACTAAGGTTCATAGTCGTTTCAATTATCGGGTTGCGACTGTACGTAGTTGGACTGATTCATCGGGTTGAGGTGTCACCCTTCATATCAGTTCCTTTTGGATCTTCGTTCGCTTCCGCGTGAAATCATTACTTCAACTAATCCTTGGCAAGGAGCGTATCAGAAATGTTATGCAATCTAGCTGAGGGAGAAAAACTCTCTGATTCGCCACGAAGTCAAATGTAATAGCTACTTTGTCACACAACTTACTTGAAGACCACTATATATATTGGAGGACTTCTATCAATTGATATACAACAAGACATACGTATATAGATATACACACAACCACATAAACAAATAGAGATACACCTAAAAATGCACACATACAAATAATTAGAGTGTAAATATACACTAAGGAAATAAAATTGATATGTGTGTGTGTGTGTGTGTGTTGATTAATATTTCATAAGTACTGAATGTAATCATCAAAATAACTAGATTACTCAAGGAGGAAAATCTAATATTGTGTAAACAAAGTTCCCAGTGATCTCAAACTGAAAAAACTCTTATATTAGAGTTTAATAAAGTTTCAATTGATCTTGTAAAATTGAAAAAGCTCTTGGATTAGAGTTTACTCAGTCTCTGTAACAAAACCTGGAACCTAGTTTCACTTGATTATAGTGAAACTGCTTCTAATTGGAAGGAAGACAATGGACATAGAAGTGTTTGGGGGAATAAAGCCTTTGAACCACTTTGAATCTCTCTCTTATTACTTTATGATAGGACATTATAATTAGATTAGTTTTATGATGCTTATTAAGTTAAGATTAGTCTCCATTTATTAGTTATCAAATGTACAAAGAGTTATAACTTCACATCAATCTCGAATCACTCTCAGAGGAGATATAGTAATCAAACTTTAGGAGATAGCTATTTGGATAAAGATGAGATAGATATTGAGCTAAATAGCTAGACATCAAGTGTTATTATGTCTCAAATGGTTTGTAAAAACTCAAGGAAGCAGTTGTCCACCATTAAGAAGATTGATGATCACTATTTCAACAGTTAGCTATTTCATTCGTCTAGCATAGTTATCTACACATATTAACCACTAATGAAGAAAGAGAACTGTACTAACATGGTTTATGGATTATAAATTATTGGAAGTCATTTATGGAATGTAAATAAACACTCAGAGATCAATCATGGACCATCCCATCAACCACAAGTAATCCTATCAAAATAACCCACGTAGTTTATCGAGAGACAAAGATATAAGAACATTGCAAGCAGAATTGTAAGTGGATACAACTCTTCAAGTGGATTATACAAGTGGACAAATCTAGTCATTGTTTCTAACAGCTAGTCCCACCAACAGCTTGAAGAGAAATCTATGAATACATTAGTTTACAAAGATATATAATAATAAAAAAAAAGTATAGAAAAATAGACTAGACATACATATTTGTATAAAGTACATATACAAGAAGAGTCAAATACCGGAGGGATAGTGTGTTAATCTGGCCAAAATCGTCATGTATTAGCCGTTGATTGGCTGGGAACTACATGAGTATGGGCTTTGTCAGAGCATTTAAGGAGAGGATTTGTCTTCTCCTAAAGAGTTGAGTGAATCTTCCTGGCCATGCCTTTAGGTGTGACGCAAGTTGATGTGGACCAATAATGAGGAATCGACAACTCTTCCGGAAAGACCCTGAAACAGGTTGACAATAAATGTTGTATTAAATGCTAAGATGACTGTCATGCCCTGACCCAAGTTCCTATACGGACCCCCGAGCCGGTGCATGAACCAAAACATATAACAATAATTAGCAGTAAAAGTTCTACTAAAATTGAACTTTATGACATCGTATATAAACTTGAGTCAATGATCTCAAGAAATATTTAATAATCTCTGCTTAGCATTACTGATCAGAATTACACAGCTTACGACTACTTCTGTCGGCCATGTACCTATTCCATCTATGTACCTTACTGATACACAGTTTCATCAAACTATTATTCAAACCATTACCTGCACTGATTTCTGTTAACTGACCCCAAAACGCTGGATACTACCGTCTTGTTGAGATCTAACAGTTTAAAACAAATACGGGGTTAGTCGAAACTCAGTAAGTTACTAGATGCATGACATGTTATCATGCGTCATATTAAACATAATATATCACAACAACAAATAATTCCATACGCACGATAGGCTCAGCTGTCGTCAACCATTCCATACCAGTTGAAGACCGCGACCACTTCATACATAGAAAAACACATTATAATACCATGCAATATCAGAGGCTCAGCAACCGCCAACCGTCCCATACCAGTTGGAGACTGCGACCAACCGAAACTCATGGCTAACATATAACAGGTGACTTACAGTACTCTTATTAGTGTCGAGATCATATGCCTCAACATCCTTTTTACTTTCCACCTTACTCTTCCTGTCTGTACATGTTCTGCTATTGCAGTGCAAGTTCCTGAATGAAAATCTTTACTTGTTTCATGGGCGGCTCCACCTCTACGGGCAGCCCTTTCCTCATGACCGGTACCAAGGGTGGCTTTACCTCTATGGGCAGCCCTTCCCATGCCTTTAGTTCCCTGACGGCAACCAGGGTCGCAGCATATCATTGTCACCCTATTGGTTATGACAGTGAGCTACCCTCTACCATGGCCAGTGGTAGGATCATTACTGAGTCCACGGTTATTACTGTAACACCCCGAATCCTCTTATGCATGATTTACTTAGTTTATGTGTTAAACTTGTTTCATTAACATGCTAATTGAATTATGCTTTGCTTTAGATGTTAATTTCATGTTTATGGGAATGGTTGTGATTATTACGCGTTGATAGATTGATTTTATGGTTTATAATGTCTATTTGACGTATTATAAGTGTTGTATGATCACCCCTAGGAGTGCCTAAGTGTTCCAACCAATGAAGTAGAGTAAAAATAGAGGTATGTTGGACAGATTGTTTGGCACGGCCGTGTGCCTTTCTCTGGGACGGCCGTGCAAGAGGGTTATATTGTTCCAGATTGTTTGGCACGGCCGCGCGCCTTTCTTTGGCACGGCCGTGCAAGATGCCCAGACCCTTCCCAGAATCTTTGGCACGGGCGTGCAGCTAATCTTGGCAAGACCGTGCGAGAGTGGCACGGCCGTGCGAGTTTCTTGACGCGGCCGTGCAAGCCGAGCTGATTCAAAATTAGGATTTTTGTGAATTGTCAATTGTACCCTTAGAACTTAATACATGTGTGGCTCTCCTTGAGCCACAACACTACCCCTCCCCAATCTGACTTTTCTACACACATATGAGTGGAGAGACTTCACCTTCTCTCCATTCTTCCCTCCATTTCCACCATTGTAGCTTGAGTTAGTGTGTGTGGGAGATAAAGTGAGATTGGTGTGTGTGTTTGGGTTCCCGGAGATCCAACCGTCCGATCAACGATCCGAGACCGTCATTGTGTTGGGGTTGAGCTAGGGAACAACTTGGGTGGCTTCGATCTTACTTTTGTTGTGTTGATTTTCGTCACAAGGTAAGTTACTAAACCCCCTTTGTATGCTTTAAGCTTCAATGTATGTTAGATCATCAATATTATTGTATGACTTGCTTTATATGTTATTTTTATGTACAAATCTCTAGGTTGAGATGGGTACATTGTGCTTGTTATATGAGTATGTGTTGGATGATGTCAATGAACAAAGGTTGGCATATAAATGTTAGGATTTGAACAAATAGAGTACTTGAGACTTAAAAATGGGTGGTCTTGCACTTAGCATTGAAACCCTAATTTGGCGAACTTTAGTAATGACTTCGAGAAGTAGATTTTAGGGAAGATTATGACTCCCCGAGCAACATATTAGATTACTACGAGGTTTAGAGTCTGATTGATCGAGATTCTAGTCCTCCGTACTTTTGATACTATTAAATTAGAGACTTGTGTATAGCTCTAATGTGTTAAATCGAATGGGTGCATATTTGTAAATGTTGATGAATGATGAAATAGAATAATCTACTTGTCATTTGTCAAGTTCACTACTTTTGAACTTGATGGTTATTTGCATTAGATGAATGAGAACATCTATTTGTGCATAGTGTAAGTCCAGCTGGCGTCGTTGGTCGAGTAAGGTAGGACGACCTATGGTCTTCACAAATTAACATTTGTGATCGCCATAAGTCGCCGTACCGGAGTTTCACACACCCCTCTTCTTTTGGCCACAGTTGAGAAGTAGCCCCAATGTTGTAGCAATACACATGGCGTTGGTTTGCTAGATTAAACTCGATGGTATTAATCGGGGACGTCGATGCTACACACACGAGTATCGAGGCACTTTTGGTTATTTTGTGTATTGCAGGAGCAACGCAAAGAATGGATAAAGAAATATCATATCCTTTATAATGTGGTTTATTTCGAGTACTTATGTGGACATCAAGGTGCTCATTGAAAGGTGTTATGTGTGTATATCAAGATGATGTTACATGCTGTTGTGATATAAAAATGTATTGCAAATGTTAAGATTATCGTTGAGCATTATGCCATGACATATAGTTGCATTTAGTAACTTATTGAGTTTCGACTCACCCCGTTTGCTGTTTATTTGTTTTCCTTAGATCCGAGCCAGGCGGGAAGCTCGCGGTGAGGCCGAGTAGTACTATCACTTAGCTCGCAGGTGGTCTTTTGTTTTTGTTAGCCTTAGAGCTCTTTTGTTAATAGTGATAGATAATTCTTTTGGTGAGGACGAACGGTTAAGTAAAGTCATGTAGACTTTACTTGGGAGGTGTTGATACCTTGTCTGTATTAATTATTCTTTTGGGTAGCCGACACGTGTAAGTCGAGCTCGTGTATATTTCTGTTTCATATTCCACTCAGTATTTTCCCGAGCATGTCGTAGCTCGTGGTTTTTGTATAAGTTGGTTCCGGCATGTTGTGGCCGAGGTGGTTAATGTTATTAAAGATTTTCCTTGAACTTATACTTGTGTTTCATTTGTTAGGTTCCGGCTGTAACGTCGCCGATGATTGGTTCTATTTTATCAAAAGTTTTTGTTAATCGGGTTTTGTGGTGTGTACGGATTGTTGCGCCACGTACTTTTAATAATTGTTATCGTTAATTGCTTGTTGTTTTGGGGCGTCGACTTGGGATTTCGCATTGGAATCCGGGTCGGGGCGTCACAGTTGGTATCAGAGCAATAGTTTTGCTGTCGCCAGGATAGGTTCCTTGGCCTAGGTGGGTATGGTTTATTGATGAGAATCCTAACGTCGAGTAATGTGTGTAGGTCATAATGGTGGAGACTAGGAACGGAGCGAGTATTCGGCTAAGTTCACCGAGTTGGCACGCTATTGTACCCACTTGGTTCCGAACGAGGCTAGGAAGACACAGAAGTTTATTAAGGGGTTGAAGACCGAGTACGAAAGCGACGCTGCCTAGATTACCATAGTGCGTGGACCGAGCATAAGGGATTGAAAGTGACATCGAGGAGCATAAGGGGAGAATGAATGTGAATTCTCAACGTCTTCGCTCTTATGGGCGAGGACAAGGTTCGAGCAACGGGGTAACAACAACAACAACAACAATCGCAGGGGAAACCAGAATAGGGCACCCTCCGATGGACAATCGAGACAACAGTCGGGTGGACGAGGGAGCAATACTTCTTCTTCTCAGGGACAACGAGGTGCTCCCTTGACTTGTAACTATTGTGGGAAGCTGGGACATTCGGAGGAAACATGTTATAGTAAGGGTGGTAATAGGTCGGGCCAATGCTACTACTGTAAAGAGGTTGGCCACATAAAGAGGGATTGCCCTAAGCTGAAGGGTAGTCAGTCGGGGAGTGCGAGTCAGCCGTCTAGCGGTACAAAGAGGGATAGCGGCGGTAGGCCCAAAGTTCAGGGTCGTGTCTTTGCGCTCGATCAGCAGGGAGTGCCAGAGTCTACGTCCGTGATAGGAGGTAGTCTTTCTGTTTTCGGTTGTAGAGCACGAGTTCTCATAGATCCTGGCTCATCGCATTCATATGTTGTATCTTATTTTGTGAAAAATTTGTGTGTATTGCCCCAATCATTACCTTTTGTGCTTGAGGTGTCTACCCCGTTGGGGGAGCATATGTTGGCTTCGGAGGTATACCGAGCTTGTGACATACTGATAGGTGATCACACTTTGCATGCTGACTTGGTTGTGCTACCCATACGTGATTTTGATGTGATACTTGGCATGGATTGGTTGTGTGTTTATCATGCTTTAGTTGATTGCCATAGGAAGAAAGTTACTTTTGCTATGCCGGGTGTTCCCGAGTTTGTATTTGTGGGTGATGCTTTGTCAAGAGTAGTATACATGTTATTTCTGCCTTGAGGGCTAGAAAGTTATTGTCACGTGGGTGTGCGGGTTATTTGGCGTGTGTGGTTGACAAGAGTATTTCCACACTAAAGTTAGAGGAAGTTCCGGTAGTTTGTGAATTTCCTGATATGTTTTCGACCGACTATGATATGCCTCCCGATAGGGAAGTAGAGTTTTGTATTGAGCTATTACCAGGGACTACTCCTATTTCTAAGGCCCCTTATAGAATGGCACCCACGGAATTGAAAGAATTGAAAGAGTAGTTACAGGAACTTCTTGATAGAGAATTTATTAGACCGAGTGTATCACCTTGGGGTGCACCAGTTTTATTTGTAAGGAAGAAGGATGGTACTTTGAGGTTGTGTATCGATTACAGACAGTTGAATCAGGTAACAATCAAGAACAAGTACCCTTTACCACACATTGATGACTTATTCGACCAATTGCAAGGGTCGGTTGTATATTCCAAGTTGGACTTGAGGAGCGGGTATCATCAGTTAAAAGTTCGAGCGGAAGACATTCCCAAAACTGCCTTTCGCACGAGGTATGGGCATTATGAGTTTGTGGTTATGCCGTTTGGGTTGACAAACGCACCGGCAGTGTTTATGAATTTGATGAATCGTGTGTTTCATCAATATCTGGATTGTTTCGTGGTGGTCTTTATTGATGACATACTTGTTTACTCTAAGTCACGGGAAGAACATGAGCAGCACCTGAGGGTAGTATTATCGGTTCTTCGGGAGAAACAGTTGTATGCTAAGTTTAGCAAGTGTGCTTTCTGGTTAGAGAAGGTATCATTTTTGGGTCATGTGGTTTCGAAGGATGGGATAGCAGTTGATCCATCCAAAGTGGAAGTAGTGACAAAGTGGAAAACACCGAGTACAGTTACCGAGGTTCGTAGTTTCTTGGGTTTGGCGGGGTACTATCGGAGGTTCATCGAGGGATTTTCCAAGATTGCTACACCTCTGACGAATTTGAAAAAGAAAACGACACCGTTTGTGTGGAATGAGAAATGCGAGACTAGTTTTCAAGAGTTGAAAAGACGCTTGACGACATCTCCTATTTTGACGTTGCCTAGTGGAGGTGACAACTTCGTAGTATATAGTGACGCCTCGAATGAGGGCTTGGGTTGTGTACTTATGCAGAATGGGAAAGTTATTGCTTATGCTTCGAAGAAATTGATAGCTTCCGAACAGAATTACCCTACCCACGATTTAGAGTTGGCTGCGATTATGTTTGCATTGCATAAGTGGAAACATTACTTATACGGAGCAAAGTTTGAGGTATTCACGGATCACAAGAGTTTGAGGTACCTCTTCTCACAAAAGGAGTTGAACATGAGACAACGTAGATGGATGGAGAAATTGAAAGACCATGACTGTACGATCCTTTATCATCCCGGGAAAGCGAATGTTGTAGCGGATGCATTGAGTAGAAAGACGTATGTCTCTTGCTTAATGGTTCGAGAATGGAAGATGTTGAAGGATTTGCGAGATTGGAATCCTTCCGAGACAGAACGTGGAGTAATCTTTGCGAATATTCGAGCTACACCAGTTTTGTTTCAACAGATTAAAGAGGCCCAGGTTGACGACCCAGAAATTGTTAAGATAATTAGTGAGATGAGCGAAGGAAAAACACCCGACTTTGCGATGAACAGTGACGGAATTCTTACATTTAGAGGAAGAGTTTGCGTTCCTTTAAATGAGGTGGTTAAACGACAAGTTCTTGATGAGGCTCACAAAGCGAAGTACACTATACATCCGGAGAGTACCAAAATGTATAGGGATTTGAAGAAACAATTTTGGTGGAGCGGAATGAAACGAGAAATTGCGGAGTATGTTTCGAGATGTTTGACTTGTCAACAGGTAAAAGCCGAGCATCAGAGGCCAGCGGGTTTGTTGCAACCACTTGAGATTCCCGAGTGGAAGTGGGAGCACATCACGATGGATTTTGTGACAGGACTACCCCGTACTCGTCGAGGATTTGATGTCGTTTGGGTTATTGTGGATAGGTTGACCAAATCGGCGCACTTTATTCCTATTGTGATAACATATTCCTTGAGTCAGTTAGCGGCATTGTATGTTCAGGAGATATTGAGGTTGCATGGGGTTCCGGTGAGTATTGTGTCGGACCGAGATCCGAGGTTTACTTCGAGGTTTTGGCAGGCATTACAGGAAGCTATGGGGACGAAATTGAACTTTAGTACGACCTTTCACCCTCAGTCGGATGGACAATCGGAGAGGCTAATTCAAGTACTCGAGGATATGTTGCGTGCGTGCAAGGTAGACTTTAAAGGGAGTTGGGATACTCATTTACCTTTAGCGGAGATTGCCTACAACAATAGTTTCCAAGCGAGTATTGAGATGGCGCCGTACGAGGCTTTATATGGGCGGAAGTGTAGATCGCCAATTTGTTGGGATGAGGTCGGCGAAGCAAAAATTTGGGGTTCGGAGTTAGTACAACAGTCGGTTGAGAGTGTGAAGATTATTCGGGATAGACTACTTACTGCCCAGAGTCAACAGAAAAGCTATGCCGATAATCGGAGACGAGATCTCGAGTTTTAGGTGGGAGATTTTGTGTTTCTTAAAGTATCGCCACGTAGGGGTACTAAGAGGTTTGGCAAGAAAGGGAAATTATCACCGAGATACATTGGTCCGTTTGAGATTCTCGAGAAAGTGGGGACATTAGCATATAGAATTGCGTTACCGCCTTCGTTGTCGGAAATCCATAACGTGTTTCACGTGTCTATGCTTCGGAAGTACATGAAGGACGACTCGCATGTGTTAGAGTATGAGGAGATTACCTTCGAGCCCGATCTATCATATGTCGAGCAACCGGTAAAGATTCTTGACACTAAGGAACAAACCTTGCGGACTAAACGGATCCCACTAGTTAAGGTACTTTGGAGGAATCACGACATTGAGGAAGCTACTTGGGAGACCGAGTCCGATATGCGTGAGAAATACCCTCATCTTTTTGACGAACTTGGTAAGGAATTTAGGGACTAAATTCTTTTAAGGAGGAGAGAATGTAACACCCCGAATCCTCTTATGCATGATTTACTTAGTTTATGTGTTAAACTTGTTTCATTAACATGCTAATTGAATTATGCTTTGCTTTAGATGTTAATTTCATGTTTATGGGAATGGTTGTGATTATTACGCGTTGATAGATTGATTTTATGGTTTATAATGTCTATTTGACGTATTATAAGTGTTGTATGATCACCCCTAGGAGTGCCTAAGTGTTCCAACCAATGAAGTAGAGTAAAAATAGAGGTATGTTGGACAGATTGTTTGGCACGGCCATGTGCCTTTCTCTGGCACGACCGTGCAAGAGGGTTATATTGTTCCAGATTGTTTGGCACGGCCGCGCGCCTTTCTTTGGCACGGCCGTGCAAGATGCCCAGACCCTTCCCAGAATCTTTGGCACGGGCGTGCAGCTAATCTTGGCACGACCGTGCGAGAGTGGCACGGCCGTGCGAGTTTCTTGATGCGGCCGTGCAAGCCGAGCTGATTCAAAATTAGGATTTTTGTGAATTGTCAATTGTACCCTTAGAACTTAATACATGTGTGGCTCTCCTTGAGCCACAACACTACCCCTCCCCAATCTGACTTTTCTACACACATATGAGTGGAGAGACTTCACCTTCTCTCCATTCTTCCCTCCATTTCCACCATTGTAGCTTGAGTTAGTGTGTGTGGGAGATAAAGTGAGATTGGTGTGTTTGTTTGGGTTCCCGGAGATCCATCCGTCCGATCAACGATCCGAGACCATCATTGTGTTGGGGTTGAGCTAGGGAACAACTTGGGTGGCTTCGATCTTACTTTTGTTGTGTTGATTTTCGTCACAAGGTAAGTTACTAAACCCCCTTTGTATGCTTTAAGCTTCAATGTATGTTAGATCATCAATATTATTGTATGACTTGCTTTATATGTTGTTTTTATGTACAATTCTCTAGGTTGAGATGGGTACATTGTGCTTGTTATATGAGTATGTGTTGGATGATGTCAATGAACAAAGGTTGGCATATAAATGTTAGGATTTGAACAAATAGAGTACTTGAGACTTAAAAATGGGTGGTCTTGCACTTATCATTGAAACCCTAATTTGGCGAACTTTAGTAATGACTTCGAGAAGTAGATTTTAGGGAAGATTATGACTCCCTGAGCAACATATTAGATTACTACGAGGTTTAGAGTCCGAATGATCGAGATTCTAGTCCTCCGTACTTTTGATACTATTAAATTAGAGACTTGTGTATAGCTCTAATGTGTTAAATCGAATGGGTGCATATTTGTAAATGTTGATGAATGATGAAATAGAATAATCTACTTGTCATTTGTCAAGTTCACTACTTTTGAACTTGATGATTATTTGCATTAGATGAATAAGAACATCTATTTGTGCATAGTGTAAGTCCAGCTGGCGTCGTTGGTCGAGTAAGGTAGGACGACCTATGGTCTTCACAAATTAACGTTTGTGATCGCCATAAGTCGCCGTACCGGAGTTTCACACACCCTCTTCTTTGGCCACTGAGAAGTAGCCCCAATGTTGTAGCAATACGCATGGCTTTGGTTTGCTAGATTGAACTCGATGGTATTAATCGGGGACGTCGCTACACACACGAGTATCGAGGCACTTTTGGTTATTTTGTGTATTGCAGAGCAACGCAAAGAATGGATAAAGAAATATCATATCCTTTATAATGTGGTTTATTTCGAGTACTTATGTGGACATCAAGGTGCTCATTGAGATGTGTTATGTGTGTATATCAAGATGATGTTACATGTTGGTTGTGATATAAAAATGTATTGCAATGTTAAGATTATCGTTGAGCATTATGCCATGACATATAGTTGCATTTAGTAACTTATTGAGTTTCGACTCACCCCGTTTGTTGTTTATTTGTTTTCCTTAGATCCGAGCCAGGCGGGAAGCTCGCGGTGAGGCCGAGTAGTACTATCACTTAGCTCGCAGTGGTCTTTTGTTTTTGTTAGCCTTAGAGCTCTTTTGTTAATAGTGATAGATAATTCTTTTGGTGAGGACGAACGGTTAAGTAAAGTCATGTAGACTTTACTTGGGAGGTGTTGATACCTTGTGTATTAATTATTCTTTGGGTAGCCGACACGTGTAAGTCGAGCTCGTATATTTCTGTTTCATATTCCACTCAGTATTTTCCCGAGCATGTCGTAGCTCGTGGTTTTTGTATAAGTTGGTTCCGGCATGTTGTGGCCGAGGTGGTTAATGTTATTAAAGATTTTCCTTGAACTTATACTTGTGTTTCATTTGTTGGGTTCCGGCTGTAACGTCGCCGATGATTGGTTCTATTTTATCAAAAGTTTTTGTTAATCGGGTTTTGTGGTGTGTACGGATTGTTGCGCCACGTACTTTTAATAATTGTTATCGTTAATTGCTTGTTGTTTTGGGGCGTCGACTTGGGATTTCGCATTGGAATCCGGGTCGGGGCGTCACAGTTGGTATCAGAGCAATAGTTTTGCTGTCGCCAGGATAGGTTCCTTGGCCTAGGTGGGTATGGTTTATTGATGAGAATCCTAACGTCGAGTAATGTGTGTAGGTCATAATGGTGGAGACTAGGAACGGAGCGAGTACCAGTAGGGCTGGTGTGAGTGCCGGAGAGGGTGATGAGGGAGCGGGGAATGTCAACCGTCCTCGTAATGATCCCCCAGAACAGAACCAAAACAATCAAAATGAGGAGATGGCAAACATGTACCGGAGAATGCTTGAGTTGATGAATGAGATGACTCAGCGGATGAATGCGGGGGCAAGGCCGCAACCTGAGGTGGAGACACCACAACCGGAAGTGGAGGCACCACAACCGGAGGTGGTAGTATTGGAACCGGAAGCAAGACCGAGGAACAACACAACCACACTTGAGAGGTTCTTGAAGATGAAACCCCGAACTTTTCTGGGAGAGCCCGATGCCACTAAAGCAGAGTTGTGGATCGAGCACATCGTGAAGATATTTGCAGCTCTGGGTTGCACTGATGATGAGAAGGTCACTCTGGCAGTGTTCAAGCTAGAGGGAGCAGCAGAGCACTGGTGGCAAGTGCTACAGGAGAGCTGGGATTTGCAGAGGGTACCTCACGCTTGGCCTAATTTCCTGAGGGAGTTCAAGGCCCAGTACATTCCAGCGGTGGTTAGGGAGAAGAGAGAGAGGGAATTTTATGATCTTGAGCAGGGTAGCATGTCCGTGGCTCAGTATTCGGCTAAGTTCACCGAGTTGGCACGCTATTGTACCCACTTGGTTCCGAACGAGGCTAGGAAGACACAGAAGTTTATTAAGGGGTTGAAGACCGAGTACAGAAACAGCATCGTCCGCAGCTAGCGACGTAGTGCAGTGGACCGAGCATATGGGATTGAAAGTGACATCGAGGAGCATAAGGGGAGAATGAATGTGAATTCTCAACAGTCTTCGCAGTCTTATGGGCGAGGACAAGGTTCAGGCAACAGGGGTAACAACAACAACAACAACAATCGCAGGGGAAACCAGAATAGGGCACCCTCCGATGGACAATCGAGACAACAGTCGGGTGGACGAGGGAGCAATACTTCTTCTTCTCAGGGACAACGAGGTGCTCCCTTGACTTGTAACTATTGTGGGAAGCTGGGACATTCGGAGGAAACATGTTATAGTAAGGGTGGTAATAGGTCGGGCCAATGCTACTACTGTAAAGAGGTTGGCCACATAAAGAGGGATTGCCCTAAGCTGAAGGGTAGTCAGTCGGGGAGTGCGAGTCAGCCGTCTAGCGGTACGAAGAGGGATAGCGGCGGTAGGCCCAAAGTTCAGGGTCGTGTCTTTGCGCTCGATCAGCAGGGAGTGCCAGAGTCTACGTCCGTGATAGGAGGTAGTCTTTCTGTTTTCGGTTGTAGAGCACGAGTTCTCATAGATCCTGGCTCATCGCATTCATATGTTGCATCTCATTTTGTGAAAAATTTGTGTGTATTGCCCCAATCATTACCTTTTGTGCTTGAGGTGTCTACCCCGTTGGGGGAGCATATGTTGGCTTCGGAGGTATACCGAGCTTGTGACATACTGATAGGTGATCACACTTTGCATGCTGACTTGGTTGTGCTACCCATACGTGATTTTGATGTGATACTTGGCATGGATTGGTTGTGTGTTTATCATGCTTTAGTTGATTGCCATAGTAAGAAAGTTACTTTTGCTATGCCGGGTGTTCCCGAGTTTGTATTTGTGGGTGATGCTGTCAAGAGTAGTATACATGTTATTTCTGCCTTGAGGGCTAGAAAGTTATTGTCACGTGGGTGTGCGGGTTATTTGGCGTGTGTGGTTGACAAGAGTATTTCCACACTAAAGTTAGAGGAAGTTCCGGTAGTTTGTGAATTTCCTGATGTGTTTTCGACCGACTATGATATGCCTCCTGATAGGGAAGTAGAGTTTTGTATTGAGCTATTACCAGGGACTACTCCTATTTCTAAGGCCCCTTATAGAATGGCACCCGCGGAATTGAAAGAATTGAAAGAGCAGTTACAGGAACTTCTTGATAGAGAATTTATTAGACCGAGTGTATCACCTTGGGGTGCACCAGTTTTATTTGTAAGGAAGAAGGATGGTACTTTGAGGTTGTGTATCGATTACAGCTTGAATGAATAACAATCAAGAACAAGTACCCTTTACCACACATTGATGACTTATTCGACCAATTGCAAGGGTCGGTTGTATATTCCAAGTTGGACTTGAGGAGCGGGTATCATCAGTTAAAAGTTCGAGCGGAAGACATTCCCAAAACTGCCTTTCGCACGAGGTATGGGCATTATGAGTTTGTGGTTATGCCGTTTGGGTTGACAAACGCGCCGGCAGTGTTTATGAATTTGATGAATCGTGTGTTTCATCAATATCTGGATTGTTTCGTGGTGGTCTTTATTGATGACATACTTGTTTACTCTAAGTCACGGGAAGAACATGAGCAGCACCTGAGGGTAGTATTATCGGTTCTTCGGGAGAAACAGTTGTATGCTAAGTTTAGCAAGTGTGCTTTCTGGTTAGAGAAGGTATCATTTTTGGGTCATGTGGTTTCGAAGGATGGGATAGCAGTTGATCCATCCAAAGTGGAAGTAGTGACAAAGTGGAAAACACCGAGTACAGTTACCGAGGTTCGTAGTTTCTTGGGTTTGGCGGGGTACTATCGGAGGTTCATCGAGGGATTTTCCAAGATTGCTACACCTCTGACGAATTTGACAAAGAAAATGACACCGTTTGTATGGAATGAGAAATGCGAGACTAGTTTTCAAGAGTTGAAAAGACGCTTGACGACATCTCCTATTTTGACGTTGCCTAGTGGAGGTGACAACTTCGTAGTGTATAGTGACGCCTCGAATGAGGGCTTGGGTTGTGTACTTATGCAGAATGGGAAAGTTATTGCTTATGCTTCGAAGAAATTGACAGCTTTCGAACAGAATTACCCTACCCACGATTTAGAGTTGGCTGCGATTATGTTTGCATTGCATAAGTGGAAACATTACTTATACGGAGCAAAGTTTGAGGTCTTCACGGATCACAAGAGTTTGAGGTACCTCTTCTCACAAAAGGAGTTGAACATGAGACAACGTAGATGGATGGAGAAATTGAAAGACCATGACTGTACGATCCTTTATCATCCCGGGAAAGTGAATGTTGTAGCGGATGCATTGAGTAGAAAGACGTATGTCTCTTGCTTAATGGTTCGAGAATGGAAGATGTTGGAGGATTTGCGAGATTGGAATCCTTCCGAGACAGAACGTGGAGTAATCTTTGCGAATATTCGAGCTACACCAGTTTTGTTTCAACAGATTAAAGAGGCCCAGGTTGACGACCCAGAAATTGTTAAGATAATTAGTGAGATGAGCGAAGGAAAAACACCCGACTTTGCGATGAACAGTGACAGAATTCTTACATTTAGGGGAAGAGTTTGCGTTCCTTCAAATGAGGTGGTTAAACGACAAGTTCTTGATGAGGCTCACAAAGCGAAGTACACTATACATCCGGGGAGTACCAAAATGTATAGGGATTTGAAGAAACAATTTTGGTGGAGCGGAATGAAACGAGAAATTGCGGAGTATGTTTCGAGATGTTTGACTTGTCAACAGGTAAAAGCCGAGCATCAGAGGCCAGCGGGTTTGTTGCAACCACTTGACATTCCCGAGTGGAAGTGGGAGCACATCACGATGGATTTTGTGACAGGATTACCCCGTACTCGTCGAGGATTTGATGTCGTTTGGGTTATTGTGGATAGGTTGACCAAATCGGCGCACTTTATTCCTATTGTGATAACATATTCCTTGAGTCAGTTAGCGGCATTGTATGTTCAGGAGATAGTGAGGTTGCATGGGGTTCCGGTGAGTATTGTGTTGGACCGAGATCCGAGGTTTACTTCGAGGTTTTGGCAGGCATTACAGGAAGCTATGGGGACGAAATTGAACTTTAGTACGACCTTTCACCCTCAGTCGGATGGACAATCGGAGAGGCTAATTCAAGTACTCGAGGATATGTTGCGTGCGTGCACGGTAGACTTTAAAGGGAGTTGGGATACTCATTTACCTTTAGCGGAGTTTGCCTACAACAATAGTTTCCAAGCGAGTATTGAGATGGCGCCGTACAAGGCTTTATATGGGCGGAAGTGTAGATCGCCAATTTGTTGGGATGAGGTCGGCGAAGCAAAAATTTGGGGTTCGGAGTTAGTACAACAGTCGGTTGAGAGTGTGAAGATTATTCAGGATAGACTACTTACTGCCCAGAGTCGACAGAAAAGCTATGCCGATAATCGGAGACGAGATCTCGAGTTTCAGGTGGGAGATTTTGTGTTTCTTAAAGTATCTCCACGTAGGGGTACTACGAGGTTTGGCAAGAAAGGGAAATTATCACCGAGATACATTGGTCCGTTTGAGATTCTCGAGAAAGTGGGGACATTAGCATATAGAATTGCGTTACCGCCTTCGTTGTCGGAAATCCATAACGTGTTTCACGTGTCTATGCTTCGGAAGTACATGAAGGACGACTCGCATGTGTTAGAGTATGAGGAGATTACCTTCGAGCCCGATCTATCATATGTCGAGCAACCGGTAAAGATTCTTGACACTAAGGAACAAACCTTGCGGACTAAACGGATCCCACTAGTTAAGGTACTTTGGAGGAATCACGACATTGAGGAAGCTACTTGGGAGACCGAGGCCGATATGCGTGAGAAATACCCTCATCTTTTTGACGAACTTGGTAAGGAATTTAGGGACTAAATTCTTTTAAGGAGGAGAGGATGTAACACCCCGAATCCTCTTATGCATGATTTACTTAGTTTATGTGTTAAACTTGTTTCATTAACATGCTAATTGAATTATGCTTTGCTTTAGATGTTAATTTCATGTTTATGGGAATGGTTGTGATTATTACGCGTTGATAGATTGATTTTATGGTTTATAATGTCTATTTGACGTATTATAAGTGTTGTATGATCACCCCTAGGAGTGCCTAAGTGTTCCAACCAATGAAGTAGAGTAAAAATAGAGGTATGTTGGACAGATTGTTTGGCACGGCCATGTGCCCTTGCTCGCACTGCAAGAGGGTTATATTGTTCCGATTGTTTGGCACGGCCGCGCGCTTTGGCACGGCCGTGCAAGATGCCCAGACCCTTCCCAGAATCTTTGGCACGGGCGTGCAGCTAATCTTGGCACGACCGTGCGAGAGTGGCACGGCCGTGCGAGTTTCTTGACGCGTGCAAGCCGATCTGATTCAAAATTAGGATTTTTGTGAATTGTCAATTGTACCCTTAGAACTTAATACATGTGTGGCTCTCCTTGAGCCACAATACTACCCCTCCCCAATCTGACTTTTCTACACACATATGAGTGGAGAGACTTCACCTTCTCTCCATTCTTCCCTCCATTTCCACCATTGTAGCTTGAGTTAGTGTGTGTGGGAGATAAAGTGAGATTGGTGTGTGTGTTTGGGTTCCCGGAGATCCAACCGTTCGATCAACGATCCGAGACCGTCATTGTGTTGGGGTTGAGCTAGGGAACAACTTGGGTGGCTTCGATCTTACTTTTGTTGTGTTGATTTTCGTCACAAGGTAAGTTACTAAACCCCCTTTGTATGCTTTAAGCTTCAATGTATGTTAGATCATCAATATTATTGTATGACTTGCTTTATATGTTGTTTTTATGTACAAATCTCTAGGTTGAGATGGGTACATTGTGCTTGTTATATGAGTATGTGTTGGATGATGTCAATGAACAAGGGTTGGCATATAAATGTTAGGATTTGAACAAATAGAGTACTTGAGACTTAAATATGGGTGGTCTTGCACTTAGCATTGAAACCCTAATTTGGCGAACTTTAGTAATGACTTCGAGAAGTAGATTTTAGGGAAGATTATGACTCCCCGAGCAACATATTAGATTACTACGAGGTTTAGAGTCCGATTGATCGAGATTCTAGTCCTCCGTACTTTTGATACTATTAAATTAGAGACTTGTGTATAGCTCTAATGTGTTAAATCGAATGGGTGCATATTTGTAAATGTTGATGAATGATGAAATAGAATAATCTACTTGTCATTTGTCAAGTTCACTACTTTTGAACTTGATGGTTATTTGCATTAGATGAATAAGAACATCTATTTGTGCATAGTGTAAGTCCAGCTGGCGTCGTTGGTCGAGTAAGGTAGGACGACCTATGGTCTTCACAAATTAACGTTTGTGATCGCCATAAGTCGCCGTACCGGAGTTTCACACACCCCTCTTCTTTTGGCCACAGTTGAGAAGTAGCCCCAATGTTGTAGCAATACGCATGGCGTTGGTTTGCTAGATTGAACTCGATGGTATTAATCGGGGACGTCGATGCTACACACACGAGTATCGAGGCACTTTTGGTTATTTTGTGTATTGCAGGAGCAACGCAAAGAATGGATAAAGAAATATCATATCCTTTATAATGTGGTTTATTTCGAGTACTTATGTGGACATCAAGGTGCTCATTGAAAGGTGTTATGTGTGTATATCAAGATGATGTTACATGCTGTTGTGATATAAAAATGTATTGCAAATGTTAAGATTATCGTTGAGCATTATGCCATGACATATAGTTGCATTTAGTAACTTATTGAGTTTCGACTCACCCCGTTTGCTGTTTATTTGTTTTCCTTAGATCCGAGCCAGGCGGGAAGCTCGCGATGAGGCCGAGTAGTACTATCACTTAGCTCGCAGGTGGTCTTTTGTTTTTGTTAGCCTTAGAGATCTTTTGTTAATAGTGATAGATAATTCTTTTGGTAAGGACGAACGGTTAAGTAAAGTCATGTAGACTTTACTTGGGAGGTGTTGATACCTTGTCTGTATTAATTATTCTTTTGGGTAGCCGACACGTGTAAGTCGAGCTCGTGTATATTTCTGTTTCATATTCCACTCAGTATTTTCCCGAGCATGTCGTAGCTCGTGGTTTTTGTATAAGTTGGTTCCGGCATGTTGTGGCCAAGGTGGTTAATGTTATTAAAGATTTTCCTTGAACTTATACTTGTGTTTCATTTGTTGGGTTCCGGCTGTAACGTCGCCGATGATTGGTTCTATTTTATCAAAAGTTTTTGTTAATCGGGTTTTGTGGTGTGTACGGATTGTTGCGCCACGTACTTTTAATAATTGTTATCGTTAATTGCTTGTTGTTTTGGCGCGTCGACTTGGGATTTCGCATTGGAATCCGGGTCGGGGCGTCACAATTACCGCGCATCATGATTTTCATCATGTATACATTGCCCACGGTTGTTACCACGCATCATGATTTTCATCATGTATACATTGCCCACGGTTGTTAACCCGCATCATGATTTTTATCATGTATATCATGCATCAATGCCCTTTCTAGTAATTACTAGTTGGATCTCATTATTACAAACAAGTAGATATTTACTTGCAATTTCTTATCTTGCTTTAACTTCATAAACAAGTAGATGTTTACTTGTATTATTCTTATACTACATTTCATAAACACATAGCAACATCTTTACTTTAATCGTATCTTACACGTAATACATATCAATATGGTCAAGTAGATGTTTACCTGCCATTAACTACTCTGTCGAAGTGCTTGTGAATACTAAGCACATTACTAATCACATGCTATTACTCTTTATATGTCATAGTGTTATCATTTTAAGCAACTATATATCATTACTTTTCTACTTTACAGAACTATCTTTGTTTCTGGTTTACAATAGATCTCATCATTATCGTGTCACACTCTTATGACATCAAACTATATTTTACTTTTATTTGTGACGTGATACTTTGTATCCCGTACTCATTCCATATCTATTTTACCATATATGTTATACCATTTATGACATTATAACTTTACTAATGTGTCTTCTTAATATTTTAGAGACACTTCATATATCACCCATTAATTATATTTGACTCTATTAGAGTCATTACTCAACATCACTTTATTAGTTGATGTAATATTATTACATCCTATTTGACTCCGTTAGAGTCATTACTAAACTTTGAATATGTCCAGCTAATCATAACATCACTCTATAATTCATGGTACTAATTTTAGTACTATTAACTCAAAGCATTTATTTCACCATTTTAAATATCTCATATCACATACTAACAACTAATACACATTTTATCATGGCATGAAACTTTTTTTAGTTAGTCATGCATATATCTCAAATAGGAGGGGTTAGTAACTTACATCCCAAGTAAGCTTTCCGAAAGAGTTTTCTTCTTAAATATATTGCTCCCACAAAGTTGAATCGTCCAAACTTTGATCAACCGTGTGAACAAACTTCGTATCGCAACTAACGTATCTAATATGAAATGTGTGTTGTGTGTATGATTTTATGAATTTCAAGGTTGAGAATCAGCCTTATATAGGCCTCCAAACCGTGTGCAAACCATGTCTATATCATTGCTGCTGCTAAATGTCAAGGCCAAGAGCAGGACGATGCAAATCGAAAGCACGAAATGTCGAAAGCTGGAAGCAGTTTGGTTAGGTCGCGCCGTAGGCCTTGTGCGGCCGCGCCCGACATCATTTTTTTGCCTTGCCACTCACAAATAGAGCATACTCGTACATATTAACTATATTCTTTTTTTCAATTCAACATATTACCAACTATGCATCTAAGTTTCAAATATAACTTGATTTAAACAATTAATTTTTAATTTTATAGAATTAAATTTGGTCAAACTGCAGTGTATTGTTCAATTTGTTGAATGCAGTTATAAATCAAAATCAATTTTTGCACATTTAGCATTCTTATTATTTGATATTTTAAGTTTGGAACACCAAATCTTTTATAATGGCCCAACGTAAAGATAGTAAGACCGTTAGTTCAAAGTTATAGAATTCAAATTCCTAGACATACCCTTAGTCCTTAGACATTTGGGCAACAATAACTTTATATCTATCTCTCCATTTGTTTTCTCTTAGCACGATAACATTTTACAATATGGTAAGACTGTTAGTTCAAAGTTATGGAATTCAAATTCCTAAACATACCCTTAGACATTTGAGCAACAATAACTTTATATCTATCTCTCCATTTGTTTTCTCTTATCACGATAACATTTTACAATATGGTTCAACGTAAAGATGGTAAGATCATAAGAGTTCATGGATTAAAAATAAATTAGTAAAAGTCTGAAGTCGATAACTAGTAAGAACTGAATAGATAGGACGAAAACTAAAACTGTAGTCTGTACTGTAGGGTTTAGTTTGCTTTTGTTTTGGCCTTGTCGTTTTAAAATTGAGATTTTGGTTCTGATTCCAATTTTTTTCAGATGATGAGTTAATATGATTGAAGCTGCACATAAAATCAGATTCGGAACTTCTAAAGTTGAGACTTTGTAGAGTTCATAGAGTTCACGACTATGATTATACATGTCACGTCATTTAATTAAATGATCAAATAATCAATATTAAAATTCACCTAAATGACGCTATTTTCAAGCAAAAAATGTTCTAACAATTTGATCACATCATAAAATAAGGTGACATGATGATGATCATGAATTTCACGATTTCACTTATCTTTAGAAATTTCGAAACACTTGAGTGACGCATTTCAAGCGTGTGATTACGAGAAAATTTTCTATGATTCTGAAAGCACAATTAATAACAATACACTTTTATATTAAGAGAGTAATGAGTACAACCCCTGCAAATATTACAAAAATGTTATTATAAATTTTGACTTAAATACCTTTATTTATTTTTTATTTTTTTAGGTTTTAAAAAAATAAATTTAATCACTATTTGGTAGCCCTGTCAAACACAGCTAAAGCTGTTCGGTAAGGGTGCCAAACAACCATAGTATTGTTTGGTAAGGGTGCCGAACACCACTGTAGGTGTTTGGTTACACAGTGCCGAACAACTTAAAAAAAAAAAAAGATGCATATAAGTTGAGTTGATTAACTTTTGTCGTAGTTTGATTTATTCTATTTTTAAATTTTTATTCAACAAAGATACTCGGTAATGGAGGCGGGCTTGACTGGTGTGGGTGGGGGAGGGGGAAGGAGGAGGAGGAGGAAGGAGAGAGGGGGGGAGGTGGGAGGAAGGGGTGGGCTTGACCGGGGAGGGAGGTGGTGGAAGAAGGAAAAAGGAGGGTGGGATATACTTAGAGCCCGTTTGGTGTAGCGTTTTGAAAACGCAGTGTTTTAAAAACGCAGCGTTTCTAAAACGCAGATTATTTAAAACACGGCTTTTTCTTTATAAATGCGTTTGAGATATTATGTCAAAACGCCGCTTTTATTCTCTATGCGTTTTAAAATCGCTTTGGGAAAAGTTAGGAATTCCAGGGTTTTAAAACGCAACTGCGTTTTGAAAACGCAGCGTTTTCTACCACAGCATTGAAATGCTAAGTTAAGGAATAAGATGCGTTTTAACCCTACGTTTTGGCCAAAACGCGCGAACAAACGGGCTCGATAGGTTAATTTTGAGAAAAATATTTTAAATATATAATAAAAAATTAAGAAAGGTGTAATTAATTTTTTGAGTAGTAAAAAATATTTGGGAGAGATGTAAACAGTAAATCCTTGGGCATAAATAACTTGTCACCTAAAAAGTAATACAAATAGGCGATACTCCGTCTCCGGCACATTGAATATTTTCTCGGCGACAACCATCCCGTTCAAACAAAAACAGACCGTTCCTTTTTTAACCGCTACCCGCCATTTGTTAGTTTGACAAATCTCACAAAATATGGCCCACCAAAAACGAAACATACTCGTCCCACACTATGATTCCACAACTCCAACACCATTCATTCGCTCCAAATCTCTCTCTCTCTCTCTCCAACCATGTCACTGATGGCTTCCATTTCCGGAAACCCTTTCTCACTTTCCATAACTTCCATTCACCCCCCTAGAAATTGCAGACGATTCAGCTTCACCCCTTCATTTGCTTCTCTTAGCTCATCTCCATCCTCATCCCCATCACACAATTCATCATCAACAACTTCTTCACCTGCAAAACTACCCATTGTCGAATCTTCTAAACCTCCGGACAAGAGCTTTAACTACGCCCTCCCCAATCCAACCGGCGGCCACCCAGTTGTTCAATTCATCCGTTCCACCGAATCAAACATTGAAAGGGTAATTATTATCTCATATTATAACTCTATATTCCAACCACAGTTTCAATTTTTGATCAATTACTGTTACCAATTATTCCACTAGCAGGGGATTGTTAAATTTTCAGGGAATTGTGAATTTAGTTCTCTTTTATCTTATCATCGCGATGAATCATGTGAACTGCTATAGAAATGGAAAAATGATTTTTTTTACTTTACTAATAGATACTCCCTCCTTTTCAATCCAATTTGAATAGTCAAATATTTATGAATTATGACATATTTTCTGCGTTCCTAAAAAGAGTCTTTTGTTTGACTATGCACACAAATTAAGAGAATTATTTGATTTTGCTACTTTTCATTTTCACCCTTAAAAAAGTTTGAAAAGATAATTTGTATTGATGTGAGGAGTGTCTATTAATATATAAGTTTATTAATTTCACCTTTGACACATAGTGTGGACTTGCAATGTTATATGTTTACACTAAGGGCAATAATGTAAATGTGCTACTAAAATTATCCATAAGTCAACTTGTTTAATTTTGGTGAAAAACTAAAAATAGACACTCATTTTAGTATGGAGGGAGTATTTACATCTTGTTACTTTTAACTTGTTTATTATATGTATGAGGGGTAGAATATCACGGTAATTATGAGCTTAATTTTCTAAACGAGACTCTTTTGAGTGACATATCCAATTCCCAATAAAGGAAGTACGACCCTTTGAGTGGGAGGGAGGTAACATTAACTTTTGCAATCCAAAATTTGGGAATAGGTCAAATGAGAAAATGCCTCACATCTTGATGATCTAAGAACTCCGTTTGTTTTGTTTCAGGAGCCCCTCTTTCCTTTTTAGGATGTCCCATTATGAAAGTGCATTTTTCAAAATTAAGCTTAAATTGGTCGTGATATTCTAGCTTTAATCTTCATATATTAATCAAATAAACAAATTAGGATAGGAATGAAGATACTACTATAGTCATTACTCTTAAGCACAATAATTCATTCCTTGCACGTGGCTTTTCCAAAGGGAAGGAGGGAGTAAGATATCATATTATTGGCCGAAAGTGTCTATGCAACTTACGGTATGTGCATCAATATCTTTGAAGCAACTTTCGCAGCCCTTGTCATATTCAAGTTTAATATATCCACTCCCATGCATTTTTTATTTTATTTATTTATTTATTTTTTGTGGGGGGGGGGAGGTGGAGAAGGGTATTGGATTTTCCAAAATATCAAATCAAAAAAATAGAAGAGTTTGAAAAGGCTTAATGGTTGAAATACCGTCACCATGCACTATAATCGCCAATGTGATAATTCCATGAAGAATTACTAACATACAGATATAAGGCAAAAATCAATCTTGGAGTAGGGCTAAGCAACTTTCTCCGTTTCGTGTAAATGGGTGTTTATGACGAGTCTATATCTGATAGGTCCAAGTACATTATGGTCTTAGACCACAATGGTGAAAGTTATTTTATGAAAACTAAGCTTAGAAAGAGGCGTAGCATAGGACCTGTAGATATGAGACAAATATGTTGTGTTTGTGTCTTGAAGCAGGAAGAAAATGAAATTTCTTATTTGGGCCAAGTATGTTTGTGTTTGTGTGTGTGTGTGTGTGCATGCTAATACACATAGACAAGGGAATGTACTTCAGTTGGTTCGTTAGGTGTAATCTGGGGGTTATGGTTTACTCCACAACTTTGTACTCTTCAAAGTCAAGTCATGCTGAATTGCTCTCCTTAGCCCATGGACGTAGCCTACTCAAATTGAGGGGTGACCCAAGTAAATTTAAGTGTTAATTTCCCTTTCTTACTTTTGCTGTTTTTCATTGTTCTGTGTAACAAACAATTGTCACTTAACCAAAGCACCGTATAAACATTATGAACCACGTATAACTATTTCCTTTTTCCTGGGTAAGGGCTAAAGCCTGCTTTGCCTTATTTTTAGTGCCCACTACTATTAAATTATTACAGATGACTTCTACATTTATAGAGTTCCTCACTTTTTGGAGCTGGAATAGTTTGTGATCTCATGTGTAGGACTTTAATTATTTAACAACAAATGTGTCAAGTGTCAACTACATTTATTTGGTTCAATATATGTTATTATTGCTACTTCTAACTATCATCTGTCAACCAAACTTACAGAAATTGTTGTTTGCTGAACTTCAGATACAAAACTTAAGTTTGTATTACCAACTTATGCTCATCTGAAATGATTTCATCTATGTATTGTTCTTTAGGATCCCAGTTTCTATGCTCTGTTTGAATCCTCGTAATATGATAACTATGTTGGACGTGGTTTTCCTTTTTTATACATAACCACAGTTTTTCCCCTTTTTCTCGAGCAGGTGATATTTGACTTTCGGTTTTTGGCACTTCTGGCTGTTGCGGGTTCATTAGCCGGTTCCTTGCTGTGCTTTTTAAATGTAATTCTCCTCACACCCACTTCTCCAATATTCTGGTTCATCTCTTTCGTGTTAGTTTGTTCTTTATTTTATTATATATAGATAATCATCAAAGATGAAGTATCTCTTAAAATTTATGTCTTTATTCTGTATCAATGAATGGCCTGAGAATCTTTGTGGCAGTGGGGGCCCCTGTCTTCCACAGTCAGTGATCGGACTCCATTCTGGGGGATGTTAATACAGTGGCCAACAATTTGAATAAAACATGTGGGAATCTGTAGACCTTCCTACAGTTGATAGGATACATGATGTCTGGGATGTGTTATGAGTTCTGTTTAGATTGAATCTTCTCTATCTATGAATATTATTGATCTGGAAGGATTGCTTCATACTATGGTTGGATGTTGCATTTTGATTGAGAATCTATTACTCCCTCTTCCCAATTGTAGAGTTACACTTTCATTTAATGCACAAATTAAGGAAAGGAGTTAACAACCTTTAACTTCTTAAAATACCCTATCATTGTGTGGCCACAACTTCAAGTTGCTTTAGTTGATATGACATTGTTAAGTTACCAACTGATCTAAAAGCTTAAGCTATTAGATATGGGCCCAACAATGTATATCAAACTCAACACTCCCCCTCACGTGTGACCCGTCCACACGTGGAGAAATGAACAAATATGCACCATTAGCGCATCACAAACCAAGTTATTAGATAAGGGCCAACAATGTATATCAAACTCAACACTCCCCCTCACGTATGACCCGTCCAATCGTGGAGAAACGAACAAATATGCACCATCTGGGAATCACAAACTAAACAGGGTGACAACATGCACTCGCAATATTTCGGGTAACAAATTCAAGCGAGATGACTCGAACCCAAGACCTTCCCAAACCAGAGCTCTAATACCATGTTAAGTTACCAACTGAAGCTTTTAGATAGGGGCCCAACAATGTATATCAAACTCAACAGAGAAAATTCAAAGGGTATGAAAGACATTTTGCTAAAAAATAGTTCCCCAAAAAGGAAAGGTACCTCTTCTATTGGGGTAACTTAAAAAGGAAAGTTGACTCTTCTATTGGGGCAACTTAAAAAGGAAAGTGTGCCTCTTCTATTGGGGCAACTTAAAAAGGAAAGTGTACCTCTTCAATTGGGACGGAGGTGTTACAATCGAACACCTAATCAAGAAATCACAACAAATTTTGCCAAATACACACGCAGCTCACAGAAGAAAGAACACAACAAATAATGTTTTATGGTTTGGCTTTAAGCCTATTCCCCTAAAAAAAATCCACTTATTTCTCAGTATTACAAGAATGGAAACATTCTCTCTTTCTCGACACTCTTGAATACCCTCACCCTCGCAATAGCGTACAATATTTTTCTTTCTTTATTGCACATCATTGCTCAGCTGAACTGGTGATGAATTTTAGTAGCTCAACTCAAGGAAGTATTTCGACTAATCATTTGATCCACTGTAAATTTGGACAAGATGAGCAAAGAAATGATACATGTCCTTATTTGTTAGAAACACTAAAAGGTGTTCTCATACTAATTCATACGTAGTCATGAGAAAGTTGCATTGCTTCAAGGTTGGCTCCCACCAAGATACTATATTTCTTTTTAGTTCTGTCCAAGTGCTTAAGTTAGCAAATCATCTAAAAGATTAAGCTACTAAAGAGAGTCCCAACAATGTACATCAACCTACATTCCTTGTCACATGCGAACCTCGCAAACATGGAGAGATACATAGAGGTGCCCGCAGGGGGCATCACAAATCAAACAGGGTGCCAAGATGTGCACCCATAATATTGCGGGTAACAAAGGCAAGTGGGATGACTTGAACCAAAACCTTGTGAAACAAGAGATTTGTTACCATTGTTAAGTTACCAACTAATCTAAAAGCTTAAGTTGAGCTCTTACCATTGTTAAGTTGCCAACTAATCTAAAAGCTTAGCAATCTAACTAGTTCAAATGAAAAAGTACCTCCATTTATTTTGATAGTTCTCTACATCTCTTATATAGTGAAAGAGAAGTCTAGATTTCAAACTTCCGTGATGTCTGTGTTTAATCTGTATCAGGTTGAACTACTATATTTGTATTGAGGAACCAAACTAAGTTATTTAGTCAGCTACTTACTATTTAACAAATTAACATTATAGAAGCAGTAAAATCCATGAACACATCAGGTCATATTACTAAAAAAATCCAGTAGAAGATCAGATAGAATAAAATCCCAGAATGATCTGGTACTTTCTACTAATATAAAGAAGTTTTATTCTCATTCTATAATTTCTTGAGGATATGGTTCTCGGTTGTTTAAATTGCTATTATTATTCTCCGGCGGAAGGTATAGTATCACTACTTTGATATTGTTCGCCTTCATGATTATTCTAAGTTGGCTTGACACTGTTAGCTTGTCCGGCTTCTCGTAAAATTGTGTTTGTGTTTATAATTAATTAGTTCAGCTTTAAACAGATTATGTTCATTTTTCATCTTTAGAATTGCTATCATTGTACATAAGTACTCTATCTTCATTATATTCGAATGTTTTCATTCTCTTATATATCTAATTAACGGTAAATTCATTGGTGCTGACTCCTTTTGGATCTTTCATAGGGCTGTGTTTATATTGTTGATGCATATAAAGTTTACTGGACAAGTTGTTCTAAAGGAGTTCACACAGGACAGATGGTCCTACGCTTAGTTGAAGCTATTGGTAAGTTTCTGAAGATTCATATGAGAGAACTCTTATCTCGTCAATTGAATAATTAATAGTCTTATTTTATTCTTGCTTATCTTATTTCCAAATTTCAGTTTATTCTTATACAATCTCGAGGAATGATCAACTTTAAAGAGATTGATAAAGGAAATAAGTAGTTAACTTCCACACAAAACTTTATGATATTTGGAATATTGGCAACTCTTTAGTTTTAGAAATTTGTCAGATTTCGTTTAAACTATTTTAAACCAGGGATTGAGACTCACCACCGAAAGGGAATGGATTTCCTCAGCTTGTTGTGAAACATATCCAACTGTTTAACTTCTCTGTTCCAATAAAATCAACATCCTAAGACTTGTAAATCAGCATATGCGCTTATTCCTTGTAGTTCTGTTAATTATGTTCTTTCTTTCCCCATTTTCTGAATGACCTTATATTTTAGTCTCAGAGGATCAGTTGACTTGCAAGTTTTATACTGTATATTTAACTGTAGATACCTGGTTTTGGAATAACTAATATAGTGTGATAGAAGTATGAATCATATTATAATTACATTGCTGTAGGGTAATTAGTCATCTATCAAAATGATTGTCCTCACTGCTAAACAAACAACTCAACTCAGCCGTAATCCCACCCGCTTGGGGTCTGGTACATGAATCCCTTTCTGCAATTCAATTCGGTCCAAAGCAAGGTCGTCAATCATGTCACACTCATTCCTATCTTTCTTTAACTGATGTCCAAGTTTTGGTCTTCCCCTACTTCTAGCCTCGTTGATTTTGATACTGTCACACTTCCAAATGGGTGCACTAAGCGATCTATGTGGTATATGTCAAAACCATCTTAAGTGGTTTTCTCTCATTTTATTTGCAATTGAGGCGATTTTACTGTCTCACGAATTTGTTCATTATGAATTTTGTCATTCCTAGTTTTACCGCATATCCATCTTATCATTTACATTTCAACTACACTCATCTCCTTGGTGCTAAACCAAAATTGCCAAAAGAATGACGGCCTTTCCTCATTGTAGTAACCAAGTCAATAAAAACTACTCATTCCACATTATTTACTTATGTCTTTGAAATTTAGCTAAATTTCTTGTTTATTTTTATGGTGGTTACAAGCTCCCAGTTGTTTCACTTTTTATTATCAAATTAACTCCTTGTTATGTACTCTACCATTAAGAGCTATCAGTTGCTGATACCATGTTGAACCCTTTTTGGGATGCAGATGTTTATCTTGCTGGGACTGTCATGCTAATATTTGGGATGGGCTTGTATGGATTATTCATCAGTAATGTCCCTGGTGATATACCTTCATCAGCTGATCGTGCTCTCAAGGGTTCTTCCCTGTTTGGGATGTTTGCTTTAAAGGTAGTATAGCTCTGTTCATAATTCTCAAGATGTTCCTCCTCACATTATCTCTTGTTGGTTAGCTTGCATACTCATGCTCCATATATTACAAAGAGGTTGATTGGGCTAGATGGCCCATGGGGTTGTGGGCCACCCAAAGTTAAGAAAATATCACAATTAGCCCCTGCTCAGCTAGAAATACTATATGATTCTTTAAATATTCTTGTTTGCTGGTCCTCCCCTTCCAAACCCCCAATCTAGTATGATTTTCAGTTCTAAATACTTTGTGAATCAATATGTGTCTAAGCTCTTTACAATCTTGTTGATATTTTTGTACTTTCTTCTAATAAATCTGAATTATTATTGCTATTTGGTCCTTAAGTTGGGTTTTGAGTGGTCTTAGAGCTTTGGTTCTTGATATCTTGGGTTGAGTCTATCATTGTTCCTCTTTCTGATTGTGCTGTTAGGTTCTGTTTTTCTTCTTTTTTTCCTTTTGTTTTTCCCACCTTAAAATAAGAAGAGATGATATGCAATACTATAGGGTGTAAACTTCCCCTTTGCCAAACCCCTCCAACCTTGATAAACCACAACTGTCTTGCATCTATCGAGGCTCATTCTACAACCTCCAACTTTTTGTTACCTGACCAAATGAGCTAGTCCTGGGGTTCACCTTCTGGTGTTAGTGGGCACCGTGGTTTGTTTTACATGCGAGTCTGTGGAAGAACTATACACAATGTTAAACCTACCACTTACTGCTTAAGCTTTTAAACGACTTGGGGATTTAGGAAACACAGCAATAGTAATAGTCAAAGTGGTCTTCCATGCAATGTACAATTTTACACAATGCTTTCGAGCCAGTCTTACTGGAGTTGATGGTTTGCATGGAATTTATTCTAGCATCTACAGTTTGTTGGATTGATACCCTTAAGGATAAAATGCTTACTGGACTTAACTAGTTTATCATACATGAAAGCATGATGTATCTACGCTTTCCCTTTCCTCTTTCTTTTATTTCCCAGTAATAAAGGGCACAGTTGAAAACCAACTCAGAGCTATCTCTACATTGGTATGACCATAGCACCCACCACCATGGCGTGCCCTAGAGGAGGTTCCTAGAAGGGCTGCGTACATGTGGGACCATAGATGCTGCTGACAATCCATCATCATCTTAATTCAGAGGATTAATTCGGAGTAGCCACTTAGAGCTGCATGTTTGTTAATGGATTTATCACATCCATTTACCATTTGCTAAAACAAGTAAATCTTTTGACGCCCATGAGTACTCATACAATTTTTGTTTTTTCTCTTTTATGGTCTTCGAACGCAAATACGTAAAAGAACATAATGGAGTTAGGTTTTTTATGCTACCCCCCTTTTTGGTTAAAGTATTGTCAATTTTTTTCTATTAAAGTTGAAAGGATATCCCAAAAAACAGGGGAACTCTCTTTATCCTTGCACATAATCCGTCCCATGGGAAGACAGCATGGGTGATGCCCCCTTGACTCCTTGAGCACAAGGGGGCGTTTTCTCCTTGCACTTGTGAAGAAAGACTAAATTAGTGCTAATAGTTTTTCTAGCAATTGCCGACTCTTATATTCGAGAGAAAATTGAAACTGTATCTCAGCTTTGCAAGGAGCAGATATTAAAGGTAATATAGATAATTACTCGAAAATTGAACTTTGAGCGCATATGAATCCCTTATCTTGGTTGTACGCCACCTTAGTTCCTTCACTTAACTTTCATTTAACCTGGCTAGCCACCTCGTACAAAGGCATGCCAGATAGAAAGAGAGAGAGTGAGAGAGAGAGAGAGAGAGAGAGAGAGAGAGAGAGATTCTTGCAGAATGCTATTTTCTGTACTATTCACGCAATTTCTGTGTCTGTTTGCTTCACTATAAATTAGACCTTGAAAGTTTCTGTATGGATGAAGCTTCATTCATTTGGTCACTTGGCATGCTCATCTGTTAATTTTATTTTTATTTTTATTTTTGGTGAGAAACAGCATACTTAAATCTATATCTTAGTGAATGATTAAAAAGTTCTGTTATTTTGGGGCTTGCAGGAGCGGCCTAAGTGGATGAAAATCAGTTCACTCGATGAATTAAAGACAAAGGTGGGGCATGTTATTGTCATGATTCTTCTAGTAAAGATGTTTGAGAGGAGCAAAATGGTGACTATAGCAACTGGTTTGGATCTATTGAGCTATTCCGTTTGTATTTTCTTGTCTTCTGCTTCGTTATACATTCTTCACAATCTTCACAGAGGAGATCATGATTAATTTCATATATTATGTAGGACAGTAACATGTCATACAAGGCAATATTGCGTTGCAGATAGGAATATGTGTTCATATCTCCAATAAGTCTTTCATTTCAGTGTATATATATGTATTTGTTTATCTGCTCAACTTATCTTTAACTTGAAGCATCCTGCATTACTCGATCTTTTGTTGCATCCTTGATTAGTGCAAGCAATGAAACTGTATATGAGCAGACAAGTTCAATTGTACATTTTTGTGCTCGGAAAGCATATTATTTTGTTGAAGAATATGACTAATGTAATTAAAATTTGATGGCAGCACAACTTAGGCTAGGAAACTTGTGAATCTCCTACGATGATCTCCATCCCCCCTTCTCTCTCACACACACACACAACGTAGAGGGATTACCTTAACAAACACAGACTGGTAGCATCAGTGAGTTTTATCTTTATCTCATAGTTTCACAACCTGAAAAAATCGAAGGCCTTTGCATGTCATTCATTACTATTGATACTATTCGCATTAGAGATTAAGAGATTCATGTTTTTTTTTTTTGGAGAAAGTAAGGGAAGAGATTCATGTTCAGATTGGAACTCTGTATGAAGTAGTAACTGATGAGCAAGCTCTCTGAATCTTCATGTATCTATTCTGAATTAATCTGTGGAGAGAGAGGGACTGCTCCTTTGTTAAAAGACTCTTGATAGTATGTGGTTAGAGAGTGATTGAAATTGAAGAGACTTTTGAGGTGAATTTCTCTCTTTGTGCTGCTATGCCTTGCTCTGGTGCCTGGTTAATACTTAATAGTGCCTGGTTAATACTTAATACTATTACTATTATGTGACCAGCCTTGAAAGAAATAACGCATATTAGCAAAATAACATTAATAAAATTAATAATCATAAAAATCTAAGCTAAATAAATTGATATTGAAATTACATAAATTTTCTGAAAATCTTAGTGAAAGTACCCCTCTTTTTTTTTTTTTTGGGGGAGAAGTTGAAAGTCATATTTTGATATATTTATAACAATTACTTGATATAAAAATAGAATCAAGGGTAATGCTGTTAAATATTTTATTATAAAGTCCGAAAAACTATTTTTTTATTATTATTATAAAAATTTACAATAAAAAAATGTACATTTTTAAAACTTTGGGGTGGGGGGTGGTTCGGATGCGCGATACATATTTCCTGAAAATATATATATATATATATATATATATATATATATATATAATATAAAATAACTAAACAACTCGTTCATGAGTATGTTCACAAGTGTTATTTTAACATTTAAGCTTCACTCATTTAGCAAACGAGACCAAGAATTTTTGCTCAAGCAAGGATCTTTTCTAATTAAAAGCTCTCAACGAATCGTGTATAAGTTTGTTCATGAATAACTCGATTCATTTGCAGCTCTACTCACCATGCTCAGAAAAAATATTGGGTATTACCACAAATCAACAATTATACAATGTTACTTGGTGATAAAAGGTTAAGAAAAAATTAAATTATTTTTTTTGAAAAAAATAAATAAAAATAAAAATCTGAAGTTTAAATGGGTAAAAAAAACTTCAACCAAGTATATGAAAGAAAGAAGGGTCGACCAGATTTGTTGTAAAAATAATTATATGCGTTTGCCGGGAGTCGAACCCGGGTCTATTGCTTGGAAGGCAATTATCCTAACCGTTGGACTACAAACGCTTGACGTTCTTTCTCTTTTTAAAATTAATTAAAATTACTAAACAATAGAATTGTTGGAGTGCCTAGATTTAGTAAGATGTTACACATTTAACACATCATTGGGTTCGAGCGAACAAACTGAACTAAAAATTGTCGCATGTCTGTGCTTTCTCTCTTCGTGCCTAAAGGAAACTTACTTGAATGTGATTGCATGTTCGAATCTCGTAAGGGATAAGGACTAACATATTGTGTAGCCTATCATCGTTGCGTATCAGTTAAAAGAAAAAAAAGGAAGTTATGCCTCTTCCTTCACTATGCTTTTATTATATTGCTTTCCAAGAAAAAAACAAAGTTTGACCCTCTAATAACAACTTTGCTACATTAGAAAGCATCTAATTCCTAAAAATTATCATCTCAATTGCACAGATAGCACATTTTAGGCCTTGAAAGACCCATAATTAACTGGAATATCATTTCAAAAGAATGCTTAGAGAGAGAGAAATTATTGGAATTAGTATGAAAAACTGCACACTATTTACATTTGATACACTTTCAGATTTTCTACGATACTACTATGCTGTAATTTTGATAATGCAATACGCCTGAGTTGCCGAACTCTTTCTCTTGAAATCTTAAACAATTTTCCTATCTCCTCGTAGGACTGAGGTGTGTCACCGTTGAGTCCATAGTATAATCTCAGTATGATTGCTTCTCTATCACAGAGCGCAGTGAGAAGCTTCTCTAGATCTTGCTTCAGATGTTGTCTCTTCACCATCGCTTCTGGTGTTATTTCTTTTGGCCCTGAGATGATATCCTGCAACATGCAGGTTGTTAACTATCAAGTGATCAGTATCAAAATCTGGTTCTTTACCTACTAGAAGATGTCGGGTATAAGGAATTACATGATGATATAAGGGATTACGTGATGTGAGTATCTCTTCTTGGCTGGCTTAATTTACATTAATGTCGGACTTGCTACTGATCATTTTGGGGTTCGAGAATTGCATGCCAACTAGTTTTTTGGGATTTTTCGATGCTTTCTTGCTAACGAGTCTTAGGTCATATGGCATTGCCCTGTCTCACTCGGGTAGGGAATTAGCAACACCGAAATGATAACAATAAAAAACTTCCATTGCAAAGACTAGTGAAAGCTGGCGTTTTGATCTCCATTCACCCATCATCTCTTTCTCGTCGTACATAGCGTGTGTATGTATTTTTTGTCAATATATAACTGTACGTGCAGAAGTTAAAGTTTTAGAGCTACTATATATATTACTGAAGCTATAAACTTTTGCCAAATCTTCCACTTGAAAGCTACTCATGAGAAGAGAGGCGTCACGTTCCTTTGTTTGGCTATTATTTGGACTATCAGGTTAAGGTTGCTGAGACTACAAATCCGATATTGGGTTAATATAGTGTTGCATTTAATATATAAGATCCTAGGGCCAAATCACAGGCAACCAATTAGTCTTGAGTTGAACCCCATATTCAATATGTAACGACTCGAGCTCAAAGCTCGGTCCGCCACGCATAGCCCACTAAACACATGGGTCAACTGGCCCACTACAAGCCACCCAAAAGTCCATGGATAGGTTGGTGCCCAATAATAGTGGGTGGACACTTATAAGACGCACAAATTTCACATCTACCCGATGTGGGATATCATAATCTCCACACAAGTCCCACATAACACTGTTGGGTGGCTTGTGGTGGGCCAGTTGACCCAGGTGCTTAGTCGGTCTGTGTGTGGGCTATGCGTGGTGGACCACGCTTCGGGATCGGGTCGCTACAAATGGTATCAGAGCGGGTCCTGGGCGAAAATGTATTGGAACACATCGTCCGGGGTGTCGATCTTTTGGGCCTCCTTTGGGTCTTGACGAGGACGTCAAGGATTTAAGTGGGGGAGATTGTTCTACATCAGGTATATGTGTGACTTGTGTGTCTTATAAGTGTCCACCCACTACCACTGGGCGTCAATCTATCCATGGACTTTTGGGTGGCTTGTGCTGGGCAAGTTGACCCAGGTGCTTAGTACGCCAGTGCATGGGCTATGCTTGACAGACCAGACTTCGGGCTCGGGTCGTTACACAATATGGTATCAGGACTGGGTCATGGGCTATGCTTGACGGACCGGACTTCGGGCTCGGGTCGTTACACAATATGGTATCAGGACTGGGTCACGCATAGGTGTAGGCCCAACAAACCACGGCCTTGATCCACGTTTGTAAACCTCAGGCCAGGCAACACGCCAGGGGTGGCATTGTCCTAGGGCCCGAAACACTGCGGCCAATTGATTTTGAGTTGGAACCTAGATTTACAAGATATAATAAAGGTTTATCTGGCTATGAAATAATGCTTTTAATAAAGAAAAGAAGAAGATACAAACCTGTAGAGTGCAACCTCGGTTGGTCACTGGTTGATCTACTGAGATTGGGGATCTGATTCTCTGAGAGATGAGTCTCACAGTTGCAACATTCATGTCAACAGCTTCTGCAAGTTCATCATGAGAGGGCAGTCGCCGCAGTCTTCTACTTAAGATGCTATTGGCCTCTGCAAGTTTCGGCAACTTGGCACATATGTTCCCCTGCACATGACAGGCTAACCACGCATTCACTAATTATGAGCTTCCCAGGCAAAATGCAACTCATACTCAGCTAAAGTTTATTCTTCAACCATGTCAAAGCCTTTATATTTGAAGGGCCAAGAGAAGAATAAGAATATTTTCATTAATTCATTTATCATGTTCGTTGACAATAAGCGTTGTTTTCGAGTAAAACAACATACCCAGAACGCGATTTCTGCAAGAAGTCACTTACCGGTAACCTTACGATCCTAGACTTCTCGGCTACTGCTTTTATCATAGCTTGTCTAATCCAATAGTATATGTATGTTGACAGCTTAAACCCCTTCTTCGGATCAAATTTCTTTATCCCACAGATAAGCCCAATGCTTCCTTCCTGCAATAGTGGAAAAATAGAATTACGTGTCACACATTGTACACAAGCCAAATGGGAGGATAAAAAAAAATTGTATAAGAACCTGAATAAGGTCTTGCAAGCTTAATCCTTTGCCTTGATAAGAAGTAGCAATGGAGACAACGAGCCTACGGTAACATCTAATGACCCTTTCTTGGGATTCCTTTGCACTACAAATTGTCTTATGAAGATTACGACTCTTCATCCCCGCTGCCTTGGCCCATTGCTTTGTGGTCGGTTCATGCTCACTGCTTTCGAGAATCTTCAACCTCACTGATTCTAGCCTTGCTGCTTCCTGTCAATTTACAAAATCACTTTACTGTAAAAAAAACAAAGAATAGGAAATTGACTAGAAACATATGCATCATGTTCAATGTATAAGTGCTCCAAAAAAGTATTGAATCAGAATTTATCTGACAGAGTTTCTTGGACGTTTGCTGCGTACAAGAAACTTCGTAAGATAAGTAACTTGAGCTGAATCATACCAAAGCTTAAACAAGTAATAAGAATATACAAAAAGTTATGAAAATGAATCATATGACTCGAATTATACTTTACAATTACTTAATGCATATGGACTTGTCAATGCAGCAATGTGTTTTCATAATCTCTGTATGCATCATTTTCCAAACTAAAACTCTAGAACTTGAATCTGAAAGATTATGCTATATATATAAACAAAAAAGTTGTATCGCCATCAACGAGCCGAATGTTATGCTGTACAACTTTCTAATGCATCAAGAGTTGTCCCATGCAAATACTCAATATGATTATCCATTGCATTTAGCATGAGCAAAATGAGCTAGCAACAGAATCCGTTTATAGATTTACCCAAAATGTAGCACGAAAATGTATTGCAGATCACCCGGATGACAGAATATGTAATTAAGTTTACCTTGATGTACATAGAATAGAGTGCCTCTTCTTGAGTTGTAAAGTATTTTCCAGGTCGCTTAGAAGTAGCAGTATCAGCAGAATGAGCCATTAATGGTGAAAACTTATAATCTTCATCATCACAGCTCTCAAACTCAATTTCTTTCCTTCTTTTCCTTCTCTTTCTCCTCCTCACCAAACACCCATTTCTCCAATCTCTCTCCTCCAACTCATGATGAGTACCCCTTCTCTGTTCTGCTGCCTCAAATGCTGATGCCAATGATTCTCTAGCAAGTGCCAGGGCATCATCAGTCACTGACACTGACACTGACAGTGCTGCTATTGATGATGATGATGATGCATCATTAATGGAGTCTAAATCAAGATTTAGTTTTGAAGAAGATGAGAGATGTGGAGGAAGGTAAAGATGGTGGTGGGGGATTTTGAGAGAAGATGATTTGGATGATGAGAGTGAGGAGAGTGAAACTGTTGGGAGAGTTGGAGATGGGTTTGAAGATGAGCATACAGTACTCATGGCCATACAAAGAGTGTTTGGAGTGGGAGTGAGGTGTTCTCTTGTTTTTGGATTGAATGAGATAGAGGCTGAGACTGTGGGTGAGAAACTTTCTTTTTATTTGCTTTTTTAGATTAGATATTTTTGCTTTCCTAAGGAAACAAGATTGAATTTTTTCTTATTTCTTCTTTTTTTCATTCTTTTTTCTTTTTTCTGTTTTTTTCAACAATTTTAAATGTTGTTTTTAAGTACCCACTCTCCCTCTATAGAAGAAATATACATTCTTTTTTGGGACAGGATCCCGCGTTCCAAAAGGTATTTCATGTCCTATTTTAATTGTCAAATTTTTGCTACATATATATTGAAAATCAAAGAGTAATTAATATTGTTTATTTTTAAGCACATGTGACAAAGATCTAAAGGTTAGAATAAAAGATAAAATATTTTTTTGGAATAGAGGATACTTTTCCTTCTTTTAGGCCTTATCTAGTGCAATATTTTAAGAACGCAAGTTTTTTTCTTATAAATGTGTTTAATATTGTGTTTTAAGAAGTTGATTTGTAATCTAAATATTTATCAACATTGACAAGTTTACCCTTATGTACAATTACTTATCAACTAAATATATATGTAAAATAAAAATGACAACTATAATTATAATGAAGAAATTTATTGAGTTAAAACAAAATAACTTATCTAAAGAAGCTAATGTAGTATACTTTTTCTTTTTATTTATTTATTTTTCTAAAGTATTCTTATGCCCGAAGTGCTCTTTTACCTTTATCTCGTGATCTATATTTTTACTAACCTAAAGTCTATAAATACCTAAATTTTTGTAGATAGTGAAATTTTATTTCTTTGTATTTTACTTGATTTCAAAATTTTGATTACTTTTTACATTAACTTTTTGGCTTTGTGTAATGCTCATTTCTCGTAACGTAAATTTTCACATTTTTCTTCAAGTTTCTTTTGGAATTCCTCTTATAATAAACCACGGAACACTCAAAATGAATAGTGTTTTTTGAAGCCTTGTCACACTTTTTTCCTTTTTCCAATTTATCCTTTTAATTTCCTACCCGCTAATCACACACATATAACTTGTAAAGTCTTTTACGATTTTCAATTCTAGCTTTAATAACTACACACTTTTATCACCAACTACCAATAACTACTCAAAACCATTAATTAGTTAATTATAATTTTAAAATATCAAGAATAAGTTATAATATATTTAATAACTAAATAAAAAGAATTAATTATGAGTGTGCTAATTTACTAGTATACATTAAAAGAAGAGTAAATTGTAGCAAACTCTTCTAAATATCTCAAGTTATCGGTTGTACCCCTAAACTATTTTACCTGGCACTAAACCCTCATAAATTATCATTACTTGACACATTACCCCGATTCGTTAATGACCGAATTAAAAGTTAACGGCAATTGAACATGTGACAAGAACATTCGAATTGAAGAGATTTAATGACTACTCTGCCCTTCAAACACTAATTTTGCAATTAGATCATTACAACTAACTTAAATTACATATTTATCAAATCAATAAATTGTTCTACATAAAGTAAATTTATTTTCAATTAAATTATTATTATAAAATTACCTACTTATCAAAAAATTGCAATTGAGAGAGAGAGAGAGGAGAGAAGAAGAAGAAGAAGAAGCTAACAAATAGTAAAAGTTAATTTGCCATTTAGTCATATAATAAACACTAAAAATCAAAATAATCCACGGTTCTATGAAAAAATATTTTTATTGTTACATAAATTCTACACAATTTTAGCAAATTACACTTTTTTTTTCTCTTTTTGCATTGGCCAAAAAAAAAAAACTATACTATCTTAGTTATTTAGAGAGCCCATTACATATCCGAATCTAATACCGACATAATGGACTTATATGTCAATTTCATCGGGAGAATCGCAATGAATAAACCGTACGTGATTGAAATTTGTAGGGAGTCGTTACTGGGTACGTGGAATGACACACAAAATCAAGTGCCATCTATGATCTATCCAAGCATAGTCTATTAACTACAAATTGAAAAATTGTCTTTAATTATGCTTTTAGCAAATCTGCAAAATCAAATTTAAAGTTCTCTTTGATGCCAAACTCTACCAAATCACCCAATATTACTTTTTGTCCTAACCTTGAATAAACTTTCAACAAACCCCAATTGAGATAGCTAGAATGTTTTAAAAAATGAGAGATTGACCTAAAAAAGATAGAATTTGGGATTGTGGGCACAGACAAGAACAATTAGCATGTTTGTGTGTGTTGGGGGGGGGGAGACGAATTTCGGTCTGTATGTGGGCGTATTTTTGTGTGTGTGTGTGTGTGTGTGTGTGTGTGAGAGAGAGAGAGAGAGAGAGAGAGAGAGAGAGAGAGATGCAGGAGCATTAGAAGAAGTCCTACACAAAGACCAAAACAATACCATGGATGCAATACAAGTGGGTGAAGATGGATTGACATTGTCTCTTGAAGCTTTGGTGATGCAAATTGGGAAGACTCAAGAGTTTGGAAGGCATTTGGATGTCACGTGCACCGCGAGGGAGGATGCAAGGGAGGAAGAAGGCTTTCTGCACTTTCTGGATAAGAAGCGATCGCCTTGATTGAGGGTAGAGCGATCGCTCCGTCATCAGATGTGCGAACCAAGCTTCTGGAAACGAAGCAATCGCTTCGTATCGGGCTAGGGCGATCGCCCTGTCACCAGTCAGCTGAATTTTTGGTCATGTTTCCTGTAGTTGTTATGTTTTAGAGTTTCCTAGATTGAGTAGGATTGTTGCTTTAGTCCAAGGTAGGAAAGTATTTAGTTCTCTTTTAAGATTAGGATTTGTACTTGTTTTCTTTTCCTTTAAAGATTAGGAGTCACTTTGTAAAACCTATATAAAGGGTTAGATTTAGACATTGTAATTCAGATTTTTGGCTTGAGAAAAGTAATAGAAAAAGAACAAAGATTTGTTCAAGCCTAACCGGCGAACCCGTCATCTATCCTATTAATTCGCTGCAATTTCTTTGACATTCATACAACCTTCATCTATATTTCCACAAACAACAACTTCGGTGATTGTTACGCATCAAATTGGTATCAGAGCTTAGGCCTTTTACAAATTCCATCTTTGTGAACGATCATGGCGGAAGAAGCTACATGCCCACGCGGATTAACTTTGGAACAAGCTGCAAATCTACGACGAGACCGCGAGATCCAAGAACTACGGCAACGAGTAGATCGAGTTTTGCAATTATTGGAGGAACGACCACAAGGCCGTGAAGAAGTCAAAGATTCCAATTCGGATGAGGAAGAAGCAAGACGTCCAAGACCAAGGCAACATCAAGGACGGCCAAAGGATGAAGATGATTGAGGTTTGAAACTCGATATTCCTGAATTCGATGGTTCCATGGATCCGGATGGATATCTTGATTGGGTTCGAAGAACGAAACGAATATTCGAATACAAGGAGTATAGTGATCGAAAGAAATTCAAGGTGGCCATTCTCAAACTCACAAGGTATGCCTCTATTTGGTATGAAAATCTGAAATCCCAAAGGAGACGCGAGGGTAAGACAAAAATCGAATCTTGGGATAAATTTAAAAAGTATCTTGATCATAGGTTTTTACCAAGCACCTACCGACAAGATAATTTTTCTAAACTTATACAATTGAAGCAAGGAAATTCTCCCGTAGCACAATACATTGAAGAATTTGAGAAACTATCAATTATTTGTGACATGCAAGAACATGAAGAACAAAAATTCGCTAGGTTCATGGGAGGGTTGGATTTCGAAATAGCCAACATGGTGGAGCTACAACCGTGTTTTACCTTTGAGGAAATCTGCAAGGTCTCGATAAAGTGTGAAAGACAAATGAAGAGGAAAAAGGTGGGCAACAAGACGACATTTTCAAGGGGGTTCTCAAACAATTTGGTTTCAAGCAATTCGGTTCCAAGCAATTCTAAATCCAATAATCAAGCGGAGAAGTCCAATAAAGGTACCACCAACGAAAAGGCCAAAGGAAAGAAACCTATCAAGAACAAAGACACCATCAAGTGCTTTAAATGTCAAGGGTATGGCCATTATCAATCCGAGTGCCCCACCAAAAGAGTTTTAACCTTGCACAAGATTCGAGATATAGAAAACAATCTTGCGGCACAAGACCAAGAAGACGAATCCGAAGAAGAAAAAAAAGTGGAGGAATTTGATTTCGAAGACATTAAAGGGGAGACACTAGTCTTGAGGAGATCTTTGCATACGAAATCGATGGCCATGGAAGAGGAACAAAGAGAACAGATTTTTCATGCAAAGTGCCTTGTACAAGGAAAGGTGTGCGACGTAGTAGTGGATGGAGGAAGTTGTGCAAATGCCGTCTCCACTATACTCATTGACAAGCTGAAGGTTCCTACTACAAACCACTCACGTCCCTACAAACTTCATTGGCTCAACGACGGATCCGAAGTTAAGGTAAATCGTCAAGCTTTAATCTCTTTTTCCATGGGAAATTATCAAGATGAGATACTATGTGATGTGGTACCAATGGATGTGTGTCATATATTATTGGGACATCCATGGCAATACGATCGATCCGTAACACATGAAGGGAGGGAAAATGCTTACACCGTCAAGAAAGATGGCAAAAAGTTCAAATTAAACCCTTTACCACCCTCAAAGATAACCCCCATTAAAAGATCACCGCAAAAGACAAACTTGTTGGCTAGTGAACGTGAAGCCGAACAAGCCGTCAAGGATGGACAAGCAATTTTTATCATGCCTCAAGGGATCCAAGGACAAGAAGGGGAGGAACTACACCCCTTAGTGAAACCTCTACTCAACAAATTCAAGGATGTATTCCCCGAAGACCTACCCCCAGGTTTACCACCGAAGCGAGGAATTGAACATCAAATAGATTTGATCCCCGAAACGCCACTCCCCAACAAACCGGCCTATAGATGCAATCCAGAAGAAACTAAAGAGCTCCAAAAACAAATTGAGGAATTACTTTCGAAGGGGTATATGGAGGAAAGTATGAATCCATGTGCGGTACCGGCTCTTTTAGTTCCCAAGAAGGATGGAACGTGGCGCATGTGCGTGGATAGTAAGGCAATAAACAACATCACTATTAAATATCGATTCCCAATGCCACGGCTAGACAACATGATTGACGAGCTACATGGAGCAATAATATGCTCAAAGATCGACTTAAGGAGCGGATATCATCAAATCCGTATGCGTGAAGGAGACGAATGGAAGACAGCTTTCAAAACGAAGCATGGATTATATGAGTAGAAGGTGATGCCATTCGGGCTCACAAATGCTCCAAGTACTTTCATGAGACTAATGAACAAAGTTTTGAGGCCATTCTTGGGAAAATTTGTAGTCGTTTATCTAGACGACATTTTGGTGTATAGCAAAAGTGAGGAGGAGCATATACGGCATCTTGAAGAGGTACTCATAGCCTTGAGAAAGAACAAGCTTTATGGGAAACTTGAGAAGTGTTCATTTATTAAGCCTAGTGTGACGTTCCTTGGATATGTGGTCTCAAAGGAAGGAGTATTGGTAGATCAAGCAAAGATCGAAGCAATCAAATCTTGGCCTACTCTAACTAACATTACGGAGGTACGATCATTCCATGGGCTAGCCTCTTTCTAGAGACGCTTCATTCAAGATTTTAGCACCATTGCAAGTCCCATAATCGAAACCCTAAAGAAGGAAAAATATGAATGGACATTGGCGGCACAAAAAGCTTTTGAAAATCTAAAAGAAAAGTTATGCAAAACACCGGTGTTGGCCTTACCCGATTTCTCACAACCTTTTGAAGTCGAATGTGATTCTAGTGGAGTGGGTATAGGGGCGGTGTTGACTTAAGAAAAATGGCCCATTGCTTACTTTAGCAAAAAGCTTGGAGGTGCAAGACTCAATTATTCTACCTACGACAAAGAATTTTATGCCATGGTTCGAGCTTTGGATCATTGGAGCCATTATTTGAGGCCGAATCATTTCGTCCTTCATTCTGACCATGAGGCCTTAAAATACATCCATGGGCAACACAAGCTAAAGCCAAGGCACGCAAAGTGGGTGGAGTTTTTACAATCATTCAACTTCTCTTCAAAATACAAAGACGAAAAAAATAATGTGGTAGCGGATGCGTTGTCAAGAAGATATTCAATGCTTACCATGATGGACGCCAAGTTACTAGGGTTCAAACTAGTAAGTGAATACTACAAGGAAGATCCAGAATTTTGTTCTATTATTTTTGATTGTGAAAAGGGAGCAAACAGAAATTATATACTATAAGAAGGGTTTCTTTTCAAAGGTAATCAACTATGCATTCCAAAGTGTTCAATAAGGGAGTTGTTGATACGAGAAACACATGGGGGAGGACTAGCGGGACATTTCGGAATCAACAAGACAATTGAATTATTGCAAGAGCATTTTTATTGGCCGAAGATGCTTGGAGATGTGCAAACTATTATTTCTCGATGTGCTACTTGTCAAAAGATGAAAAGTACATTCCACCAAGGGTTGTACACGCCATTGCTCGTACCAAAACAGCCATGGAGTGATGTGTCAATGGATTTCATTGTGGCCTTGCTGCGGACACAAAGAAGAAAGGATGCTATCATGGTGGTGGTCGATCGATTCTCTAAAATGGCGCATTTCGTACCATATCACAAAACTGATGATGCGTCCTTGATTGCGGATCTATACTTCAAAAAAATAGTACGTTTACATGGAGTACCGAAGATAATTGTGAGTGATCGAGATAGCAAGTTCCTTAGTCATTTTTGGCGTTCTCTTTGGAGGTTAATTGGAACCAAATTATTGTTTAGTACATCTCATCATGTTAGGAATATGCCTGTAAAACAGCTGATATATATATGTATGCATATTCCAAGTACAGTGATTTGCTTGTTTTCATTACAACGCATGTTTCACAAGTGGCTAAAAGGGCTGCGTACCGGTTAGTATGGCAGCTTGTTGAAACAATGCATAGGTCATTAGACTAGGAAGTCTTTGTACATATCCGAGTCTTTGTCCTACCAAGGTGATGATAACTTTAAAATGGATTAGCTCTCTTTATACGCTAACAGACATGCTCATCGACAATGTCTCACCAGCAGACATTTCTTTCAGCAATGTCCCATCAGCAAACTCTACTTCAGCAGTCATTACATCGGCAGATCTCTATATCGGCCAAGATCCTTATATGAACGAACTGCAGAAAAGCTGATTATTCAAGAGGAACATCGGTCGTTGATCAGAAACGCTACATGTCAAAATAGATCCGTTACAAGATCTTTATGACAAGCCAAAGATACGCATCGATGACTGTGCCATCACTATTATCCAACAGACATTTCCTCTTCAGTGTTTAAAGTCCAAACTTCAAGACAAGATTTTTCAAAAGGACGAACACAGTGCGCTATATCCCAGGCTAAGCAATGGCAAGTCAAATCTGTCAGCCTAAATCACGGACCTAATTCAAAGCAAAAAGCTTAACGGACGGTCTTTGCCCAACAGTCTGAAAGACGCACTCCTGTGCAATTAATGTCTCAGATTTCCAACGGGCAAACTCATTTAATGCTTCAACAAATTCTTCATCTTCTCCAACCTATATAAGAAGACTCTCATTCTCACAAATCAGAAGACGAGGAGAGACACAGTTGCATGTATGCAAACATCTGTGAGAGGTTGTGGTATTGAAATCATTCCTCATTCTTTCAATCTGAATTCCACACCTCAAAAGAGTGAGAAATTCAAGTGTAAGAACAAACACTTGAAAAGAGAGAAAAACAGAAATTCCAAAGGCTGAGAAGTATAGCTTGATCAAAAACCCAGTTTTTGATTTGAGTTCTTTCTCCCTTCGAAAGACTCAGTCTCTTCAGTGCTGCAATTTAAACCTTCAACAAGAGACCAAGCCTTCCTGCAATTTGTTGAAGACTGATCCTGCTTGAAGATGTCCGATGAAGAGTCAGAGCCTAAAAATTCACATTGCATTCATATCGGCAGACTTATACTACATTATAAGCTGTGCCGATTGTGCAATAAATTGTCATCATTTTTGGCCGAGTGCTTAGCACTCAGTTGTTCAAATACTTGCTATTTGAACAACGCCTAATATTCTCTTCTCACACCACTCTAACACTAGCACTTCTCTTGCCCAACCTCCAAGGGTATTAGGAACTGCTAAGGTTAGAGTTCTAATAATGAGTCTTCCGGGTATCCCAATTGACTTTCCTTCTACCCCCGGGGAGATTGCTAGGTTAGAGAGTCTAGGTTGATGTACTAAGCTTGTTTGTCTTTGAGCAAATCTCTGCTGAATTTTAATATAATATATATCTTTTGATACATTCAGCCTTTATTTCTCTTTCCTGTATAATTTCTTTTATCTTGTGCAATCTGGTTGTAGAAAGCAATTGATGCATCTAATATAAGATTTTAGTTAACTGTTATGCTTAAAGTGTACTCAAACTTTTACAGTTACTTTAATCTTGTCTGTTATACTTAAGCTGCCTATTCTTCCGCTGCTCAAACTCTTACTTATCAGCCAAGTATAACAACATCTTCCTTCTGCATGTTCTTCAAATCTGCCGATCCAAGTTGTCTGACATAACAAATATCGGCTAAGATGTTAGAACTAGGAAGATGACCTTTTTATATTAATCATTTCATCTATATCTTCAACTTAAATGTTAAAATAGGATGAAAATTTTAATATATTGAGTATAGGCTATTCACCCCCCCTCTAGCCTATACACTGAGCATACTACCGTGGAGCCAACAATTGGTATCAGAGAGGGTTCTCTGAGATTTTCATTCCAGGCTTAACAACCTGAGAGTTTAGATCCAGTTGCTCAGATTAGATGCATAGTCAAAAAGAGTCTTTTTCAAAATCTTTCATTTCCAAAAATCTTCTTGACTGAGAGACCTGGAAGCCATTTGAAAACACCTTTTTCAAATCAAAATTAATTTTGTTTTAAAAAAACATGTGAGAAAGAATATCGTGATGATTATGTGATTACTATGAGAAAATCTATCATATATCAAAAATATATTGATATCATGAAGAGAAGTACTATAGTCAATTAGAGACTAACTTGCTAAGGATTATATATATATATTTTAAAAACCACTCTTTGTCAAAATCATGATATATCCTATAGCAAAAATGATGGATGAATTACTTAGATTCACTTCTAAAGATTTGCCATCTTGATGTAAGGCTAACGATTGTATCAATCTAACACCTTCTCAAGAAAACTTCCTATTAAAAGTTTAGAGCAAATGAAATAAGAAGAGTTTCAAAGGAAATTCAAGGGAAATCAAACTTATGTCATCTCCAAAATTACTGAGATTATTAGCTCTTGGCCTAAGGACATCAATGATAAAGTTATTCTTCTTCAACAGGAAGCTTCTGCCTAAAAGGATACACTCAATGAACTTCAGCTCAACATCAGAACTAGTTCCTTAGCCACCATGAGCAGATCAGTTCAAAAGAGTAAAGTGAGAAAGTAACTCCTTTCATCAACCTCTTAATATCTTGAGTTACACTTATAAGCAATAGACTGAGTAATTACTCTAATCCTGTGCTTATCAAGTCTCACTTGTATTATTGGATTTCTGGAGCTATTTTCAGCTCATAAATGTTGCTAACCATTTCTCTATGAGTATAAAAGACAAGAACTCATACGACAAAAGGACCAAAGATGCAACATTGCTCTCCATCGGCAGACATTAACCTGACTGCTGATTTATGAAGGATTGCTAGCCACTCAAGTCTTCTATATCCTTCACTCACTCAAAGTCTAATCAATACCTGCTGGACTCCAAGTGCCTCTACATGAGAAATCTACTGATGAGTCCTCAATATTGATCAAGACCTACTCTCCTGCATACTAAAAACAGGTCAGCTACTGTCTCATAAATGACCTGTGTTCATGTCTGCTGAATTAATTTGTTAATATAAATTATCAGACATGCTGGATAAAATCTTATCATACTGTGCTTAAATTGACATATCTGTATGATTGTGTGATTCGTCTTATGCAAACGGTTTTCAAAAACTTATCAGCACTTTTCATATCAGCTGATTTAAATTGTTTTAAAATCTATGATTGGCTAAATTTCCATATCTGCCATTCAACACTTCATAAGCTCAGTTTTATGTGCTGACTTATAGAAGTAAAAACCTTTAAATGACTTATTCTCTCTTAAGTCTATTAAAGGTGGAGGCACACTTTTCGAAGACTGACTACTTCGATTAAAGTTAAGACTATTCTCAAAACCTTGAAAAGCGACAAAACTTTCTTTATCAAAATCTTTTCCAAGAATCTTGAGAAAATCTAGACTTCACAGCCTATCCCTGCCAAGGCGTGTTTAGAAGGACAACCCAACAGTAAAGCTCCATTATTGAGCGTCCTTCAGTCTAACCTCCATGAGTTTAAGTAGAGCTCCTTCTTCATCTAATCTCTACTATGAATAAACTCACAAGCTGCTTACCGATTACACTAGATACAAAACGATGATTCAAATTTTCTCAAAATGTTACTAAGTTCAAGTCCTAAGAATCGATCAAGTCAATTTCTCAACAACGGGGTATGATTCCTTCATATTCATTCAAAGTTGTTTTGATTTTATTTCTGTTACTCCAAATGAGCTGATCTAAAATATTCTCAACAACGTATTTTCAAAACCATTTATAAACTGTGAAAACCATTTTCAAAATCTTTCTAATACACAGTTACCAAGTCTGAGAGAAATTTTATCAACTCATTTGTACCAGAAATCATTAATTATGTATCTTCAATCTTGTCGTGAAAATAATTGATAAAAGAATTTTCTTTTGTCTTGTCCGATAATCATAAAAGTTTGCTAACAAGTATGATTTATATGCTGCAAACCTTGATTATCAGAACACTTAAGAACATCTTCAATCAATTATATTAAAAAGATAAGATGAAAAGCTATTAATTAATGCCAGCAAAAGTGATTTCAATTCTCTTCTAACTTTTAGTTATCAATCTCATTGATACTCTAAAATATTTTCAGATGAATCACTGGGAAAATCAATTAGCATATACCTATCCGACCATCGAAATTCTGCTTGCATACATGAACTTCACAGAGAAGATCCCAGAAAAGAGTTATCAAATGTTTGGAAAGCATTTGATAAATTGCTGTGTGCAACAACTCTTCTGGTTATATGTAGGTATGCGGGCCATCACCTCAAAGATGGCTGATGCAGATAATTCAGCTTGACTGAATTAGGTAGCTAATAAGGAATTGATGAGGATGACGAACTGCTAATTGCCGCCATACATCCCAGAGAAAATCAAAGGGGATTCATGACCGAAGCAGTAAATCCTTAGTGGCAATCACCCTTCGGTGCTCTCATAATGACCCGAAGAAGTGCACGTGTTCCGCCTCCGACGAGAGCTGGAGGATATCAAAAACGGACACTGCCATCTTGATCTACTCCAAAATTCTTGACTGATGACCTCTCATTAAGTACCTAGGATTAGGACATCTTGGATACTACTTTGTAACATGTTTTTTTTTTCTTCAAAATTGAATCATTATGTATCTTTATCCTGTAATCTGCAGTTTAGTCAGAATTCCAGTTGTATTTTCTTGTAATCAGCTGATCCCCACTTCGTACTGTTCAAAACTACTTGGATTATTGAATACAAGTTCTGCAACTCTCCTTCATGTCTATCTACTTGTCTGAATTCCTTTGATAGCATGAATTAATGTGTTTTAACTGTGATTGATCTACATATCATTATTCTTCATCATAGTACTTACTTTCCTTTGGTAAGATGAAGAAATTGACCTTAATGAAACGATCACACATTTATTACATAAACTCTGCTGAAACCCCATCAGCTAACCCGTCCTATAAAATCGGCTATATTGAGTTTTAGTCAATTACCAAAAAGTTAAAATCTCTGCCTTACACTATCTGATAATAGCCTTTCATAATCTACCGAACTCTAGCAGTTCACACATAGGTAGACTGCAGATACCTAAAGGATGACCTTCTACGTCTATATCTTACCCTTGAGTTACTGCAAGTCCATTACTAAACATCTGACATTCCTATTCTACACACAAGATTACTAGTGAATCCACTGTGAACCAAATTGTCTGCTTAAAACTGTAAGCTTTTGGACTTATAAAGGATTTATCTCATCAAAGTTTATGAAAGAACTTTCACTATTCAAATCACTAAAATCCAAGCTTTTTAACTTCTGAAAATCAAAGGCTTACACTTTCTCTCAAAATAGCTCAACAGCAATTTGTGTTCTCAGCTATGACAACAATCAAATCTAGTGTGATCCTTGAGATTAGTAATGAGAAGGCAAGGTTAGCAGTTTCTCCTGATGAAACACCTTCCTAGCTAACCAGCAGACAAACTGAATTCAAAAACACTCTGTCATGCATTATCACATTCCCAAATTTCAAAAAGGCTGAGAAAAACTTAGGTAACTTGACCTATCTCAAAAGATAGCTAGAAATTTTAGGATTCTTAGGAAGACTGTTTCTCCCAAGGACTAGCCCTTCCTCAGGAGTGAATGACAAATATAACCCATGTTGTTTATATTTCATGCCTCACTCTCATCTACAGGCTTGTATGTAAACACTCTTTAGCAAAACCCTTTCCTTGCTAAAGGTTGATACAACCTGTTGCACAGAAGAAGCGCGGACATCATTTCAGGTACACTTTCAATTTTTCTCTTGTCTGACTTCTCCGTTTAAATATTCTTAGAAGTGTTCCTATAAATTCATATTGTTAATAGATCATTGCTTATCGTACTTTCTATCATCTGCTAAAACACTTCTCAAAATTACTCAGGATATTAACTCTACAACTCAACAAACTCATTAAACTAAAGTAAAGAAAAACTTCAGACAACCTCTCTATCAGCAGTTATTACCTCAGCAGATAACCCATATTAACTGCTGATAAAATCCCAAATCCTTGAAACTATGAAATCCTAACCAAGTCTTCATAAAAGCTCTATGAGTATAATCACTGAATTTATACTTAAGCATTTCTGATAAAACACTCTAAAGCCAGTCCCCTGCTGTAAAAATTGATGTCAACCCCTCAAACGTTTGATATCTATCCTTCTAAAATTGGTATCATTTCCTCTAACAAATTGGTATCATCTAGTATTTTTTCTAATAATTGGTATCATTCCTTCCAACCATTGGTATCAGCCAGTATTCTTTCTAACAATATTTCTTCTAATAATTGGTGTCAACTAGTATTAAAACTAATCCCTGTAAAAGTTACACCACTCCAAAAACAGCTGATATCTCAAACTCAGCAGTTTCACCCAGTAAAACCTCAATAAAGGCAAACAAATAAATTTGTTGAAATATACATTTAAACTTCTTGTTTAAAAATAATGTGTGTATATATTTCTACTAGGCTACCTATGTCATAGCCATAACCACATTCAGCATGATGACATAATCCTAAATCATAACATCATTACCATGTCATTAAATGCATTCACTCTCTTAAGCCCCCAAAACGTCCTATATCATTCCTCTAATCAAGAAACCCCTTCATCTTCTCAAAACTTCGAAAAGATGTATAAAATAATAACCTACATTCAAATCTCTCTAAATATCTCTTCAAACTTTTCTTCATTTTCCTATCCAACTCTACATCGACCCAACAATTACCAACCTTGCCAAAACTGCTCAATTCTGTACATCGACCCATCTCCTATAATGAAATGCAACAACGAATCATGATATTCCTAGCCATTCCTCAAGCTACTCCTCAACCAGTGATCCGTCGACCTCGCTCAATCAGTCGACGAGTAAGAAATCGCTTGCGAGATCCAAGGAACAATGTGTCAAATTTCATTCCATGGATTCCTTCACCAAATCCTGCCTCACCCAATGCAACAAACAGTCCCCTCATCACTCACTCCTCTAATGCCTCACCTGAATCATCCTCAACTCAAGAAGAGTCTCAATCTGCAAATATCAACACTGTTTCTGACCCAACAATCAATGCTCCATCCAACCAGCACTAAAAACTTTCATCTTCTACCCTATTTTAATGAAATGTCTATTGTTAATTTTTGTACTATGTTTGTAATATATTTCGTTAAAGACTTTGTTTGCTACTTTCATTCTGCTTTACTCATTGTCATCTGTTCAGTACATATTTTTAACTGCCACTCTCAACATATACATCTATACATATGCATATATTCTCTTTCCACCTTAAAAATTGACAAAATGACAGAAGAAAAATGCTCCATAGAACATTTTTAAGATGCATATCTCATGCTTCTGACCCCTGTTAACATGCTTTTCATACACACATATCTTATCAAAATAGATAATTCATCTGCTCTTCATAACTCATGAAGCGGCAAATTGCAGTCATTATATCTCATTCACGTTACACTTACTCTCTGTACACTTGCATATCATATGGCTCTGCACCATAACAATTGGAATGCAAAATTCACTTCTAGCCTTGCACTATAACTCACCTAACTTTCTAAGGAGAAGATTTCGTATACCAAAACTCATACCTTATGAGTTGTCCTAATCAAGTTCTCAAACTTGTCCGATACACACAAAGATAACCATGCACATATATCCAGGAGGAAATAAACTACATACCTCTTTACTACTCAGAAGAAGAGACAATAAATCAAAACAAACAATTCATACCTGCAGACTTCATATTGGTACACCCATTGTGACCAAGGCCAAAAGTAAACATACTGGTAAATCTACTATGGCCATCAAGACACAAGATTCATTCCAACTACATGTCGTGCCCATAATTCATACCTTATGAATCATATGAGTACACTTCTTACACTTTGTCCTATCCCCACCTCAACAGACTCCATAGTCGGTCGTTCTCATCTCTATACATAGATCTATTGTGACCACTAGCAAATTAGTAATAGGAGGAGATTATTCAACAAAAAGGAAAAGATCCTATAGTCAAACAAATAGGAGGAGATTATCCTAAATAACCAAAGCAGATATGACACTCCTCAAATCGGTCACTCCTTACAACCAGGAGGAGAAGGTCATAACTTCTACGATCATGGACTCCAGCACATAGGAGGAGATATTTATTGAAAATTTATACGGTCATGAACATAAGCAAATAGGAAATTTCGGTCATGGACTCAAGCAAATAGGAGGAGATATTGTTATAATTCTTATAAGATTTGCTTGCATCCATAACCCTATAATAAGATTTGCTTGCATCCATAACCCTATATAAGATTTACTTCCTTGTATCCATAACCATGCATAACTAGATAAGATTTGCTTGCATTCATAACTCATATTCTGTATCCATAACCATGCTTAAGCAAATAAGAAGTAATTAGTATCAGCATTATTATAATTGGTATCAGCATTGCTGTAATTCACAATATTTATAATTGGTATCAGCATTGCTGTAATTCACAATATACGTAATTGGTATATAATTGGTATCAGCATTACTGTAATTTACTTTGCTCAACTTTTGAAAACAACTAATACTTAATCAATTCGATTAAGTACACTATTTCATAACTTTTTCTTGTTTAAACCAATTCAGATCATACTTATTACACCACAAGAAAAACATCTTTTATGGCAACATTATATCTCATAATTGCCTGAACATTGCTCTACTCATTGCTCCGTATATGTACTTTCATTTATTGAGTCTGTAAATACGTAGCAATAGGTGACTATACATACACTATCGCTTGTAAGTTCAACCTAGGGCATGCTTTGATAAAAATTGATTATTCAATAATGGCATGTTATTACTAAGGATTGAACATCTGCTTTTAAGAGCTGTATGTATAAGTCAATAGTAGTAATGGTCTCAAGCAAATAGGAGGAGATTGTTAGGAATATGCCTGTAAAACAGCTGATATATATATGTATGCATATTCCAAGTACAGTGATTTACTTGTTTCCATTACAACGCATGTTTCACAAGTGGCTAAAAGGGCTGCGTACCGGTTAGTGTGGCAGCTTGTTGAAACAATGCATAGGTCATTAGACTAGGAAGTCTTTGTACATATCCGAGTCTTTGTCCTACCAAGGTGATGACAACTTTAAAATGGATTAGCTCTCTTCATGCGCCAACAGACATGCTCATCGGTAATGTCTCACCAGCAGACATTTCTTTCAGCAATGTCCCATCAGCAAACTCTACTTCAGCAGTCATTACATCGGCAGATCTCTATATCGGCCAAGATCCTTATATGAACGAACTGCAGAAAAGCTGATTATTCAAGAGGAACATCGGTCGTTGATCAGAAACGCTACATGTCAAAATAGATCCGTTACAAGATCTTTATGACAAGCCAAAGATACGCATCGATGACTGTGCCTTCACTATTATCCAACAGACATTTCCTCTTCAGTGTTTAAAGTCCAGACTTCAAGACAAGATTCTTCAAAAGGACGAACACAGTGCGCTATATCCCAGGCTAAGCAATGACAAGTCAAATCTGTCAGCCTAAATCACAGACCTAATTCAAAGCAAAAAGCTTAACGGACGGTCTTTGCCCAACAGTCTGAAAGACGCACTCCTGTGCAATTAATGTCTCAGATTTCCAACGGGCAAACCCATTTAATGCTTCAACAAATTCTTCATCTTCTCCAACCTATATAAGAAGACTCTCATTCTCACAAATCAGAAGACGAGGAGAGACACAGTTGCATGTATGCAAACATCTGTGAGAGGTTGTGGTATTGAAATCATTCCTCATTCTTTCAATCTGAATTCCACACCTCAAAAGAGTGAGAAATTCAAGTGTAAGAACAAACACTTGAAAAGAGAGAAAAACAAAAATTCCAAAGGCTGAGAAGTATAGCTTGATCAAAACCCGCTTTTGATTTGAGTTCTTTCTCCTTCGAAAGACTCGGTCTCTTCGTCCGCAATTCAAACCTTCAAGAAGAGACCAAGCCTTCCCGCAATTTGTTGAAGATCGATCCCGCTTGAAAATGTCCGATGAAGAGCCGAGCCTAAAAATCCACATTGCATTCATATCGCGACTTATACTACATTATAAGTCGCATTGTGCAATAAATTGTCATCATTTTTGGCCGAGTGCTTAGCACTCAGTTGTTCAAATACTTGCTATTTGAACAACGCCTAATATTCTCTTCTCACACCACTCTAACACTAGCACTTCTCTTGCCCAACCTCCAAGGGTATTAGGAACTGCTAAGGTTAGAGTTCTAATAACGAGTCTTCCGGGCATCCCAATTGACTTTCCTTCTACCCCCGGGGAGATTGCTAGGTTAGAGAGTCTAGGTTGATGTACTAAGCATGTTTGTCTTTGAGCAAACCTCTGCTGAATTTTAATATAATATATATCTTTTGATACATTCAGCCTTTGTTTCTCTTTCCTGTATAATTTCTTTTATCTTGTGCAATCTGGTTGTAGAAAGCAATTGATGCGTCTAATATAAGATTTTAGTTAACTGTTTTGCTTAAAGTGTACTCAAACTTTTACAGTTACTTTAATCTTGTCTGTTATACTTAAGCTGCCTATTCTTCCGTTGCTCAAATTCTTACTTATCAGCCAAGTATAACAACATCTTCCTTCTGCATGTTCTTCAAATCTGCCGATCCAAGTTGTCTGACATAACAAATATCAGCTAAGATGTTAGAACTAGGAAGATGCCCTTTTTATATTAATCATTTCATCTATATCTTCAACTTAAATGTTAAAATAGGATGAAAATTTTAATATATTGAGTATAGGCTATTCATCCCCCCCCCCTCTAGCCTATACACTGAGCATACTACCGTGGACCCAACACATCACCCACAAACGGATGGTCAAACGGAGGTAACAAATAGGACCCTGATTGCGCTGCAACTTAAACTGCAACAACTAGGGCAAAAGTACCCTGCCGTATCAAGTAATATAGTGCGTAAGCACAAGTATCGATCCCACAGGGAATGCACGGAATTTTCACTCCAACTAAGTACCGAAATTAAGCTAACTATTTATATTTGAACGAAAATAAATTGAGAATAAAATCTAAAAAACTAAAAGTAAAAGAAAGCAATTAATATGTACAACGTCGCAAAATGCTTTGGCAACAACAAATCAAGATTTAAAGATAAGATTATAGGAATGCAATATTTCTAGTCTAGCTCGTGATTAATTTAATCCTCTCTCTACTTTTCTTTAACTCAAGTCTTGGTAGCCGAGAACACTAGATTGGTTAACTACGAGCTCTCGCCCCAATAGCAACCCGAATCTCCCCTACCTCGTGAATGGCTAAGGTGGATTGATTGCGTGTCAGAACAAGTCCTCAATTGACTATCTATGAACACTCGTTACCTCTCAGTCTGGCGTCACATAGACAATTATTGTATTTTCGGAATTAATAGGAAGGGCTCTCGCTAACTATCCTATAATTCTAACGATCATTTAATGGGTAGCTAATCCATCGGAAGCATTAGGAACACACAATAATAACCAAGATAATGGGTAGAGAAATAATCGCTCTATTTTTCTACAAGTCATGTCGGTAGCCGGAGGCTATCGGTGTGTGTCAAACACCAACTATTAAATTGATCAGTCCGAAAAGTCAGGTAGCTCTCGCTCACTCAAACAATTCTAAAATCATTTAATTAATGGCTAAATCAATTAAAAGCATTAAACCCATCAATAATAATAACCTAACATGCTTGTATACTAAATAGGGAGAGAGATTAAATTAAAACACTACAACGACATAGAAAAATAATTGCTTTCCATAAATCAATTAGGACAAAACCAATTCCACAATTACAAGATATTCAACCATAGAAATTACAACAAATATCTCAATATAAAGGGTGGAAGAATTAAACCAAACAATGTTGAAATCCAAGGTTGAAATATCTTGCAAATGCTTTCTTGGCACTTGATTTGGTGCTCCAAACCTTCAATGGTGATTACATTTTTTAGAGAATGGAAGAAATTTTGGAAGGAGAGGGCTACTGCCCCCAAAGGGGACTCACAGCCCCGTTTGGGACTCACTGGTATTGTTTTGGGTTGGTTGGGAGATATAGAAGAGATAGAAAATGAGTGGTCAAGGGCTGAAGGGCAGAATAGGCATTTGACATAAAATTTAAGGGGCAAAAGGGACCAAAACTTGGCCAATTCCTCATTAATCCGCCTCCAATCCTCCTTCAGAAGACACGGTGCGGCATGGGAGCGGCACGGCGCGTGGGCGGAGCGGCCTAGGCTTGGCTGAGATCGCTAAGAAGCGCACAAGGAGTGCACGCTTCTTACTTCTTAGAATTGCTGCGGTACCCTTATATTTTCTGTAATGAGCTCCGCGATCCTTCCCCCTCCAGGCTTCGCATTTTAGTCCTCCGTTAGCCCCGTTAGCCACCGCTAGCTCATTTTGCCTTGAAATACTTAACGGACTTTGACGGAATATTTTGTAGCTCAACTTTGAAGCCCGAAATTGCCTCGAACTTTGTGCTAAAATCCTTGAATGCTCGTTAATATCTTGGAAACCTACATTAAAGCACAAAATACACAAATAATAATATTTTCAAGCATAATTAACATAAAAGTAGCACAAAATAAAAGGAAATTAAAGGGAAAATTCATGAAAATCTTGAGCTCATCAGACCCTTGGAGTTTTATTGAGGGGACTAGTTGGGAAGACCCAAAAGGATTGGGATTTAAAATTAGCTCATGCCGAGTTTGCTTACAACTGCACACCAACATATGCTACAAAGCATTTTCCATTTGAGGTTGTGTATGGGGTTAATCCTTACTTGCCTATAGATATGGTACCTACACGAAAAGGGAAGGGGCAACTGGATGCGTTCACCAAGTTGAAGGATATACAACAATTTCATGAGCAAGTCCGTGCAAGAATTGAGAAAGTGAATGAAGTATACAAGAAACGAGCCAATAAGAGTCGAAGACAACCGGAATTTTAACCCGAAGATCTAGTATGGCTACATTTGCGAAAGGAACAATTCCCTAGCAAGAGGAAACATAAGCTAATGCCAAGAGCCGAAGGCCCTTTTCAAGTGTTGGAACGGTTTGGCAATAGTGCATACAAGTTGGACCTTTCCGAGGAATATGTAATTAGCCCTACGTTCAATGTGGGAGACTTGTCACCATACTTGGAGGACAAAATGCTTGAAGAATTGAGGCAAATTCTTTCTAAAGAAGGGGAGGATGATGCGGGAGCATTAGGAGAAGTCCTACGCAAAGACCCAAACAATACCATGGATGCAATACAAGTGGGTGAAGATGGATTGACATTGTCTCTTAAAGCTTTGGTGATGCAAATTGGGAAGACTCAAGAGTTTGGAAGGCATTTGGATGTCACGTGCACCGCGAGGGAGGATGCAAGGGATGAAGAAGGCTTTCTGGACTTTCTGGATAAGAAGTGATCGTCTTGATTGAGGGTAGAGCGATCGCTCCCTCATCAGATGTGCGAACCAAGTTTCTGGAAACGAAGCGATCACTTCGTATCGGGCTAGGGCGATCGCCCTGTCACCAGTCAGCCGAATTTTTGGTCCTGTTTCCTGTAGTTGTTATGTTTTAGAGTTTCCTAGATTGAGTAGGATTGTTTCTTTAGTCCAAGGTAGGAAAGTATTTAGTTCTCTTTTAAGATTAGGATTTGTACTTGTTTTCTTTTCCTTTAAAGATTAGGAGTCACTTTGTAAAACCTATATAAAGGGTTAGATTTAGACATTGTAATTCAGATTTTTGGCTTAAGAAAAGTAATAGAAAAGAACAAAGTTTTGTTTAAATTTGGTTATTGCATTCCTTAGGTTTAGGAAGGTAATATCCAAAGTGATCTTTACGTTAGGTGAGTGAAGCCTAACCCGGTGAACCCAAACGGGATCTTTACGTTAGGTGAGTGAAGCCTAACCGGTGAACCCGTCATCTATCCTATTAATCCGCTGCAATTTTTTTGACATTCATACAACCTTCATCCATATTTCCACAAGCAACAACTTAGGTGATTGTTACGCATCAGAGAGAGAGCAATGAGATGGACAATCTCTTGTCATGGCTCGGAGTGGCGCTTTGCGGTGGGACTAAGAAGAGAGTTGGCAAGATAGGATACTGGTGAATTACCGCTGGTTGGGATTTGCCAGAAAATACGCGTGTGACATGTATGATGAAGGTGAAGGACGTCAGAAACTGTGAGTAGACGCATGGGGATAGGAGAGCCTGAAACTAAATGAAGTAGGGGAGATAGCATAAACAGTGTTGAGAGAGAGAGAAAGAGATATATGTGAATGCGAATGTGGAAGAATGGAAATGAATTAAATGAAATTAGGTCACACCTCAGTCAAGTGTATACTTGTCTACCCAAAAAAATTAAAAAATTAAGGGTAATTTTGTCTATTAATTATTTCCATTAATGGTGTTATAATGAGTTTTTGGGTGTGATAGTTTTAGCGTCGGGTTAACAGTTTAGGGGTACAACCCAATAACCATAGGTAATTTGGGGGTCACTATAATTTACTTTTTAACGAAAGGATAAGTACAATTAATAAATGGGGCTAGGTTGGTCATTCCCTATTTTAGTTGCACTTAGGACTCGGCGTTTTAAGGAAACGTTGCATTTTGGAGCATTGGTAACGGATGCTACATTTGCAATTCACGGCTTAACATAATGCACCAAAATGTGTAGGTAAGACATGGCCTTAGTTTGTTTTAATTGAATAGATACATTTTTCTTTTGATAAACTATCTTTAACATAATGCCTTTAATATCTTTACTTTTGTGGTTAAGATTGTGTCATATCAACTAAATCAACTTCAATTATGTCTATGTAATAATAGAATATTTTAGTAGTTAACAAACTTTTTTCTTAATTAACGCAATAAATCAAGGTGTACATCTTCAATTAAAAGATAGAGTAAAAGTAAACTACATCAAACTCAATGAAACTATTCTGTGTTATTAGATTGTGCTCTCAAACTTTTTGACTCAATAACAAGCTACATAAATTACAACATTCCATACTTTACATTTTTAATCGCTACGTCAAAGGAAAACATAAAGCCAAGATATTTGACTTGCATTTGCTGCAGAGTAAACTTCGAAAAGACTCCTAAATTATGTACGAATGAAAAAATCACCCTTCAACTATCAACTTGTCTAAGTTAGTTCACTCAACTCATTTGGTAGTAACAAGAATAATCAAAAGCCTCTAGTTCCCTTGATAAACACGCACACGTCTCTCTGCCCTTATTACCTCTTCTCTATCCAATCGCCAATGAACCATCTGGGCACCAACAACCTAATAGTTTTAAAAACTCAATAAACACCCACCACATCCATTTTGCATCTCTATTAGTCAAACTGCGATCTCCAGCGATTCTCATATAAAAAGTTATACCTAATTTCTAAGAGAAAAAAATTATACAATATTATTTTTCATCTTAAATTTTAATTAATTTACTGTTGTAGTTCCGGAGAGATGTAAAGAAGAAGAAGAAAAATTAAACTTAATATTGGCTTTTGAATGTGCAGATGAGGGAGATCTTTTTTCAATGACTTGAAGAGTATTTTAGTTCACTCAATTTCTAAATTATTTAAACTAGTGATTATGACACATGTATTGCGTGTGCGTAACTATTTAGAGGGATGCTAAATAACGCACATTTATATGCTAAATGTTGCATCCATTAAGTGCTCATTTACTATACTACCCCTCTCTTCTATTTTTAAAAAACTATCCTCCTTTATTAACACTAAACTTCCTCCCTCTTTAGACTTCTTTTTCTCACTCCACTCCTTCATCCTTTTTCAATCCAATTTGAATATTTCATCAATCAATTCGAAGAAAAAGGTATGTTTTTGAAGCTATGCTCTTTGTAATTTTCGGTTTTTAATACTAGTTTAACAAGATTATTGTTTAAATTGAAAAAAAGAAGGAAAAAACGGTTGTTGGGTAGAACCGGGAAACCCTAGCCGGCTATATCTAAAAAAGCTGGGCCGGCTATATTAAATATAGTCGTGCCAGTGAGTTTAAATATCGCTAGGCCGGCCATGTTTTTTCCTTTTTTTAAATATTATTAATTTGTAATTGGTTAATTAAAATGATGTTCCTTTGGTCCACTTATTATCATCTTCTTCTTTTTTTACAAAGAGGATCAATAGTGGTTCCCCACTTACCCCCTGGTGACTCGAACTCACGACCTATCGGTTGTAGTTGAAGCGTCTTACCAACTAAGCTGCACGTACTTGTCCACTTGTTATCATCATTTGTTTTTGTTTTGTTCCATTGATTCCATTAGTTTTTTTTATTAAGTGAGTTTCACTCCTTGTACATAGTGTGTAATTATAATTATAATTACTTATTGATTGTTAAATTTTGTTAGATTAATTGCTACGTTATTGATTGTTAACTTTCTTTTGTTAGGTTTTGTTAGATTAAACTTTTGTTTTGTGTAAATTTTATATATATGCTACGTTAATTTTATTTGATTATTTATAGTTAATTATTAAGTTTATAATTAATTAATTGAAAAGTTTTTTATTGTGAATTTTAGATGTAATGAGTTGGTAAGAGTGGAGGTGGTGACCAAGACAAATGTTCGGGGAAAAAATTGTATAGTGACAGACTGAAGGATCGAGTCGTAGCTGCATCCACACGAGCAAGAGCCAGTAAGAAGCATAAGCAGTCTAGTATACCTAAGTAGCCTCCAAGTCCTTCGCCAATGGCTGATGATGAATTGGAAACAAAACGAGAATTACAACATATGGGGCATTTATTTCAGTCGGGTCCGTCAGCTATTAGTCAGATGACTGGTTCAAGCATAAGGCATGGGCGGAGGGAGGGTGCGATGACTGCTGCGCAGTTTCAGGAGTTGCAACGTAAGTATCAGAGTCAGATAGGGGTTGATGATGATGACGACGACAAGGATGTTGCTACCGGTCGAGGACTCGGTGATGTCGAGCAAGATGGAGCCGAGGAGGTCCGACTCGTGGTCGTGAACGAGGAAGACCAGATACTAATGATGATTAGTGGAAGCTGTTGGATACATCCAGGGGGTCCGCCAACACGACTCTGTTTACTGGTTTTCTTAGCCATATTACACATGCAATATGGAATAGCAAGGTAAAGTAAATTATTTTCATGCATAATTTTGATTAGCTTTTGTAATATTTTGTTAAGAGATTGGTAATGACAAATATTGAATTTCTTTCAATAAGAAAGGCAAGTGTTAACTTGTCATAACGGTGCCGATCACCTCACTAAATGGGTGATATTGTGTCGCGAGATGTTAGACCTTGTTAACGGGATTGGGCTAGGACATTTGAAGCAGTGCATGTTTCAGTACCTAAACATGCCACCGATTTATGCATTTGTCGAGCGATGGCACCCGAAAATGAATAGTTTCCATTTGCCCTTTGGTGAGATGTCTATCACCCTACACGATGTCCATTACATACTACGGATTCCTGTTACAAGGAATCCTCTTATCTCAATCTCGGGCATCAAGGGTCAGCTATTGGCCCTCTTAGGAATGTCTATGTATAACATCAACCATCAGTTTAAGTTGAGCGGCATTATATTCAACCTATTCCAGGAACGTCTAACACCCGATACAGTACGTCTAAGACATAAGACGATGAGTTATATCATGTGGTTGCTGGGAGCCACGTTATTTTTGGATAAGACTCGAGCCAACTAACTGTCCACTATTTGCCATTCTTGACGAGTTTAGAAGTCATTCCAGGTTATGCGTGGAGTGCAGCTTCCCTAGCATATTTATACCGTCAGCTCGAACTCGACCCGAGATGGACATTGGGTCACTCTTTGGCCCAATGGAGTAGGTCCTCTGGGTATGCTCCCTGTCTGGCAAGTCTCTCTTAGTCGAGTTTTCCCACACGACCTTTGTGTCGCTCAGTGTGTGGCTCACCTGTACCTGTCACATGAGAATGTATGGTATCGTGGAATTTGCTGGCATAATGATGCTTTTTGTGTTCAGCTTTTTTATATCAGTCATAAGGTTGTTGAGCAAATCATCTACAATAGAGTAGCTCCCAACCAGTTCCTCAAATATTTCTCCCTCGTTATGTAGAGTCCCTCAAATCACTTGAATACGTGGGGATCAATCAGTAGATTATTAGATGCTTCCAACAAATTCATTTCATGGGCACAAGGTAGGCACTGTGTTAGCTGACGCACAACCACATTTTTCAACATAAGTATCAATTTCCATTTTTTTTACCTCGTACGTCAACCTCCTCGATAAGCAGTTGAATGGCTTCGTGTGAGACTTTACCTCTCAAGTTATAAAATAATGGCCTATCTGTTACTGTCAAATCAAAGTTCCTTGCCCTTTTAGTATTGATCTCATTGAATTGAAGCTCGATCAAGTCATGGATCTACGGGATTAAGTGATCCAAATTGTTTGCTGACGTGGATAACCAACTCTTTAATTGTGCATGTGCACCCTCCACTCTGTAAGACATCACATAAACATTTATTAGATAAATATAAAAATGGATTTTCTAAACCAGTAAAGTAATGTTAAATGTAAAACTAGTACCTATTGGTTTGTGTCCCAAAATGCACATAATTTTTGTCCAAGCATTGACAAATCGATCTCTGTATGGCTCCAACCATTCGTTCTTGACGTAGATGAGCTGAGGTGGGATCCATTGCCAAGCCTCTTCCAACTCAACCACCATAAGTAGATATCCCTCCTCAGAATTGGCATGCACTATTATGCGCCACCTTGAACTAAATGCTTTAGTAAATCTTTTATTTTCAACTGTTGTACCAGATATTTTTCTACATTCTTCGCTACGTGTCGCCTGCATAAAAGATATTTTGACTCTGGAAAATGAAATTCAATGGCACTCATTAGAGACATCTCTCGTCAGTAACTATTACATCAGGTGCGACAGCTAAACGAAACATCATTCTCAGTTGCGCAAGTGCCTAATAGAAGCTTTTTTTCCTCCCATTCCTTAAGAAGACGAATGCAACGTGAACATTTTTCCTTGTCGGTGTATTCTCAATTATCTCCAACATAGGCATATTATACTTGTTTGTCCGATACATATAATCCATACACAGAACTTACAGAAATAGTGTGAGCAACTCCTGCGCCTTCAAGTGAGCAAACATAACATCGCCCAAAATGTTTGTCCCCTTTCTGTGCCTAAACCATGTCTGATATCCCAACTCCTTCAGCAAATTAAAAAAATACTGCATTTTCGTATGTTGTCCATTTTATTCCTCCGTATCTATAGTTGGGCATTTTGTACCTGCATGAAATTAAATAAAATTTACGTTAAAATCAATCTAAGAAAAGGTTATCAATTAATTAAAAAAAACTAAATTTCAGAAAATTAAATAAAATTTACATTAAAACTAAATCCACGTACTTGTTTCAAATTGCTGTAGTTTTCAAGATTTTTTTTCTTTATCGCATTTAGGATATGTTTCCCCTTGATGTTTGCACTACTTAATTCATCGATCATACCTAATCCATTCTCAATAAACACTGTCTCAAATCTGTGCCGTGGTGATACTCCGACAATGGATGATTGTATTTACGCTTCTCGTTGTTAATGATCACATTCAACCTACCAAGGATGTTTTTCACAGCTATTAATTCAAACGGATATCCAGTTTTTTTTTTCAGTCTCTCAATTTTCGGTCCTCTTCGGCCAGCTCCCCGCTATATTTGTAAATCTCACACCTCTCACATCCAAACCACAACCTTTTACATCCGTCTACTTTTGTTTTCTGCATTGAATTCTTGAAATACATATGATTTTATTTTTCTTTTGCTCTAATCCAAGCTTCCACTTCTTCTCGATTAGCAAACACTTGATCAGTCGCAAAAAAATGAGAGACATCGGAAAACTGTTTGGTGTCATCATAAATGATGTGAACATCATGTAAATAATAATGTAACATAAAAAAAACGAGACACATATTAAATTAAAGTGTGTAGTATCATTTGTATTTGAATACAAATAATATAACATAAAAAAATACAAAAAGAAAAAGAAACAGAAAAAGAAAAAGAAAAAAGAATAGGGTAGGGCCAGGACAATTTTTTAAAAAAGCGGGACATGGATTTTTAAACGTGGCCGGAGCGGCCATATTGCAAAGAATCGGACCGACTATAAAGCAATCGGTGGGGCCAACTATTTGCTATATAGCGGGTCAGCTATTTGCAATATGGCCGGGCCGAGTCTCATTCAGCGTCAAAAATCTTAATTTTTTAACTATAAATTAAATTAAAATACATTTTAAATGAAATAAATGAAAAAAAAAAACATATCGTGAAATACTAGGAAAACTACCATTGTTGTTAGAATCCATATCACCGTTGATAGAGATCTAGAGAGGTGACTTTTAGATAGAGAAATAGTGTGAGTTAGAAAGAGAGAGTTAGAATTTTAGGAATAGAAGTGTGTTATTTAGTCTGTGTAAGTGAACAGTACATATTATGTTAAATTTTTATTCGGACTGTACAAATATTTTTATACTTGATCTTAATATTGATTTGTCATTAACATTATAATTAACTCTAATCTCAATTACCTCTAATAATGACTAAGGGCACTTTCATCATATTTTGAAAAATCATTTAAAAGGTGCGTCAGCTAGCATGTATGAGTGCGTCTATGTTATTTTTTTATATTTTACTTATACTCTTATAGGTTGTAATTATTTTAATATCTTTTTTTTACAGTAGAGCGATTAGTAGCTATTTTCAAAAAGTGGGTAATTATTTTTCATGCGGTAATTGTTGATTATGACTAACGATAGGCTTATAGATTCTCCAAAGTGTGTCTAAGATTTATTTTGAGCCCTCTTGCTTTATAATATTAATAAATTAATAGATATCAAAAAATACCAAATATATTTACTGAGTTTAAACTTTCTTTTTCTTCAATCCCGAATTTTTCCTAATATATATCTTATATATATTTTAATAATTTTTTTTAAAAAACCTCAAACTTTCAAAATCAAAATTTTAAATCACAATGCCAAAAACACCCATCACAAGTCTAGCAGTAGCACAAACCAAAAATAGGGCATTACTATTAACATCACTCATTCCTATTAATACACCCCCAAAATAAATTACAAAAATACCATTATTTTGTTAGATATAAATACACTTTTCCTACTAAATACACCCACCTTTATATTACAATACCAACTAAACCTCTAAATACACCATTTACCTTTTTTTATTTTTTTTCCTTTCTTCTTCTTCCCCACCCCTCCCCTTTCTCTCTCCAGTAAATCCCCTCCCGGCAACCCATTAAACCCCCCTTTCCTTCTTTCAAACTGATCCGTTCTCCCCCTAATTTTTTTCCCCTTTCTTTCCTTCTTCCCCTCCCCTCTCCCTTCTCTCCTTCTTTCCCTCTACCCACCTCTTGAAAAAATTCGGCCGGCGATTTTTTGTTCGTGACTGAACTATCGAACAATCGGGGTTGTTCGGTAGCATTTTTCGAACATCACCGTGATGTTCGGAAAATTCCGGCCGGCGATTTTTCGTTTGGGACTGAACTACCGAACAACCCCCAATTGTTCGGTAGTTTAGTCCCGAACAAAAAATCGCTGGCCAGATTTATTTTTTTTCTAAGGATTTCAAAGAGGAGGGTGGAGAAGAAAAAAAAAGAGGGAAGAAGGGAGAATGAGGGAGATGAGGGGGGGTGTTCCAACCATGCCGTGTGTGTGGGGGGTTAGGTTTAGAATGAAGAAAAAAAAAAAGAGGGAATGAGGGAAAGAGTGGAGGCTGCTGGAAGGGGGAGGAGAAGGGAAGAAGAAGAAATGAAGGAAGGGAGGGGAAGGGAAGGGGGGCGGTCTGTTGGGGGGTTGGGGGGGGGGGTTGGATGGGATAGGTTTAGAGAAATGAAATATTTGGGAAAGGGTAAAATAGGAACTGTTGAGTGGTGTATTTAGAAATTAGATTAGTTTGAAATTAGTGGAGAAGGTGTATTAAAAAAATAGGTGTATTAAGAAAAAAAGATGGTGTTAATAGTAAACCTCCCAAAAATATACACTGTGGCCCACGTCCCAATCCCTTCACACACACAACACAGGCCACCGGCACTAGCAAGTAGCAATTAGAATCATTTGGCGCCAATTCTCGCTACTGTAATAGCAGTCCGTCCTTCTCTCTCCCCCGTCAAATTACCATCTTCCTCGAGCACAAACCCTAGCGCTTGCTCTTATGCGTCAATCTCATACACAGGGTTACGCAGATTCACTCTAATCGCCAAAAGCCCTTCACCCATGGCCGAACGCCGAGCCAAGCGCCCCAAAATCAGCAGGTTAGTTCTCACTCTCTTCGTTTCCTTTGTCCAAAATTTCCGACTAGTTTCTTTTTGTTTCTGAGAGAATCGAGCAAGATGAAAGCAAAATTCAAGTGTTTATTGCTTTGATTAACCATGCTTCACGATGTATGGCTTTGTTACAACGAGCAATTCAAGTGTTTGTACCAAAACTTGGGGTTTTTTGTTCTCCGTTGTGTAGGAGTGTATGATAAGCAGGTTCAAGAGTTGGACTTTTGAGTATTTACGACATTTAATTTGTTATTTACGAATAATTTGTTTCGCTCGATTATTGTTTGGTCTTGAGTAGCTGAAATAACATGCTTGTCTTACTACTCTAACTTTTCATAGTCAAGGTGACCTTTTCTCATACAAAGTTACTTGTTTTCTTTACTCTGACTATGTCGTGCACTCGTGCTTAGAGACACACCATGTCCGAAAAGGGGGAGGCGGATTGCATTAGGTATCAAGCATAGAACTTTAACTAATTGGGACAAAGGTTGAGTTAAGCTGAGTTCAGTGACTTGCTTTCTCAAATCTATAAGCATATTGTCAGTATCTTGATATAGTTTACTAATGTATATAGTTTTCTTTCTCTATAATAATAACTTTATGTCTAGCATCGATCCAAACAAATAATCTAGTTGATTTTAAAGAGTCAAAATGTAATTTTTTTGGGTGGAGGTAGTACATTACACTTTTGCTGGTAGGGAGATTTCGTTTGGTTGTCTGTTTGTTCTCCCTCCCTCCCTCCCCCTGTCACTGGTGCGGAAGGGAATTTGGGTGATTGTTATTTATTCTTTTGACTTTTCTTTCAACAGGGGTGACGACGATTATGTGCCGGGGAATATAGTAGAGATTGAGATTCACAACTTCATGACTTTCAACAGCATGAAATGCAGACCAGGTTCCCGCTTGAACCTGGTTATTGGACCCAATGGGTCTGGCAAGAGTTCTCTTGTTTGTGCCATTGCTCTTGGTCTAGGTGGTGAGCCACAGGTTAGTGAAGATAAGTTTTTCTATGCACATGATTGTGTTTCCAAAATGTTTTCGAGGTTTCTGACTATTGTGCTTATGCAGCTTCTTGGAAGGGCGTCCACTATTGGAGCATATGTGAAGCGTGGAGAGGAGTCTGGGTACATTAAGATTTCCTTGCGAGGAGACACCAGTGAGGAGAAACTCGTCATTATGCGCAAAATTGATACACGTAACAAGTCTGAGTGGTTACTTAATGGTAATTTTTTTTCTGGCACTTTGTGGTTAAGTACTATTTCATCCTACTTCTATCACGGAGAATACTCTTTTGCATCAAGGACAAACAGTCTTAGACTCTTGGTGCTTAGAACATGACAGATATAAGACTTTCGAAGTGATTTTATTAATTGACTGGCATCTTTGTTATGACGAAGGCAGATTGTTTCAGTTAGCAGAACTGGTACGGGAATGCAATACACTATAGGGTCTAAAACATGGAAAGCTAGGTGTAGGTTCATTTAAATGCTATGGCCAGGATGGGTCACCGTATTCTATACGTAAAAGTACTCTTCCAAAGAAAAAGTAAATGATTGCCCAACAAGTTTGAAATCTTAAGATAATCAAGTTAAACTTGTGAAGTTTAAGCATCCTACATTAATCAAGTCTATTGTTAGTTGTGCGACTGGAGGAGAAACTAGAAAGATGTTTAGGTTGGACAAATTTACTGGTGAGAACCGAAGTATACTATGTTTTGGAACGCTTGTTTCGAAACACAATTCACCAGTGACGGAGCATTTTCTGGTAACTTGCATCTAATATTATTTTACTGGATTGATTTTTTAATAGGTATTTGATGAATGATTTTTCTCAGATGATGTTTTTCTCACTTGGCGTTAATGTGCGAATATTAAGTTTTGTTAATAACTTCTACCTTCTCAAACACCAAATCCAGAATTATGGTTAATCTGTTCATACTTCTTAATTGCTAAAGCATCTGCTCTCTCTCTCTCTCTCTCTCTCTCTCTCTCTCTCTCTCTCATATTTGCCAATTAGACATGTGCATTATGCGTACTGTTGATGAAGAGAATATATTATATGTGCTGACTATACCTGCAAAGAGTCTTTTTTTCTTATTTATTTTATACTTCTGGCTTCAGGTAAAGTGGTTCCCAAGAAAGAGATACTTGAAACTATTCAAAGGTTTAATATCCAAGTCAACAATTTGACTCAAGTGAGTGATTTAATGCTCATTTTAGTTTTCATATGTTAACAATAGATACACTCTACGTACACTTTCAATTCTGATCCATTTTTCATGATACCACCATATTCACACCATACAAATTTAGGTGTTTTCTTAATTGTCAAACTCTTTGATGGCATTGATACAGCTATTTACCCTAATTTCACTTACCCGCATATATTGAGCAAAAGCATCTGTTGTTTTCATGTTCGACCATAAAGAATGAATATTTTGATTTTGCTTATTGTTCTCCAAATCACGTCAAAAAGTTTCTAGATCCCTAATGATGTTATTGAAAAGTATATACTTATGCAACCTTATAGTAGCTTAAACATACAAAAAATGTTTTCAGAGTTCAAACATCGTTTTATATTGATATGTGGTAGACATGAGTTAGTAGATCCCATAGACTTAGTAGTTAAATAAAATACAAAAGGAGAATGAGAAGCATGACACATGATCCTGAATGGTGAAAGTTATATGGCCTGACATTTTTCAAGAACTACTCTGTCCTTTTGATAAAAAAAAAGAACTATTCTGTACTCTCCACTTTGAGGGTCTTTTCTTCTTTGGATGTCTCAACATGAGAGATTGTTCCATTGATGTTTGAATTCTGCCCTTTTATATATGAAAGAAAGAAGTTGTTCACAATGTCAATTATGATTTACAGTCAATATCAAGGGTAAAGGCATGCCTTGGTGCTGTGTAACAGTGTAAGGCCTCATCGCTTTGTTATGGAGATTGCGGAAATAGTTTCTTTGCATGCAAGGGCAAAGGAGCATACAGTTAGGCCCTTTTCCCTTATCCGCATTGTGGGAGTCTTCAAACTATTTCCTTTAAAGTGCTTCCGCTTTTAAATAGGACTCTTGTTATCGGACAACAGACTATATTTGGATGTAAACTTTATGTTAAGGTGTTTGGGCATATGTCAGTCGTGATGAATCCTAGAACACAATGTCTAAGCCAGTTACTTTTTGGAGGCTGCTGATCTTTTCTTTACATCTTTCTTCTAATCTTATGTTTTTTTCTTCTCAATGGAAGTGTTGGACTCCCCAACTTCAAGATTAATGTTTATGCAAGTTGGAAAATGTTAAATACATAGATTGTGTGTGGCACACACTAGCATCCCATTCTCATATAGAAGCATAACAAAACAACAATAAATTATTGCCAACATGCATCAACTATAATGGGGAAGCTGTTGGAAAGTTTTTATTGTCAAAATGATGAGTCAAGCTACATTTAAAAGAAAGCAGGATTGAAGAAAGATGAAGTTCAGAACAAGCATCACAAAAAGTTAGAAACATGTAGTCTTGAATGGCTGTATTAGTCCTTGAAGTACTTAATTTCATATTTTCTATAGTATGTGTGTCTGTATGTATGTCATGCAAATCATGCATCTTGTCTCCAACTTCTGTTTCATCATTCCTTTCCCTTTTCTTCTTATTCTGCTTTTCCTATATGTGTGTGTATATATATATATATATATATATATTTGTGTGTGTGTGTGTGTAATATCTACTTCAACAATTCAAATTGGGAACTTGATTTTGAAACAATTCCTTTTTCTTCTCTATTTTCTTATATTTCCTTGTCTAACTATTTACATTTTCCAATTGAACATTTTTTGGGTGGGGAAATTAGTTTCTACCTCAGGATAGAGTATGTGAGTTTGCTAAATTAACTCCGGTGAAGCTTCTGGAAGAAACAGAAAAAGCTATCGGTGATCCTCAATTGCCAGTCCTGCATCAAACTCTTGTTTATAAAAGTCGTGACCTGAAGAATTTTCAAACGGTGAGTTTCTGTGTTTCTTTTCTGGAGGAAAGTCCGTAAGCTTGTTATACTCTATTCTAAAATACTCTTCACCTTCTCATTAGGCTATCGAGGGGAATAGACAATCTTTGAATCAGCAAAATGCCCTTAATGCTGAACAAGAAAGAGATGTGGAGCGTGTTCGTCAAAGGGATGAACTTCTTGCAAAGGTTTGCCTTCAAGTTTCACTTGCATTCTGAAACAACAATTCTGTTGACTTCCATATCACTTGCAGGTAGAGTCTATGAAGAAAAAGTTACCGTGGCTGAAATATGATATGAAAAAGGTTGAATATCTGGAAGCCAAAGAGCAGGAGAGAGATGCAAAATTAAAGCTGGATGAAGCTGCTAAGTCATTAAATGAACTTAGAGAACCTATTGAGTATGGTTTGGAATCCTATATTCTGAATTTCCTTTACAAGTAATATATCTTGCACAATGTGAAATTCAACAAGAACGTCAGCTCCAATGGGATGGCGAGAGGAGTTTAATCCAGGGTATCAGTTTACTTTGTTGATGGGAAATTAATTAAAAGGAATGAGGATTAAATTTCATTTTAGGGTTGAGAACTATAATTAGTGGACAATATCCTTCTTGCTGAGTTTATCAATATGAGTTATGGGCCCTGGTGACTTATGCACACATCCTCTTTAAGCTTCCTCTTCTTCTTGTTTTGTTTTTTTCCCCAACAATGTTTCTCTTTAGATTGGGCAAAAAGTTAATGGATTGTAATTTCATGAACTGGTTATAGGAAAAGAAAGCAAGAGAAAGCCGCAGAGGATGCTAAATGTAGAAAACTGAGGGATCTCTTAGATGGCATTGCCAAGAAACGTACCCAACTTCTAGATAAGGAAAATCAATTGGTATGGTGGTCCTTTAAGATGTTTTCCACGTGCTTCTGTTCCTAAATGTTACAGGATTCGTACATGTATTTTCTTATTTACGTTTATATATCTACAGGGTGTCCAAGTTCGAGGGAAGCGTACTGAAATGGAAGAGTTGAGGAGGCATGAAAAATCACGTCAAGAGAGAATCTCTAAAGCTAAAGAAGATCTTAATGCCGCCGAACAACAACTAGCAAACATGCCTCCTTTTGAACCTCCTAAGGATGAAATTGTAAGACATACCTTTGGGTTTCTTTTGGCAATACCCAAGTGTTTTCCGGCCAATGTAGTATCAACATGTCATAAACGCATTAAGGATTTAAAATTCTTTAGTTAGTGATGGACTTTGTGAAGTATCTGAGTGGCCTTTACAAAAGCATTATTGGTCCGCTTATTCTGAATTTTGCTGCTTGTATGTTACATGTTTATCTAATAAATCATTCTAAACCATTCATGAATAGTTAAATTAATGCCTATTGATGGTACTTACATGTTTGGCTATCTGATAATCATGATAATATACTGATATGAAGTCTTTAATTTATCTTCATGGATGGCTCATTAATCCTGCAGATGGACTATCGATCATTTGCAGGAAAGATTAGGTGCTCAGATATTGGAGCTGGAAGCGTCTGCAAGGGAGAAAAGGTATCAGAAGAAGGAAAAGGAGAAGCTTCTGGATCACAATAAAGTAGCCCTAAGACAGTGTTTAGACAGGTGACAATCATCTTAAAGCTGGTGTTTTACTCCACGAGTCTTCCCGTCTGCAGTTCTGTGCATTTCACCAACCCTTGCACATATCTTTCATAGGTTGAAGAATATGGAGAATACAAACAATAAGCGTTTACAGGCATTGCGGAATTCTGGAGCTGGAAAGATATTTGATGCTTACCATTGGGTCAAAGAGCATCGCAATGAGTTCAAGAAGGAGGTGTATGGTCCTGTGTTGGTTGAGGTATGACACATGTATCAAAATGTATATTGTTGTATTTCTCTCGTAGTACATTTGGCCACTGCCTTTTATTAAATTGGCTAGGACTATGTATTCAGGTCAACGTCTCAAATCGGCTTCATGCAGACTACTTAGAGGGTCATGTTCCCTATTACATATGGAAGGTACTTTATAACTTATGCTTTTATTTCTAAGTTGCCTATAGCAATAGCTTTATATGAGGAATGGATTCTGAAGTTTCTTTCCAGAATTCTAGTTTCTAACAGACAGTAATTGAAAATGCTTAGAACCTGCTTTTAAGCGAAAAGAAAAGAAATATTTAGGGAGTGATGAAGACGAGCAGGGAATAGCTAAATGCTTATAGGCTGCTATTTGCATATTTTTAGCCATTTATTTCGAGGTAGAGTTGTGTCTCTATCATGGTTCAGAGGTGCGGAGGCATGGTTTGGGCAGTCCCATTTTGAACTCGGAGTCGATTTCAGGCAATACGCAACAACATTATATTTAAAAATGCGTAAACCTTTTAACTATCATACTCGGTAAGTCATTATATATTATTATAGTAGCATTTTTAAAGTGATTAAACAGATATCTATTGGGTAATTTTGGTACAACATGACATGATAGGCTACTATACGTTACTAGTAATCTGTGTAGAGTTCAGTAATACTTATATACCCCAATCATCATTTTGTTTCTTGTTCTTGCTGAATCGCAGGCCTTTATAACTCAGGATTCTAGTGACCGAGATTTTCTGTTCCAAAACCTAAAATCATTTGATATCGTTGTAATAAATCATGTGGGGGGTGAGGGTTGTCATAAGGAGCCCTTTCAACTATCTGAGGAGGTATGTATTCTGACTTCCCTTATCCAAAATAAAGAAAACAAGTGTTCTGACTTCCCTTTGAAATTCGTTTAGGCTTCCTGAGTACTTATTGTGATGTGTACATCTTGTGAAAACAAGCAGATGCAGGCGCTTGGCATATGTTCCAGGCTTGACCAAGTTTTTGATGCTCCACATGCAGTCAAAGAGGTTTTAACGGGGCAATTCGGGCTGGAATATTCAGTATGTTCTCTGTTCTTCATTGATAAATTTATATGTTATATTTCAACTGAAATTCTATCAGAATTTTGGAGGTTCAAAACTTTAAATGTGTTCTTAACATAAACGTATGAGAACTTGTATGTTTCTCAGTACATAGGTTCGAAGGAAACTGATGAGAAAGCTGATGAGGTCCAGAACTTGGGAATAATGGATCTTTGGACTCCAGAAAATCACTATCGTTGGTCTAAATCTAGATATGGTAGTCATGTTTCAGCAAGCGTGGAATCTGTGGATCACTCGCGGCTTCTTTCGTGCAGTATATTTCTGTAAACCCTTCATGTTAGTATATCAATAAGTCAATGAAAGTCTTTGTGATTGTATATTACTGTCATTTTCTTTCTAGACTTGGATGTTGGCGAACTTGAAAGGCTTAGGACCAGGAAACAAGAACTTGAAGAAACCATATCTGTTGAAGAAGCCAGTTTGAAACCTCTTCATAGTGAGATAAAACAGTTGGAGGATGCAGGAGGTCAACTTCAAAGGCGACGTGTAAGCTGAACTCACTAGAAAATGTGCTTTTACTTTAGTAATAGTGGATACAGCTAACCTTTTTTTGTTCATATCTTGTAGGAGGATCTTGTCAACGAAGTACAACATCATAAGAGGAAACTGCGGGAAATGGAAAGCCGTGTCAGTGAGTATCATATATCTCGTGGATGATGATGTTATAGAAAACCCTTTTGTAAATTATTGCGTTCTTCACAATTAAATGTGCTGTTTACTAGATCAAAGAAAGTTGAAATTACAATCAATGGAAACGGAAGAAGACGTGGACACTCTGATGACAAAGATCATTCAGGATGCTGGAAACTTGAACATTCAGAGATTCAAATGTGCAATTGAGACTAAGGTAGGTATGGTCAAGGGGATCTTTGGACATCAGTTCTTAATTATGTTTGGCATGTGATACTTGGTTTTCTTAATCCTTTGCTGTTCCTTTTGGCAGAATTTACTCATTGAGGCTGTTTCTTACAGAAAAAGCTTTGCTGAAAAAAACATGGCCTCCATTGAGCTTGAAACAAAGGTACTCATACGACTAAGGATAAAATGATGTTCTGGGATATATTGCATAAGCTATGTGACCCACACCCTTTACCTTGACAAACTGAGGATCGATTAAAATAAAATACAAGTATGATCAATCAATTTTGTGGGTGCTTATAATCTAGGACTTAGAAAATTCATGCTTTAAAAAGCAGGAAGATCACCTAGTAACCTTTAAAAGTTGACTAAATAAGCTTCAAATTGACGTTCTCCTCGCTTTTAAAGTAAATCAACTAACTTGTAAAAATTACAGGAGAGTCTAACCTCAGAGTACATAGGCTGATGGTGCTAGATGTTATCTTAAAAAGAAAACTGACGTACAAAGAGACTAAAATCCCAAGCACTGATTGTGGAGTCTGAAAGGTGAGAGTATGGCAGCTCAGTCAACTGCTAAGCAACTCGGCTTGGGTTTGAGTTGTGCTCAAATATGTTATTAGCCTTGATGTATAAAGGAGCTAAGCTTGACTAGGCTTAAATAATATTTTGAATGATTTATGGCATTTTAAATAGGCTCGAGTTTGGCTTGCTGATAGGGCAATGTGTGAAGTAATCTAGTTGAGCTCTAACACAGGTTACTTGGCTTGAGTCAAACTAGAGCTTGTATATATGGGAGAGCTGTAAAGCTACAAACCTAGGAGAAGATTATAATTGTTTCAGGATAAATTGTTAAATCAAGCCACATGAAATGTAGGTGGTGAACTAATAAAGTGTGGAGTAGAATTTATCAAAAGAGGATCACAATGTAAAACACTCGCAGATAAAGAAATGTAGTGGAGTAAAATCCAAAAGATTCTTAGAGTAAAAGGAGATTCTAATAAAACTTAAAATCTAGAAATGGGATGTTTTTAGTGTTATGAATGTGTCAAAGAAAGAAATAATGAAGGCATCTAGGGATGCTAAGTCCAAAGCTTTCCCTAAATTTGATGCTAAATTAATTACAAAAAGTGGGGAAAAGTATATATAAACTTGAAAAAATTAAGGGTGAGGAAAACTAAGGATTTCACAGATCCTAGTAAAAAATGGAAACATACTTTGAAAAACTTTTAGATGAACATGTGCACAAGACGTAGCCTTATACAAACACAATAACGTTGAAGAATCTAGAGATATGATGATTTTTTGGAACTAGTAATTCTGCAGTGAGGATTGCGTTAAGGAAGATGAAAATAGGGAGGCTTCAGGACCACATGGAATTCCTAGTGAGGCTTGAAATGTAAGAGTTTCACAGCTAGTGAGGCTATTTATTAAGATCATGGTGTCACAGAGAATCCCTGATGGGTTGAGGAAAAGCATTCTAGTGCTGATCTACAAAAATAAACGAGATATTCAGAGTAGTAGAACTGTAGAGGTATACATTTGATGAGTTAAGAAAAAAAGATGAGTCATAAGCCGGAGCTTTGGGAGAGAGTTATTGAGCATAGACTAAAGGCAGAAAAAAAACGACATATGAGAGTCAGTTTGGGTTTATGCTCCACAACATCTGAAGCAATCTCTCTCTCTCTCTCTCTCTCTCTCTCTCTCTTTATCTCTTCAAGAAGATTGGTGGAAAGATATAAAGACGGAAATAAGGATCTTGCATGTGGTTCTTATTGACGTAGAGAATTATAATCAAGTGCACTGAATAATTTGATGGGTATTAGAGAAGAAATGAGTTAAAGTAAGATATATATGACATGGTGTACTTATCCAAAAAAAAGTAAGATATATATGATGTGATTAATAACATTTACGCTATAGCCAGAACTACGCTATGAGAGACTCATGTGTTCCCATTTATCCGAACTAAACTAAAGATCAACCTTAAGTCCCTATTTAGTGCCTTAATGGGTTAATGATAAACTAGAAAATTATGAGAGAAGCTTTAGAAGCTAGAGGGTTCTAAATAAGTGGACATGAAAATAATTACTCGGAATGCTACTTTAGTCACCAAAGTAGTACTAATCTAGATACAATTAGGTCAGATTGACAAGAAATCCCCAAACGGATCAATTTTGTTATGTAGATTTAAATTGTTAATGAAGACAATGAGGTGAAGAAAGATGTTTTACTAGAATATCACCAAGTTGGATAAAGTGGAGAAGTGCATTTGAACTATTATGTGGTTGATGGTATGCGCAATAAATTGAAAGGAAAATTCTGTACGACAACTGTTTCACCCCGCTGATGTAGACAAAGCACGGAGACTAGTCCTACAAGCGCGTACAGAGAACTAAGTGGGAAAAGAAGGAAGAAAAGGGGAGAAAGCACGCTCACCCTCGCAATGGATCAACTACTTCGTAAGGCCACAACAGCAAAAACCTCAACTTAAATATTATTTACTCTGCCTAATTAAAGATGGGGGATTGAATCCATATTTATAAGACAAAATAATATCCTAACTCTGTTAGGACTATGACTAGGACTAGTAAATTAAGATAAGAATAGGAAGGAAAACCTAACTCTACTGGTTAGACTAATTTAATTAAAATAACAATAAGATCCTAGTTAGACTAGGATTAGTCTGACCATAATCTTACTTGGCTAGGATAACCTAAATACTAATAATCCCCACCTAATTCTTCTGGATACATCACAATTAACCTGTCTCTCTAAATAACACTTAAAAGTAACCTAATGATAATGCTATTTCAATTCCATTCTTTCCTTGTTTGCGTCATGTATCGCCCGCCTACTTTATGGAACAAAATGTTGGACAACTAAGAAACAACATTTTAATCAAATGATGGTAATCAAAATGAATATGCTATTATGGATGCACGGTAAATTTAGAAAAGATAAAGTTTGAAATGTTAACGTTCATGAGAAGTAAAAGTAGCCTTAATAGGAGATGAAACGAGAGAAATCACCTGAGATGATATGGACACATGAATGCACCAGTTAGAAGTATATGATAATCTTAATGTCAATAATTTTGCAAGGGGTAGGGGAAGACTAAAATTAAGTGGACAACAATGATTTAGAAGGATATGAGTGAGTGTGGTTTGACCTGCGATTGTGGCTAAAAAGGATTCATGTAGTAAACCCCGAGTAGTTGGGAGAAAGGCTGACTTGAGTTGAGTTGTAGTATGATAACTCACTATTTCATAAACGGTAGAAATGATACTTTTTACATGTTCTTTTGTAAGAACAACATTTAAATAAACTATAAACAGCAAATGCCAAGAACATCAATACCTTTTGGCTTTCACCTTATGTATACAACTTCTTGCAGATTAACCTTTTGTTTATTTCTTTTTGTATGTTGGCAGATCTCATTTTGTGTGATGATTGAAGTTTAATGATCCTTATTTTTCTTTTCCTTTTGTTAAGTAGTTGCTAGAATTTGTGTTTTATTTGTCCTTTTCACCAAAAAAATAAACTAGTCTGAAGGACCACTTTTATCTTTTCTGATTAGTCCAGGTGTACACTGCTGGAGATGGCCTATTCGCATGCATAAATGTGTAAACCATCTTTCTAGTGTGCTTCAGTGTTGCTATTTACCAAGATGCTTCCGTTATTATTGATAAAATGATAATGATGTATTACCTTACCTTGAAGTGCGTGGAGTGTGTATAGGATCTTTAAACAAAGGGAGGTGGCTGATCTTCATTTATTTGTTGTGTCCATCATGTTTGAACATTCTTTCTTCCTTTTATAATATAATTTTCTACTTTTATTAATAAAAAAGAATTGAAGACAGAGGAGCAATCTTCTGAACCAATAATAAGATGCAACGGATGGGATATATGTACTCATTGGAGTATGTAATCACTTACAGTATATAATTATTTCTAGTCAGTTTCTGCGGATGAACAAATATTTTTCCTCGTGTTTCAAATCTTTATATATTTCTAACATGTGGCTTTTGGTGATGCACAAAAGGTAAATTGGTTAAAAATGATCATAGTTCTTTGTCATTATTTCAGTCAGTTGTTACTTTCCTGACACATTGTGCATAAAGAGTCCTTTTGTTGTTTGATTTGGTTTTCATCCATCTTTCATTAGCCTTGAGAAACCTGCTAACCACCAACTAAGCAATGCTTAGATTGGTGCTCTGCCACTGGTGACTTTAATAATCTTCCTTCTTCATGGATCTTGCTGCTATAAATTGATTTTGTGATAGTTAAGGATAAATATTTCATTGAGCCTACTGCTTCTTGCATCTTTCGGGAACATGTACTTTCTTTCTCTCTTCTACAGAAGAGAATTTTCTTTTATGTTTCTCTCTGGGCTTCAGGTTTAGGTGCTTTTTGAGGAGTGCCCATAGCTGATCTCTTGAGAGATTGGAGGGCGGTTCTTCATTAGCCTTTTCTAGCTTTATCCTTTTCTTCTTTTGTATTTGTTTCGACGGATGGCATGTTCGATGTTCTATGTTTTCTGTGCTTGATCTAATAAATTCTTCTTTTATCTAAAAAACAAAAAAGAATGTGACTGACAGTATATATAGACAAGTAGATGCTGTAAACTCGTGGTGGGTAGTGGCTGATTCTCAAATAAGAATATGCGCAGACTTAGATGAATGTTGTTTTAAAGGTCTCTCGTTGCTTTTGTTATGGATATAAAAAAATTCACTTGGATTACATCAATACCTATTTCCTATTCAAGAGTATCATGTGTTTAGAAACTATGTATTCATTTTAAAGTTAACTCTATTTTGTGTATTTGTTAAATTATTCTGATCAGGTTAAAGAAATGGAAGCAAATATCAAGCAGCAAGAAAAGTTTGCCCTGCAAGCATCCCTCCACTTTGAATATTGTATGCCCCTGTTAACGCAAAATTTCAGTGTTCTTCTGTTTCAAAAGTTTGTCCCGGGTTATTCTCATGTTATTTTGAGATAGCTTACAAGTTTTCTTGTATATCAAATAATCCCACACTTCAATATTTAACAAATTTTAAGGAGACTCCTAGATGCCTTGATGGATAATCTATAGTTCCTTCTCCAAGTATTTTCATGAAGTGTATATATGTGTGACTAGAATGATAATATTTATGGAAATTGCAGCACACAAGTTGGGGAACACATGAGCATATCATCTGTGCTCCTTTCTTCTGTTAGGGATGAGTGGCATCATTTGGACTGGGTAAACTTTGGTGGGTTACTCATGGCAAAAGTGTGTGTGTGTGTGTGTGTGTGTGTATATATATATATATATATATATATAGAGAGAGAGAGAGAGAGAGAGAGAGAGAGAGAGAGAGAGAGAGAGAGAGAGAGAGAGAGGACTATAGAAGGTCACATTTGTCTGATTTTGTTGTTGTTGATAATATTGATGGAGTTGACTTTTGGAGTGTTGGAGTGAAGTTTTACTTTAGGAGTTATGAGAGAGAGAGAGAGAGGACTATAGAAGGTCATATTTGTCTGATTTTTTTGTTGATAATATTGATGGAGGAGTTGACTTTTGGAGTGTTGGAGTGAAGTTTTACTTTAGGAGTTATTGGATTGAATGCAATCATACCAACACTAATGCACCGGATCCCATCTGAACTCCGCAGTTAAGTGTGCTTGGTCAAGAGTAGTTCTAGGATGGGTGACCCCCTATGAAGCCTTCGTGTTGCACCACCATCCCCTTATTTTGCATGTAATTGTTTCTAATACATCTAGCATCTTATTGGTAGGTTGTGAAACAATGAGAGATACTGAGAGAATCATTTTCAAGGTTGGTAGGAAGACAATTGATGTGATTAAGAGTGTTGATAATGGAAGGGTGGTCTATCGGTTGGTGGAGAGAGATCCAGAGGCACACCTTATGAGGTCTATCTTTCTTTCTTTGAGTATGTCTGGCTGCGAATGGATGGGTAAGTTTTCTTCCATTGCCGACACATGATGGAAGAAGAGGCAAGCTAAGTTTCGAGAAATCACGGTGGCAAAGGAGATAAATGCCTCAGGTCAGTTAATCATATTAGCAGTTAAGGGGAAAGGGAGGTCGAGTATGATTTGTATTTTGGAGTTTGGTAATGATGTAGGATGGGGTTTGGTGTCGGAGAAAATGTTAAAATTTGCTAGAGTTCCAGTCTACGATAGGAAGAGCTCCCCCAATTCGTACAAGGAGGCCGCGGAAATTCCCCCATGGCTAGATAGGAAACTAGATTCAAGAACCTATGGAGTGGATTTCTAGGTAGAAGAAGGTTCAGGCCATGGCGTTCTTGGAGAGATGTTTGGTTGGGAGAGTTGGGGACCTCGATTGCCCTATTTCCTTGAGACTTGCATTACAGAGATGGGTTGGTCTCAAATGGAAAGTAGCCGGTGGTGTTTGTGTGGTTGATATGAACGGGAAAGACTTCCTTTTCGAATTCCCATCGAAGGTGGCAGCTAGCCGAATTCTATTGCATATATCGTGGGTGTTTGATTATAAGTCTTCGTGGCTAGATTGTTGGGATCCGGTGGATTGTTGTCATCACGGAGGCCGGACACTGAAGGTAGCATGGATTAGGGCATTAGGTTTACCTTTACATCTCTGTGGAAGGAAGGTTTTCCGAGAAATTGGCGATGTATGTAGGGTTTTCATTAGCACTGATTAGGAGAAGGAGCTTAGAAAGAATTTGAGATGGGCAAGAATTCTGGCTCACTACAAAAAGGACATGCTAGCCTCGATTCACATTGGTGTTGGTGGGCGAATCTTTGGAGGAGCGGTGGTGGAGGTGGTGATTGTGGTGGGGTGAGATGCCTGTGAAAAGAAGGTTGGGGGGACAAGAAGGGAGGTGTGGGACACGCGCAATCAGATGACGCGTTCGGGGGGATTGGTCAAGAGTCAAACTAGCAAAGGTCATGGCGGTGCCAAGTCTTTCAAATTGAAAACTAATTGGGAAAACAATGTCGTTGTGCAGAAGGGTAAGAATAAAGGAAAAATGGGCTATTAGAAAGATAGGGGTTGGGCAAGTGGTGGCTTACTCAAAGCCCATATTGCTATGATGAGGGGCCATCGTCTAGTCTCAAAAATGGTAGGAGGCGTTTCAGAGACAGTTACCGTGGTGGACTCGACTCCCATATAGAAGGCGCATGCTTTCTTAACGGGCCTTTTCCCTCTTATCTTGCAGGCAGACCTAAAGCCATAGGAAATTATGATTGCAACCCAGTTAAGCAAGGAGACCGGGACGAAGACTCAACGACGAATTACTGTAGTCATTGCTTATAGAGTTTGCAAAGTGGAGATAAGAGTTTTGATGTCTGCGGCTCGGATTGCGAATCAAGGGAGGAGGTCCAAGCTGGTAGTTGTGATGAAGTTAGGATTTCGCGACCTATTCATGTGGACAAAGTAGTAGCTGAGGAGGTTGGATTCGGAGCTCAAGTTAATGAAGTGTTTTCGGCTGTTCAGGAGAATTGTGCTCTTCAAAAGGGGTTAATACTAAGGCTATGGTGGCTTATGTTGAGACTATTCGAACTCAAATTAATGAAGTGTTTTCGGCTGTTCAGGAGAATTGTGCTCTTCAAAAGGGGTTAATACCAAGGCTATGGTGGCTTATGTTGAGACTACGGATTTAGACACAGAAGAATCTTTAGTTTATTCGCCTTTGGCTGTTGAGAAAACTTATGTTGGGTTCAAAAGACAAAGTAGATATCTTGGTTTGGGTGAGGCGGAGAGTCAATGGATTTGGGCTTTTTTTGGGGATGTCTTGTGCAGGCGTTGTGAATAAAATTTTAAAATTGTTGGTGGAGTTAAAGAAGGACAAGAAGTCAGTTGACATAGAACGAAGCTCCAGCAAAAAGAAGGCTCGGGTTAGTGGTAATAGGGAGTTGAAAAAACTTTGTTAGGGAGGGAAAGCAGGGGAGGAGAAATTGCTAGTATGCATCTTCAAATTATCTATTGGAATGTGAGGGGTGTCAATGACATGTGATAAAAGCGGCTCTTAGGAGATGAAAGCCCCGTGTATTTTGTCTTCAAGAAACGAAAATGGAGAAGGTTGATAGTAGTGTGGTAAGGAGCGTGGGTTAAAACAGATGGACCCAGTGGGAACATCTAAATGTAGTGGGGGCAGCTAGTGGTATTCTAGTGATGTGGGATGATAAAGTGATATCCAGAGTTGGGACTATAGTAAGCGAGTTTTTTGTTTCTTGCTTGTTTTAGGATTTGAATAGGAGTTTGAGGTAGTTATTTTTTTAGGGTGTACATGCCTTGTATGGACGCTGTGTGAAATAGGTTGTGGGACGAGCTTAAGTTAATTGCCCAGCATTGGAAAGTGCGTTGGGGGGGGGAGGAGACTTCAATGTTATGAGGTTCCCTCGTGAACGTATTGGGAATCGGGCTTTTTCGCAGGCTATGATGGAGTTTGATGATTTTATTAACGAGATGAATCTGGTGGATTTACCGTTGGTAGGGGCAGTTCACTTGGTCGAGAAACAGTGATGAGTTTATTAGGATTGATAAGGATTGACACATTGCCTTCCGAGGGTAGTTTTCGATTATGTACCTCTTCGATTGGAGTGTGGGGACTTGGTTAAAGGGAAATCCCATTTCGCTTCAAGAATATGTGGTTGGAAGAGCCGTGTTTTGTGGAATGGATTAAGGAGAAGTGGAATTCTTATGTGGTGGAAGGTAACCCTGTTTCAGTTTCACAAAGAAGTCAAAGTGTGGGATAGGACTTCCTTTGGTGATATCAATTCTAGATTGAACAATTTCTATAGATAAAGTTCGAGCATGAATGAAAAAGAAGGGATTGGTAGTTTGAGTTTGGACGATTCACTTCGTCAGGATTTCTTAAAGGCAGAGATTTTGTGAGTGAGGAAATATGTTGGAGACAAAAATCTAGAGTGAAGTGATTGAAGGAGGGGGACGGAAACACAAAGTTTCTTCATCGTATGACAAATGTTCATAAGCGGGCCAATCAAATAGAAAGTTGAGGATTAATGGTGTTATTTTAGAGGACTGCAGGATATAGAAGGGGGGGTTGCTGGGTTTTATGATAGTCTTTTTAAGGATGATAGTGCTTGGTTTCTTAATCTCAAAGGGGTTACTTTTAAGTCCCTTAATTTAGAAGAGGAGTCTTTAGAAATCCCGTTTTTAGAAGAGGAAGTTCTTTGTGCGGTGGTATGTGTGGTGATAAAGCTTCGGGCCGAACGAATTTCCCATGTTTTTTTTTCAACATTGCTGGGAGGTTATAAAGGAGGATCTTATGGAGGTTTTTCATTTTTTCTTTGCTCATAAGTGTTTTAAGAGGAGTTTTAATGCCTCTTTCATTGCTTTGATTCCAGAGAGGATAGGGGCACAAGATATCAGGACTATTAGTTTGATAGGAGGGGTGCATAAGATTATTGCTTAAGGTGCTTTCGATCCGTGTCATTGGGAAGTTGATATCAGCTTCTCAACATGCGTTTGTGGGGGGTGGTTAGATTACTGAAGTGGTATTGATTGCGAATGAAACAGTGGATGCCAGAAACAGAAGTAGGGTGCCGGGTTTGATACGTAAACTCTATATCGAAAAAGCCTACGACCATGTTAAGTGGGAGTTTTTGATTTATTTGTTGTCTAAGATGGGTTTTGGGAAAAGGTGGAGAGATTGGATTCTCTTTTGCATCTCAACGGTGATATTCTTTGATCTGATCAATGATCAATGGAGAGCCAGAGGGTTTCTTTTCTAGCTTAAGAGGTCTGAGACAAGGAGATCCATTGTCGCCATTTCTATTTATAATTGTTATGGAGGCTTTGAGTAGGATCTTGGACACCTTGATTATGGGTGGATTTATCTGAGGTTTTCATGTAGGAAGGGATAGAATTTCAGAAGTGGGTGGTATCTCATTTGTTGTTTGCGGATGACACTCTCATTTTTTGTGAGCGGAGACCTCTCAGTTGGGTTATTTACGCTTGGGACTTCTTTTCTTTCAAGCTGCATCCGGGCTAAAGTTCATAATTCGCAAGAGTGAGATTTCCACAGTCGGTTATGTGGACAATATTGTATCTTTGGCTTCTTTTTTTCGGGTGTAAAGTGGGTTCTTTACCCACGTCTTATCTTGGACTTCCTCTTGGGGTGCCTTCAAATGCGAAGGAGATTTGGAATCCAGTGATTGAAAAATTTGAGCATAGATTGGGAGGGTGGAAGAGGCAATATCTTTTGAAGGTGGGCAGAGTGAGTCTGATTAAGAGCACCCTTTCTAGCTTGCCTACTTAATTTATGACAATGTTCAGAGGTCAAAGAGGTTAGAAAGGGATTTTTTGTGGATGACCAGCCGTAGGTGCGAAAATTCCATCTTATAAAGTGGGTTTTGGTATGCACTAGCTTAAGAGGTGGGGGTTTAGGGATCAAGAATCTTAGACATTTCAACTCCGCTCTAATGGGAAAATGGCTTTGGAAATTCCTGATTGAGAGAGAAGCTTTATGGGGGACAATGGTGGTTGGAAAGTATGGGGAGAATGATCGGGCTCCGGGCGAGGTCCAATCGACTTAGGGGGGGGGGTGGGAGTGTGGAAAGGAATTCGTAAAGGGTGGGATAAGTTCAAGCGGTTTATTTCCTTTGGTATTGGAACAGAGGATCAGATTTTGGGTTGCCGAGTGGTGCAGATTTTGGGTTGCCAAGTAGTGCAGATTTTGGGTTGCCAAGTAGTGCGGGGACATGAAGATTCGGAGAGCGTTCCTGGCTCTGTATAATATTGCAGTTGATAAGGAAGAACTTGTTAGTTCAGTGCTGCAATTTTCAGGGAATGCTGTGCAAGATTGGGATATCGATGCTCAAAAGGTGGATGGTAGTAGAGAGGATTCAGTTTTGTGGGATGGAGGGAAAAAACAGAACCAGTTAACTCTTATTATCAGAAGCTAAGCCCGAGCTTCAATTTTTTTCCTTGAAATCCATGTGGAAATCTAAGCGCCCCCCCGCTAGAGTGGCTTTCTTTATGTGGGAGGCGGCAAATGGAGCCATTTTTACCTGCGATAATTTATGGGTCTCAAAGATTATGTTAATTGGTGCTGTATGTGTAAGAGAGATGGGGAAAACGTTGGATCACCTTTTGCCGCATTGCCCAGTTGCTAAGGAGTTATGAGATTTCATTTTCGGCTTGTTACAAATTTCATGGGTGATGCCTAGCCTTTGTTAAGGAACTTCTGCATAGTTGGTCCTTGCACAAAAGAAAAAGGAGTAGTTTTTGTGATGTCGCTCCATCGGTGGTTGCCTAGACCATTTGGAAGGAAAGGAATTGTAGATCTTTCAAAACGTAAAGAGGAGTGTTTTAATTTTTCGGACCCTTTTCTTTTGGTGTGGTGAGTTGAACTCATTGGGAGTGAACTCTTTTGTTGATTATGTGGACAGTAATACTTTTTGTTAGTCGTGATGTTTCTGTATACTTCCTATGTACATAGGACGCATCACCTGTTTTGACACTCGTTTTTTCTATGCATTTATTACTTATAAAAAAAAGGAGCTATTGGATAAACCAAAATTTCAATCCAAAATAATTCATCCCAACTTTCATTGCATATAACCAACTCTAGAATAGTCATTAAGTACCAATAAGAGTAACAAAATTTAGATTAAAAAGGACGAGGACCCCAAACATTTGAATGAAATTATTCAAAAGGGGAAGCAACCCGAGTATTAACGTTAGGTAAATACAGAAGCTGGGTATTGCAAACTAACACAGCTCACTGTCTAAGCTAGACACATAACATAAACTAGGGCCCGTTTGGTTCGGACTAAATAAACTTGATGCCTTAACTGATAATGAATTTGGTGAGGGAAGCAACACTAGAAGAATCATTTGGCTTTAGACCCCGGAATCACTGTCAAGAACATAGAGCTCCCCTACTGTAAGTTGTACCCATCATATATTGCTTTGGCAAACTGTACAGGACCAAAAATAGTCTTTTTACTGCCAGTCAGAATTTAACCAAGAAGAACCAGTAGAGTTCTTGTTTTTCATTTCCAGACTTTACCTTTGATCCCCAACAATCCCATTCCTTTATACATCTTGCGTTGGTTTTATTAGCTAAACTATAATGTTATTCCTCCTAGTGATACTCCAGCAGTAAGCTGTAAGCCTTGTCTTATAATGACGATTCTATTGCATATCCTATGTTATATTCTTAAAGCCTCAACTACTAGTCTTGACTATTTTCAAGGGACCTGACATGGCTGTATGCTCATGCTACTATGTAACACAACTCTTCTTATTTCTCCTACAGGAGACATGTTGAATTCTGGCTTGCATATTATCCAGATCCAGCAACTCAACTCAGCCTTTGTTCCAATAACTTTAGTTGCCTATTATCCAAATGCAATGAAATGGATAAATGAATAGGCTTGGTTCAATGCACAGCAATGTTAAATGGCCCATAGTACAAAGCCTGTTTCTCTTCTGCATTGTCTATTTGCTTGAAACCATAGCATTGATGTTGAGTTTCTTCATCATCTACTACTTTCATCCAGTAGGAATATGCCAGAGAAAATATTATCCATGAGTGGAGTTGCTTAAGATGTACTTTTATGAGATATAGATGCTTGAAGCTTGTGTCTTAGTTAGACTTGCAAATATTTACATCTTATGGTAAACCTTTATCTCCTCGTTGTCTTTTTTCCGGTGAGAGCCATTTTTGGGCTATTTTGTTCAGACGATACAAATGCTCTTTTAATGTGTTAATATCATCTGTTTCTTGTAATGCTCAAGGTAAGAAGGAGGTAGAGAATTATAAACAACAATTGGCAGCTGCTAAAAGACATGCAGAGTCGGTTGCAATAATCACTCCAGATCTTGAGAAGGCATTTGTTGAGGTTTGCTTACTAATTTGAGCTTCAGTTCATATGCGAGGAGTTATAATGTGAAACACCATCAGATATGACTTTAAAGACTTATTCAGATATGACTTTAAAGAGATGTTTGGATGTAAACCTGGTAGTACATTCTTATATAAAGGACCATGGAAGTGTGTGTCAAGATCTGACACATTGGACTTTCAGATATGAAAAGTGGTTGCCAGTGCCACTCAAGCATTTCCTTGGATTACCAACGTAGTACTAGCACGTAAAGTGCAGAGTTCTACTGGGATCTCCTCATTAATAGGGACTTCTTTTTCATCCATAAAATAAGAGAGTGAAAGAAATGTTTCCTCACCGGAAATTCTTTTATTGTTGTCACTGAAGAGTTTAATGCAGAGCTTTTGGTGGAATATTGAAGAGGAATCAGTTAATGCAAGACTTGGATGGTCTGTCACCTGGACACATGGTCTCACCATATATGATACTTGCAACAATATGCAGCAACTCAACTCTAGCACAAAAAAGAGCATAAATGAAGTTTCTGGTTTGAAATGTATGTCTCATGTGAAGTGTGAACAGTCTCATGTGAACACTAACATGTCATGAGAAATAAATAGAAGTATGTATAAATATATTAGTTGCATCTCCGTGTCACTGAACTGGGAGATTGGATGATTTAACACTTGGACATGTAGTAATAACTATCACTTGACGTGAGTCTGGGTAATATAGATGATGGTAAGTCAGAGCTTATGAAGCATGTTGTCTGATTTGCACTCTTTCAGAGGTATATTCTTGGATGAGTGCAATTACTTGTCCTTAAATTGGATTCTGCTAAAGCTGTTGTTGAGCCACAAAGTAGATATAGTTACTTTAGCTTAATAAGTTATCTTTTTCTAAATCTGCAAAAATCCTTATTGAATTGGTGCCATCTAATTTTACTTTAGTTATTCGATTATTATCGAGTGACCAGTTGGCTTCATTGTGGATGGAAATTTTATCCATTTGCCATAATTGCTTCATTTGAGAGGTCTATATTTTTGGAATCCTTTAACTCGTTTTATTCACAACTTCCTGCAGATGCCTGCTACAATTGAGGAGTTAGATGCCGCCATTCAAGATACTACCTCTCAGGCCAATTCTATTTTGTTTCTAAACCACAACATTTTAGAAGAATATGAACGTCGTCAGAAAAGAGTAAATTCAATCAAATTTGAGTTTTTTTTTTTCCTTCAATTCGTCAGCATGATGGTTTACTCAATATTTCATTCCATGGCAGATACATGACCTCACAGAGAAACTGGAATCAGATGAAAAGGAACTGACTAGTCGGTTAGACGAGTTAAATGCTTTGAAGGTGTGAAGTTCAGATGCTTTAATACAAACTGGTGTAATGTATTGTGATTCTTGCCGCTTCCACTAATTAGTTCTTATGCTTGTATCTATGATCTTTTTTATCATTCCCCCACCCACTCAAGATAGATGCTGGTAAATAGAAAACATTTGAAAATAACTAGCATACAACATGTAGTTTTTTTTTTAATCAGCTATTAATTTTCTCATAAAATATTATAAGTAGGTACGTTATATACTGTAATGTGCTGATTTCAGCACTTTTTCAGGGGAGGTGGCTCCCTACTTTGAGAAACCTCGTAGCTCAAATAAATGAGACGTTCAGTCGGAATTTTCAAGAGATGGCAGTAGCAGGGGAAGTCTTATTAGGTACTTATTAATGCTGTCAAAATTTTCTAATACGATCATCACCTTCTACATTGATATGATTCTTTTGTTCAGATGAAACGGGTAATGACTTCGATAGCTATGGGATACTTGTAAAAGTGAAGTTCAGGTAGCTGCAGTTTTTGACCTTTTATTTGTGTTGATCAATTGTTATTGTTATTGGTATTTGAATGATGTTGATTATCAAAACAGTTGACTCGTACATTTGTTGGAGTTTTTGTATTGTTAGACCATCTAACTCATATAAAAGAATAGAGACAAGAAAGCGAACTGATAAAAAACAGAAGTAGCTTGATAGAATTTGCTCCATCTCTGTTTTATATTAGATTAGATTATGAATGGCTCATATTCTTTTCATAACTTCATGAGAAATTGATATAGCAGATTTCTTAGAATATGGGCTCCGGTTATTTACTTGTAATTAGTTTGCTTAGTTTTGAGTTGTTGAAGTCAGTTCCTTTTTGTTTTCCTTAAATGTTTTTAAGGCTTATTACAGCAGCTAATTAGTTTGGGGTTGTTTTGGTAACTTTTTAGACAAGTTGGGGGATATTTTTTTAAGTTATGTCATAGGTTTACTTAGAAATTATAAGAGTGACACGTTTAGGGTTTTATTTTTTGGTTTTGAGTATTTGTGTTGAGTTTTATCTCAAGGAGAACATCCGTCAAGGCCTTCTCGTTATCCTATGCTATTTCCACTTGTGATTTGGTGATTATTCTACTCTTTTCTTCATTTCTGTATCGTGCTCTGGTAGATTGCTTCTCTTTTATTTTCTGCTGCATCAAAGGGACAATAGCTTCCTTCCCAAGGGTTGAGAGGTGTCAAGTCACTGCTTCTGATAGCTAGTGCTGTTGGATGGCTTCTCTTCTTTGATTTTCTTGTCTTTTACATTATTATCTCATTTTCACCATTTTATTTTGTTTTATTGGTTGATCCATGTCCTCCCCTTATGTACTCTCTTTCTTTCACCCTACAATTTTACCAAAAGAATATTGGAGGGCTGCAGAATTGAAGTCATTAAATCATGGGGTATTATAGTAAGACTATGATTTCTAACTTCAAAGTTTGACTAGAATTTCTGGACTTGTTAGTTTGAAGAAAGTGGTACCTCTTTCGATGAAATTCACTACCTAAGCTTGACCATGGATGCCAAACAGGTCATCACACTAAATAGCTCGAAATAGAATCAACGGAAAAACTAGAAGAAAAATCCTTGACACCTTTAATTTAACTATGTTGAATGGACCCTCCTTTCACTATTTGTCAGACCAAAGTGATATGCATACACCATCTTCCTTTTTCTTGGAGAAAACCTCCTTGCTGCTTTCCTTGCCTTCTTACTGTGACATTGCCTTGTAATGTCCCGAAGGAGGCTATAGACAGAGGTGGGGGCATATGCTGCACATCTCCTTTTTCACCCAGATTCATGCTCACAAGAGATCTGTCACTTTCTAAAGCATCCCTTCTTTGCTAGATGTGGGGTTGCTCTATTAATGTAAGACTCTAAATATACACAAACAGGATAATCAAACAAGCGTACTGCATACCATGAGTATTTCATGTAGGAGCAATTAGACAATCGGCCAATAATGTAGGCTTCTTCTCTTGGTTTCTTGGCTTCCTGATTGGTTGCACCGTTAACCATGCTATGACAATATTTGTATTTGGCTTGATCCTGTAATTCCTTAAATCAAAGAAGTCCAATTGAAATCATTATTTTTGTCCATCACATTTCTTTTGCAAGTCAAAGCGTTTATTTATGTTGCCAATTGTTAACCTGTTTAAATTGAAAGACGATATCAAAGTGCGTATTTCTTTTGATAGATGAGGAGTGAATGGTGTGGGTTTACTGATCCACCTTGTTCAGTCTTGGGATCTGCTAAGATGTATCATTGTCAATTTGCTGTTTAGTGCTTGCAGGGTCGGAGCCAGCATGAGCCCAGGCTCATGCTGAGATTTGAGATAAAATTTTTAATATTTTTTTCCTAAATATATGGGTGTGTTCCCATACAAGGTTTGTGGTGTTTTTTTGTAATTTTTACTTTCTCCCACCTTGGTCCCATTATTTTTTTCCTTTATCTCCCTTCTCCTACTTTTTGATTCAATCATTACAGAATTATAAAAAATTATCTCAGACTACAGGATGAACCATCTATCAAAACAGGGCCATGGTTTTAAATGTTGAATGACAAGCTAAACTTGAAGGTTTAAAGTGTAAAAGAAAAGTCCCTATCTCTGGTCAGTTTTGTTTGGTCTGTTTGGAGACTTTGGGAGACAGAACTTAGATGAGATATTCAACTCAATCCCGTTGACTGTTACACCTCCGAAAAGGAAAGGTTTTGACATGCAACAACTATGGATGACCAACCACACGTGACAACACCGTGAATAACATCATCACATAGTCACATCTTCATTTCCAAAAAATTCCGTAGATATTTTTTTGTTTTGACAATTTTTAGTAGGCTCATGCTGGTCGAATTCCTGGCTCTGCCACCGAGTGCTTGTGACCCTTAAGTTCTGCTGTAGAAACCTATCTCAAGAGAGTGGTTATGATGGATTTATTTATGCTGGACTATTGACAATTTTATTGACTCTGCACCGTGATCATCAGGCAAGCAGCAGAGCTTCAAGTTCTAAGCGCCCATCACCAATCTGGAGGGGTATAATAGTTACCTGAGTTTTGTTTGTGATATTGCAGTTTTTGTGTTACTTTTTTCCACACTAAATTTACCTTTTCTAGGAGCGCTCGGTGTCGACAATCCTTTACCTTGTTTCACTACAAGATCTCACAAACTGTCCTTTTAGGGTGGTTGATGAGATAAACCAAGGTTAGTTAACAGTTTATTACAACCTATTATGTCCTTTTACCAGAAGATCTCATTTTTTTTTAATTTTAATTTCACAGGGATGGACCCTATAAATGAAAGAAAGATGTTCCAGCAATTAGTCAGAGCTGCCAGTCAGCCTAATACACCACAGTAAGTACTGTATTTAGTTGGCTCTTGATCTCTCTTTAATACGCCATTAGACAATAAGTAGAACAATGAGAGAAATTTGGAGCACAATAAAACAGTACTATTATTATACAATGGTTCACCTAACAAACCTTGGCATACAGGTGAAGCCACGCATGCAGTATTGTGTGTAGTATTGCTATTAACTGCACAGAGATCCATAAGCTATTCACCCTAAACACTGGGTAGAGTCAGAAGGCCCTCTACACACACTCAATTAATACAGAAATCTCCCATTATTATCACACAGAAAGGACCTCAACAAACTCCTCAAGATTAGGTGTCAGGCAGCTAAAAGCCTTCTCTTATATAAGCTGTTGCCCTGCTTTGCATGTCTTGCGCATCCTAGATGGATCAGGACAAACTCATTTCACAAGTCTTGTACTTGCCTGACTTAGAATATCCCGTGTGCGTTAAATTTTCTAGTGCATTATGGATCCTTTGGAAACAATGCATGGCCCAGAAGCTTTCTTAGAATTCCATGATGCATGAAAATCCTCGGTTGAAGGCCAATAAAGTTTGAGACATATCCAACACATATCCACGTGGTCTCAAATTTCATCAAGCCACCCTCTACCATTATCGCACTCCATATTTCTCAGCGGTGTTTTTTCTTCATGAACAGACCTCCAAGTTTTCAACCACCAATTATAAGCTCTGATGAGTCTGATCATGAATAGACTTCACTCATAGGATTTTCAAGTATATAAATGTTACAGATTCAGCAATATGAAATTCTTCTCTTGCTGAAACTGCTGTGTTATCCAAGGTCATCATGCTTTGCCGAAATCGGCTTCGAAGAGAAGTCACTAGTGTTTGCAAGAGTTCCACTTTGGAACCATGTTTCCACTTAGGACGTATCACATTGCTCATAATGTCCTTTTTTTTTTAACTCAAATTTTATTGATCAAAGACAATACAAATACAAGGGGCATATCCCAGACGAGCAAAGCCAAACAAAGGCACCACAACCAACAAAAATAAGATAAAATTATAGAAACTCCATTGTAGCTTCTTATTTGGTAAATTAGAAATGATCAGGGTTATATATGCCCTAGTATGTGTGGCATGTGGTGGTAAAATTTCCTTGCTTAAGTTGATTAGGAATTCCAATAGGCATTTCTCCACTTGCTACATCTAATATATACATTGTTTCTTTTCTAATTTACTTATCTGCATAAGATTGGCAATGGAGAACATTTTGCTTCTTGTCTCATCCCATTACTATCATAGCAGTTCCCATACTCGGATATAACTTCGTATACTTCCCTTTTTTTGTATAATTTCATTGATTGTTCAATTTGACTTCATGGTATCTTGAAACTTGTTTGCTTTTAATTCTGGGGATTTGGCCTAAAATTAATTACTCCCTCCGTTCCTAATTGCTTTTTGTCTCATCCCATTATTATCATAGCAGTTCCCATACTCGGATATACCTTCGTATACTTCCCTTTTTTTGTCTAGTTTCATAGATTGTTCAATTTGACTTCGTAGTATCTTGAAACTTGTTTCCTTTTAAATCTGGGGATTTGGCCTAAAATTAATTACTCCGTTCCTAAATTAGTCTTGTTTGACTTTTTGAGTCAAACTGATTGTTTTGCAAATGAAAATTTGATGTATATTTTTTTATCTTTTTCAAAATCATCAAACACGTAATTCGTAATACTTTTTTGGTAATACGAATTACATGTTTTATGATTTTGAAAAAATAAAAAAATAAACATCAGATTTTTATCTGAAAAAAAAACAGGAGAATAATTTAGGAACAGGGGAGTACTATTTCGTTTGCCTAGAAAAAGTTACTATTGTTTTGTTTGATGGTGACCTTTTCATTGCCTTTCCAAATGTTAGTATTAGATGTGTTTTGCCTGTCATTTTATAGGTGATTTGGGCATCTCCAAATGTAACCCCCCCCCCTGCCCCAAAACACACCAAAAAAACAATAAAAAAAGAAAAAGAGAAATGGAAAGGTGGACTAAGCATCGAAACAGCTAGCTTGGGCTTTTATTCTTCTTCCAATGGTTGTGGTTCTTATTGTTTTGGTCAATCGTTAAGTGTTTGATGATAAGAAATACTAAAGTTACTTTTCAAAATGCTGTTAGGTGCTTCCTGCTGACTCCGAAATTGCTGTCTGATCTGGAATACGGCGAGGAATGTACCATTCTGACTGTAATGAATGGGCCTTGGATTGATCAGCCCTCAAAAGGTTGACAAGATTCTCACCAATTATTCAAAGTTGTTTTTGACCGTAAATCTGTGGTTGAACATTCTGTAATTGAGCTAGCTAATGTCTCGTGTTTCTTCAGTTTGGAAGAATGGAGAAAGCTGGGGATCCGTAATGGGATTGTTGGGAGAAAGTCGTTGTTGACCTACTGATTGCAGCAGGCAAGTACATCATTGTTGTTCTAACATACCCAGGAACAGCCTACGAGTTTGTCAAGAGCAAATTCTCTCTTCGCTCCATTTGCAGAGTAAATGTTAACTGTTGATTCTTGCGTGAGTTCTATATGCATTATTTACTTGTGACGATCTTCTCCATCAAGCAATGACTATTGACAAAAGTATTTAATAATATTATTATTATTATTATCTTTAACACTTTATTTGAAGTGAAATGGAAAATTATCCTGCTTTGTTAAAACATCTGAAAGCTAATCTTCACAGGGCGATTGCCGTTTACTGTCGTACAGATTCTTGTATTCAAACTTAAATGTATTTGTGAATTATATTGTAGTGCTTACTGAGTTTCCAAATACGAGGATCCCAACATCTCATCGTACCAGCTACACGAGGGTTTCTGTACCATGATGTGGATTTGAAATATGTTGGGTGAGTGGTATTCGTGCTAGTTTCTTCTCCCGAAAGACATGCCCAATTAGGCTAGGGTTTCCAAGAGAAAATGGTCGTCTAGATTCGAAGATATAAACGCTTGAAGTATGTGGCGCATGGGCCCAAGTGCCCAACACACAAGGCTAATGCCCGGCGACTTTTGGTATTCACAAAGTAACAAGCTATCGAACATCAAAAAAAGAAGTAATTTCATTGCAACATGAAAATGATTACAAGTTCAAAGCAAGGATGACACAAACATGTGTCAAAGCAACACCGGGTAAGGGGTTATATGAAGGAAGCAACAATCGAATGCCATAGCCGACGAAATGTTAACACCACAATGAGCACAAGCTTAAAGCAATAGGCAACAAGGAAAAAGCTAACATCGAAGAATCAATACATGCTGTAAGGCAACACCAAGCCTGGTGTATCTATTCCTGTTGAATACCACAAGCTTTTTGTCCCTCAGTTTTAGTGTGTTGCCCCTTAGAGCCCGTTTGTTCGTGCGTTTTGGCCAAAATGCAGGGTTAAAACGCAGCTTATTTCTTAACTTAACGTTTCAATGGTGCGTTATAAAAAGCAGCGTATTCAAAACGCAGTTGCGTTTTAAAACGCTGAAATTCCTATTTTTTTTTTCTCAAAATGCAGATTTTAAAACGCAGATGGGAATAAAAAGATGCGTTTTGACATAATATTCCAAACGCATTTATAAAGAAAAAAAACCGTGTTTTAAATAATCTGCGTTTTAGAAACGCTGCGTTTTCAAAACACTGCGTTTTCAAAACGCTACACCAAACGGGCTCTTATATATCGTTGGTGTTCTTCCCAATCTCTAAGCATTTCATCGCTGCTTAACCGGAGATTCCCTCTGCCCCGACTGGAGCAGCTCCAGCTTGGTATTTTCCGCAACATGTCCATCAGTCCGTGATTCACTTAGCAATGGAAATGCTTTCTCTATTCAATCCATGATTTCGATTTTCAGTTTGATATACTTTAGTTACATTAAAAACCTCTAACTTTTGCGCTTAGTAAGGGGTATGAAATCTCTTCGTTCAAGGTATTGTAGAAAAATGTTCAAGATTGAAAAGCTTGATAGGCATCGGGAAAAATTACTCTGCGGAAGGAACCATATAAGACTTTTCAGCATGAAATGTTGAAGGAAAACTCTAGTTGATGATTTGGTCCACTTTAATAGGTTGTTGATATCATGTCACTTTTAGTCTTTTATAGTCGTTACGCTCCGTACTTTCCAAAAGAAGTGAGAGTGCGTAAGAGGGTCGTGCTTTCTTTGTATTGTGAAGGTTTATCCATTATGTTCTTTTTTTTTTTTTTAAAAAAAATTCTTCCTTTTCAAAAATATATATTTTTCTATCCTATCATACAAAATCAACAAACTCAAAATCAGTACGTTTGAGCCCAAACTTTCACCTCACACAGATGAAGGCTATCTATTTGTTGTAAACCATTATGTCAGTTGATGAAGTGATGATTTACACATATTGAATATTTTCCTGCCAACATTGCTAGGCAAATCATTTAGTACAAACATGACAAAACATTCAATCGGGCCACTATACTTTAGAAAAAGTTGCAATTTGGTCACTGATTGTTTGAAAATATTATTTGGGTTACTGTACTTCAGTTATTTTACAAGCGAGCCCACCAGGACAGGACGTTAATTTTTAATAAAATTTCTATTTTAACCCTGTCTTGTAACACCCCGGATCCTCTTATGCATGATTTACGTATCTTTATGTGTGATTTATGAATTATTACATGATCTTATGTTGTGTTAGCACGTGTACAAATGCCATGATAGTATATGAGCTTTGGTTGCGTAGTTTGCAGAGTATTTTAGCTTAAAAATACTTGTAATATTTACCAAAATGATTTGGGGTGACTTTGATGACTTATAATAGCTTTGTATCCAGTGATTTTCATGCTGGAGACAAAGCGATCGCTCTGTTTTTGGGAGAGGCGATCGCTTTGTTTCCAGAAACTTTGGCTTTGAAAACTAGGGTACAAAGCGATCGCTTTGTTTGATACAGGGCGATCGCTTTGTTCCCAGAGGGAAGGGCGATCGCCTTGGTTCGAGGGAGAGCGATCGCTTTGGCCCGCTGGTTCAAAACTCTGTTTTCCGGAAATGACAATTTCACCCCCAAACTTATCATTTGAGTGGCTCTCCTTGAGCCACCTCACTACCCTTTCCCCAATCTGAATTTTTCACCCATTTATGAGTGGAGAGGCTTCAATTCCTCTCCATTCTTCCCTCCAAATCCTCCATTGTTGCTTGAGAGTTTGTATGTGGGAGACATAGTGAGAATAGTGTGTGTAAGTGTGTTCCCAAAGATCTAGCCACCCGATCTTCGATCCGAGACCACCATTGTGTTGCTACGGACTAGGAGATCATCTTAGAAGGTCTTGATTTTGTTTTAGTTGCTTTGATTTTCGTCACAAGGTAAGTTACTAAACCCCCTTTGTATGCTTTAAGCTTCAATGTGTGTTAGACCATTAATATTCATGTATAACTCGCTTTATATGTTGTTTTCATGTACAAATCTCTAGAATGAGATGGGTACCTTGTACTTGTGATATGAGTATGTGTAGGATGATGTTAATGAGCTAAGGTTGGTATACAAATGTTAGGATTTGAACAAATAGAGGACTTAAGCCTTGAAAATGGGTGGCCTTGCATTTAGCATTGAAACCCTAATTTGGTGAACTTGGGTAATGACTCAGAATTAGATTTTAGGGAAGATCATGGCTCCCGAACAACATGTTAGATTACTACGAGGTTTAGAGTCCGATTGATCGAGATTCTAGCCTCCGTACTTTTGATACTGTTAAATTAGAGACTTGTGTATGGCTCTAATGTGTTGAATCGAATGTTTATATATTTGTTAAATTATGATGTGTGATAAAATAGAATAATCTACTTGTCATTTGTCAAGTTCACTACTTTTGAACTTGATGGTTATTTGCATTAGATGATTAAGAACATCTATTTGTGCATTGGGTAAGTCCATGGCCGTTAGTTGAGTAAGGTAGGACGACCTATGGTCTTCACAAATTAACGTTTGTGATCGCCATAAGTCGCCGTACGGAGTTTCACACACACCTCTTTCTGGCCACGCTGAGAAGTAGCCCCAATGTTGTAGCAATACGCATGACTTTGGTTTGCTAGATTGAACTCGATGGTATTAATCGGGGACGTCGATACTACACACACGAGTATCAAGGCACTTTTGGTTATTTTGTGTATTGCAGGAGCAACGCAAAGAATGGATAAAGAAATATCATATCCTTTATAACCTGGTTTATTCCGAGTACTTATGTGGACATCAAAGTGCTCATTGAAATGTGTTATGTGTATATCAAGGTGATGATACATGCCGGTTGTGATATATATAACAGTATTACAATGTTAAGATTATTGTTGAGCATTATGCCATGACATGTAGTTGCATTTAGTAACTTATTGAGTTTCGACTCACCCCGTTTGTTGTTTAATTGTTTTTCCTTAGATCCGAGCCAGACGGGAAGTTCGCGGTGAGGACGATTAGTTCGGTCACTTAGCTCGCAGGTGGTCCCTCGTTTTGTCTAAGTCATGGAACTCTTTTGTTGATAGTTAGCGAATTCTTTTGGTGAGGACGATTGGTTAAGTAAAGTCATGTAGACTTTACTTGGGTAGTATGAATACTCGGTTTGTATCTCTTCTTCTTTTGGTAGCCGACACGTGTATGTCGAGCTCGTATATTCTAGTTCATGTCTAATGTGGTTATTTTCCCGAGCATGTCGTAGCTCGTGGTTTTTGTATAAGTTGGTTCCGGCATGTTGTAACCGAGGTAGTTAATATTATTAAAGATGTCTCTTCAAACTTATAATTGTGTTTTATTAGTTGGGTTCCGGCTGTAACGTCGCTGATGATTGGTTTTATTTTATCAAAAGTTTTTGTCAATCGGGTTTGTGGTGTATACGGATTGTTGCGCCACGTATTTTTATTATTTGTTACCGTTCATTGTTCATTGTTTTGACGTGTCGACATCGGAATTTCGTATTGGAATCCGGGTTGGGGCGTCACATGTCTTCATCCTTATCTTCCTTAATGAAGACAAAGGTAAAATAAAAATTTCATTTAAAATTAACGTCCTGGTGGGCTCGCTTGCAAGATAATTAAATTACAGTAGCTCAAATAATATTTTCAAACAATCAGTGACCGAATTACAACTTTTCCTAAAGTACAGTGACCGATTATGTATTTTACCTACAAACAAAATAAAACATTGATGTAGTAGTACTGGAGTTGAAATCTAGAACGCTAATAGCTATTCCCAAACTTCTTTTTCTGATAAAAGAAAAAAATATATATATATATATATATATATATATATATATCTAACAAGTTTCTTTGTTCAAACTTGTAGATTAACTTGTTGCTCGAATGGTACCTCGGGTACAAGACTCGTTCTTCCCCACATGCATATTATGCCATGTATCACATTATCATGCATTGAGCTTAGTGAAAAATCAAGGAGTGAACCACTTATGTGTTGGTGTGCTTTAGACAAGAAAGTTTGGTCTCCTCAAAATTTCAAATGTATCACTGAATCCTGCCATGATAACATAATACCTCAGTTAAACAAATACCTCAATGCAAATAAATACCTCAGCTTTTTTTCTTTTTTTCTTTTCTAAAGATGAAAAAAAATACCCAAATTATACAAATACTTCGTCAACGTGTGCGTAAAGTACGCAGAGTAACAGGCCTGCTACTAGTACTCCTCTAAGAATTAGAAACCTCAAAAGAGGAGGGGGGAGCACAAAAAGGCTAATCAAGCAGACGACGATACAATTTACATGTGATGGGTAGTAACATTGTTAATTTAGACATTCATTTCATTCAGGCTTGTACTCCAGCATCAGCGGTATATTTAGCCGGATAGAGGGCCCCATCGACGAGCATATATGTGCACTTTTCCAGTAATCCCCTTTTGCACCTTTTGGCTTGTTTTTTTCAATCGATTGCTGCCACATTTTGATAAATAATAAGTAAATGAAATCATGCCACAGAGTATATCTCGGACAATGCGAGAGCTTAGCTTCAAAAAAAAAAAAGCAAGAGAGGAATGAAATAACATACCACCGCAGCAATAAAGTTTTGAATAAGGTCTTCCTCGGGGAAATCTACTTTCCCAAAGCGCAAGTGCACGATCCCAGTTTTATCTGCTCTATATTCAAGTTTCCCCCCCTTGATTTCTTTTATCGCCTGCAACACATATCATAATGCTAAGCGATTGCCTTTTCCTAACACCGAGGGTGCAAATTAGCATACAACTCATGATTCATGTCAAAATATAAAGACCTGCAATCACGGTTGTTTCTCTGTCTTCGTCTTTTCTTACCCCTTAATCAGTGTTCTAAAAATCGCTAGGCGCCAGAGCAGGGCCTAGCGCCTAGGGGCCTAGTCGGGGACTAGTCGGAGTCTAGGCGGGGCCTAGAAATCGAGACATAATTACACATTAAGTCCATACCAAACCTGGTGCAACAATAGTAACTAGCTAAATATGACCAAATAAACTAAAAGTAATGATTACATTACAAGATTAAAAGTTAAAATTAAAAATTAATATCAAATTCTCTATCATTTCAAAGTGGAGGGAAGAAGGGAATACTTTAATAACTCGAGGGGGGAGGAAAAATACTTAGAGAAATACTTTAATAACTTGAGGGGGGAGGTTGTCATTTTGAAAAATGAATTAAAACCCTAAAACTAAAAGCTGACCGCCTGTCTCTCTCTCACAATTCACAAAGTTTTCACAGACGCCTCTCTCTCTCTCATTATGAGATAGATGACGGGATTTCGACGCCGACGACAATCTCTCGCTCTCGCTCTCTCTCTTTCTTTCTCGCTCTATTTCTCTCTCACTCTCGCTTTCTCTTAATTTCTCTCACTCCCACTCTCTCTTTCATCTCTTCATCGGCATATCGCCTCCTTTCCCACCGTAATCAATCCAGTCATTTCAACTACTTCCAAGCTGTGGATCTCAGTCACGTTGACTCCCCCTCCTCCGACGCCGAACTTATCTAAGCCCTAACTGTCCAGAAGATTGAGGACGTCATTCATCGCATCGTCGTGCGTTACTCTGTCCCTGATTGACTCCCCTTCGTCCCAGGTTCCTCATACTGGGTCCCTCCTCGACAAAATGCGTACGACATCACTCAAATCGGCTGGGCGTTAGGCGGCGCCTAGGCTGACTAAGCGGCAATTTTTTATGGTGGTAATTTTTTGTCTGATTTGGCCCTTGTCACGGCGTTTGGGGGGCGCCTAGAGCCTAGTCGCGGCGTTTGGGGGGGACCTAGTGCCTAGGCGGGCGCCTAGAGCCTAGTCATGGCATTTGGGGGGGGGGGGCCCTAGCGCCTAGAACGATTTTTCGAACACTGCCCTTAATTGCTCGTTCGTTTTTGTGACACTTGATGATACACACACAGGTGGAAAGTGGGCAGTTAGTGTAGGTATGGTATATAGACAAGCAGGCAGTGGGCAACAATGGGTGGCAACTAGTAGCCAATTTAGCTAACGGGGCAAAATGGGCAAGGCCAAAAAATGTCCCATGCCGCCCAGTGGGCAATCAGGCATCAAAAGCCTTCCAATCAAGAAAGACAAAAAAACTTGTATATAATAAAAGATAACCAGATTACAAGACGATGAATGAGAAATCCATCAACGACAAAAAAAAAAAAAAGAAAAGAAGCCGTTCCTCTAGGTACATAGACTAGAAAAAACAGAGCCTTCCAATCTCTCTCAATAACGAAGAGGGGAACCACACAAAAGACGCCTCTAGCTGAGTCCCGTAGAGAAGCCAAGTAGACCACCCTATCCCCAGAGGAGGGTCCACGACAAGCTCTGCCTCTTAAAAATCTGAGTGTTTCTCTCCGTCCAAATGCACCATAAAACCACAAAGACCCCACATGCACCGTGAAAGATAAATTTTCTCTCTTGTTACCTCGTTCATCAACTTCTAACCCCTTCCTCCCTTTTCTCTCTACTCTCCTCCCCTTCTTCTTCCACCATCGTGTCTCCAACACCCACTGGTCCCACCATGAACAGGCGCAGGTCAAAACGTTGTTTTTGATTCCCTTTGCCCCAAAATGAGCGTCTCTTTTTTAAGAAAATTGACTTTTAGGCCATTTTAATAGTACAGGTACATGAATGCCATTACTCCACACTATAATATTGGGAGTGCACACTGGATTATCGTAAATGGTAAAGGTGAATTAAGTCATAGAAAAATGGACCCTCATTTTGGGACAAAAAACTATCAAAAAGGGACACTCAATTGGGGACAAAGGGAGTATTATCTTGACTTCCTCTTTTTAATGATTTAAGCTTTATTCTACATTTCTTAAACTTTTATTGAGTTCCAGTATCTTACTCATGATAGTTTTCTTGTCCATTTTACTGGTTTTGTTTTGTGGTGAGGAGCTGCTGCAATTGTTCGGGCAGGTGTCAGTGTGGTGGCAGCAGCAGCGTTGCCATCATTTTAGTAGCGAGGAGGTAGTGCTTCTGGCAGCGGAGGTAATTCTGATGGCAGAGGTAGAGGAAGTGTTCCGGTGATACTGGCTGTATATAGGTGGTGGGGGAGCTTTCTAATACCCAAAAATAGGGTTTGACAACTTTAGGATGATGTACACTACTGACCATGCCCATTATAGCCCATTAATAAGTTTGGCATTAATGGGCATGCCCATAATAGCCCATAAGGAGATTTGATGATCTCATGCCCGTGAAATTGCTAGTGGACTGGGCATGTATATGGGCTTGGGTGCAACATAATAGAAGTGTAGTAGATAATAGCTATATCATCAAATTGATGATCCAAACTGCAATATGATGCGAAATTAATGGAAAACAAATGTGAATTGAAGCTGTTGAGACTGTACCATAGCGACATTAGTTGCAACAGTACCAGCCTTCGGGTTTGGCATTAGTCCTCGAGGTCCCAGAATCCTTCCTAGAGAAGCAACCTGGCAGGTGGAGGAATCAAAATGTAAACAAAGTTCAAAATTGAAAAGAAAAAAAAAAAATTGCAGAAGCTATTTGGATTGAGCTCAAAGCAAAGTCTAAAGATTAATCATATCCCTGACAAGTAAAGCAACACCTTGGACATCATATCTGGAGTTGCAACTAATTTGTCAAATTCCATGAATCCTTCTTTTATCCGTCCTATCAAGTCATCTCCACCAACAACATCTGCTCCTGCATTTTTTGCTTCATCGATCTTTTCACCTGAAGAAATTTGACAGTACATTCATAAGCCTGAGGAATCGGTAATTCTATAGGATAAAAGAAAATAAGAGGAACCTAACAGAATCTGAATTTAAAGATACAATGAGAGACTGCTGAGCGAGACATGGTATGCTACATAGAAACATTATGAAAACGTGGCTCACGGCAAGGACAAAAAATGCAGAGCTTGTTATCAACATTAATCGTCCAACTGAAGCATATAAAAGCTGATCCAATTATAAAGGAACTAGGTTACTGCACACAGATCTTAGTTTCATGAAAGGAAAGATTAGACAATAAGATTCTTTGATTCATAGACAAAAACATGAATGAGACCTACACTAACTTCCTTTTAGTTACAGATGCTGAAACACCACACTCAACCTCTTATAAAGACGGACTACTCCCGTAGTTTAAACGTGTGATGCTCAATCCATATTGGAGCAGCATTACCAGTATTCTTAGGATCGTCCATTTCAAGCTCATCCGCAAATACTTTAAATTATTAACTTCCTGTTAACCTCACGCAGTATCCCAAATCAATCCTTAAGAATTCCCTCGAGACTAGCAACCAAAACCACACAAATGAGTGAATATATTGTTCCAGACTACTGCCTAGCAGAATCCTTTTTTAATTAAATTGAATAAAATTGTTCCAGACTGCAGTTCACTACTCTCTAACAGCCCAAACCTTTATTCTTTCCCCCCTATTAAAAGCTTGTAGACCCTAATTACCCCTTCAAACTACATCAGCTTCCTGACGTTTTCAGCTATGAAATATGTTTGGCAATGTCATTTGGGTTTTTAACATTCAGGTGTATACCCCCTATACAGCTATACCACCGGAAAAACATATGCAACATAACATATTGGCTCAATTACTTGTCAATTGCCACAGTGGTGCCCACATTTTCCACGTAGGACACTCCCAGTCTTTCTTATATCACAATCCCATTTAAAGCGTTAAACCCTAGCCATCTTACGCTTTGCATAGTGAAACACCTTTGGGTTATCACGATCAAATGCCTACACCCTGACTTCTGTCTCACAAAATTAAATGTAGAGTATCCTGTCAAAAGATAGAAATGAAAATGTCACACTCTGACACTTTAACATACCATTGCAGATTGATTTTTGAACTCACAAGTTTCACCTACTGTTCCATCATACATCTTGATAGCAATACTTATTTCACTTTAATTCCTTTCTTCCATAATACCAGCAAACTGTTTCTTCAGGTATTCCATGGTAATCTTCCAGGTCAATGAAAACCAATTGCAAATCACATTTTCTCTCTAAATGATCTTCTCCACAAGTAGATGGCTCGCCAAGTTGATCTCCCTGGCATAAACCTAAAAAAGATTCTCAATACCGTTGTTTCAAATCTTAATTATTCCCAACTACTCTCTACAAAAGTTTCATTGTCTGACCCATTAATTAAATACCACAATAATCCATGCATCTTTGATAGTTCTTTTGTTTTTGCAAATTAACACTAGAATACACTCCAGAAGCAATCTAATTAGAAATAAGTTAGCCAAGAAATTTGAATTGCACCAGCACTTCTAAACCTCAATAGGACTTCAAGCACACCATAACATGTTTCCTATTTTCATCTCCCTTAGTGTGATCTTCCCCTCAAAGGGTCCAACTAGCTGATTCTAAGAAAATATAATATCTCTAGTTTCATTATGGTCAATCACAACCCTCAACAGTTACGCAGCTTACACTTCATGTACGTTCTTTACAACTTCTCAAATTAGTATTTTCCATCATTCTTAATTTCCTCTTCTTCTTCTTTTCCTTTTTTTCAATAAAAAGAGATTTTGAGAAGAGTAATGAGAAGAAAGTACAATTTGCTGGAGAATTTGTGTTTGAATAAACATGAGAAGAACATCCTCTTCTCTACAAGAACCCATAATGCAAACATGTGTTCGAAATAATATGTAGAGTCCCAACTTAATGGACCTTTCTGATGCTATAAATAGAAATAAATGTGATATATTTCAACGTGCAGTGTAAAGATCATAAATCATAATTCGATCTAATTAATGCCAGAAGGTAGGATAACTTGCTCTGATGCAAGAAAGTTTACACATCATGAGCTCAGTTGTGCTTTCAGATCGTTATGCGATGCCTTCAGGACGGTTAACTTGGCTTTCAAAGTAAAAGTAAAAGGTTCAATATTTCTAAACTTTGATCTGGAATTCCATAATTCCTAATCAAGCAAAACGATAACCAAAAGATTAAGCTAGTAACTCTCCATAACACAATCTTAATTTTACTTTCAGGCTGCTTCTCACATTTAGTACTTTCTATCGGATTGAGATTCTTAAGCAATTTGATATTCATATAATTTCAAATATTATCTTTCACTCATCAACTTGGATAATATATAAAGAATATCTCAATATGGTGACATGTTAGATTTCAACCGGTACTTTGGCTTAATATATACTGCCTCCGTCCCGGATAAATGTTCCTAGTTGATAAAACACATAAATTAGGAAACATAATTAATGATGTGTTGTAAAATGTGTTCAAACGATAATACCCATGAACATTAATTGAGTTCAACTAT